>JAUIMM010000294.1:880000-1272026 GCA_031769625.1 Taudactylus pleione | reverse complement strand
TAAATAACTAACCTTAACCCCCCTAACCCTTCCTCTTAGGGGTGCCGGGGTAACGATCGCCTGACGTAACCTCCCCCTTAAGGCCTAACCCTAATCCCCCCTCTAAGTGCCTAAAACTAACACCCCCCTTCCCCGCTGACTTAACCCTAAGTCCCCCCCGGGGGGTGCCTAACCCTAGCCCTCCCTCCCCCTAGCCTAACCCCAACCCTCCCGGGGGAGTGCCTGACCATAAATCCCCCCGGGTGCGCTAAACCCAACACCCCCCCCCGCGGCTGTCCGCTCGCGACGCCCGGCATCCCTTCGATCGGGATGCCGGGCGCCTGTCTCCCGGCGTCGGGAAAATGACAGGCGTCTAGATATAGACGCCTGTCATTTAACCCACGCCGTGATAAAGCAGTCGTCAGCCGGTTTCTCGATTGCATCCCCCATCAGGCTCCCCTAAGGGAGTGTTAGGCTTAGGGGGTAGAAATACGTTAGTATATACTTACCTTTGACGACGGGATTTCCTCCTCTGCCGGGATGCCGCTGTCGGGATTCCAACCGCCGGGCATGGATCCGGCGGTAAATCATACAGATTCCCCTCACACTGGGCCAGAGCAAACCCTGATGTGCCCAGCTAAGGTGGCAATCGGGCCCAATGTTGTCCCTAAATTATAAAAAAGATGAGGAGGGAATGGACAGCTTGCAAGTAGCCAACATTTTAATTAAGAATATTAAGAGACAGACGATAGCAAGTGAACCACCTCCAAATGCCCTTACACACAGGGGTGTATTTATAATGGGTGCAGAGTGTGCTGTGGTGTTCCCATCCTGCATCAATACTTTTTATACTTACCTGTCTGAAGTCCCACGTCGTCCGGAGTAACGCTACAAAAAACGCCCCCAAAATTGCCACCGCGGCCATTTTCCTGGCGTTTTGCGCATGGGCACAGTGTAGTGCCAGGAGTCTACTGCTGCTGTCAGTTCGCTGCCAGCTGCCAGGGAGAGAGGAGGGGGCCCCGGACAGGGAATGCACACGGGCCCCCTCCTCTTAATATGCCCCTACTTACACACCTGCACACTCAAACAGATCAGCCACGACAACCACACTCACTCAGACTTACATAATGCCACAAAATACCTTGATGAAGAAACACATTCACCCACTAAGAGACCAAGAAGGTTAACTCAGCAACCGGTCTCATCCTACTGGGCGAGCCACCTCGGCTGATTAAGGGGAAGGGTGGCATGGGGGCACGGTGCCCGAGCCGCTCTCCACCCCCACCCTCCCACGGCTGGAGCTGACTGCTGCTCTTTGCAGTCCCTTGCATTCTCTAAAGGCTGGACGATGAGTGGGGGCAGTGCTGACAAGAGGGGGGAAGGCCCGAAGGAGTGGGGGCTGGCCCCTATATCTTAAGTGCCCCGGGCCACCCGAAGGCTTAATCCGGCTCTGCACATTGGGGGTGTAACCAGCCTCAAACAAAAATCCGCCTGTCTTCCTAGAAGTTTCACAGTAAAGGATGAGCACCGTTATGTGATTGTGGAGGAGTCACCGTTACCGGAACCTCTGCTCCCAGAATCTCCTTAATGTGTTTTCGGGAAACAAAAACAGGACAATTGAGCATAATGGGCCCAATGCAAAGACTGAGAGCAGAGAATAGGCTACATCTCGCAGGTACTAAAGGCGAGCTAGGTCACTAATGCACATTTAATAGAATTCTTGTTAAGACAGCTGGTTGTATTGTTTTATTCGGCACATCTGCCTAAAATAGAACAACATGAAATAATAACCTTTGCAGGCTACTGTACATCCGCCAAAAAACAGCATTTTACCCAACTCAAGGGGTGTAATTATGCCGTAATGATTTCATTAACTTTATTTTACATTGGCCGAAGTGGAAAAAGGAGAACTTTAAAGGGAAAATATTTTCCCTATAATAGAGCGTGGTATTTATTTTAAAGTACTTCGCTTTTGCCATCCCTGTCCCTGCAGCGTTCTGGCTACGTATGTTCTGTATTTGGCGGAAGTCATAGTGATGATATAACGGCAATGTTAATTCATCCTGCTCTGTGGCGCGTTTGGGGTGTAGGCATGACTACACCCCAAGTGTAAAATAGTAAAATATTAAATTAATTTCTACATGAAACACTTAACAGTATGGGGCCTATTCATCAACACTAAAATAAAGTTTTTAAGGACATTTTCCTTAATTACCATTATTTTCGTATTCATGAAGGCACTTAACACAGGAGATATCACTGATATCTCCTTGCTAAGTCCCCCTGCGTTAATTTCCACACTCCCCATACATTAGTACATTAGTATGGGGATATGGAAATTATGGTATTCATCAAATTCCGAAAATTATGTATTTTCGGAATTTGATGGTATTAACATACGCCACTGTGAGGTGGCGTACAGCGGGTTACACTTACCTGCTTCCAGTTGGGCAGGTCCTCCTCGGCTCGCTCCGCCACTCCTTGGTCCCTCCTCTGGCTCCGGCTGCTGCTCTGACACTGTTTTCTCCCAGCAGAACACAGTAAAGTTTAGGAAAAAAAAAAAATATATATATTTTTTAAACTTTACTGTGGTCTGCCGGGAGAACAGAGGACCTCATTCAGAGGCGGTCGCTCGGGAGCGATCGGTCGCATCCAAAGTGACCGAGAATATGCAAAACGAGCGCTCAGTCGCAAAGCACATCGTAAGCGCGGAAACACCCACATCAATGAAAGCACACCTCCTATCTCTACGGCCTAATTCAGAGTCGGTCGCAGGCGGCAACCTACGTCAGCACGATTAACACCTGTTACATTGTTAATTGCCTACAAACATCAGTTGAGGCAGTAACCATCGCCAGCACTCGCAATGCTTAAGGTAGACCCTGGGCTACCTTTAGCACTACGAGCAGTAGCATCGTTATTGCAACGAGATGACGCGTGTGATGACTCGCTCAATAACATATGCACGCCCTTAAAACGCCCTTTTTAAGGTCAACCACGCCTGCGTGCGCACCACCACACCCCCGTTCACAAGCACCTTCCCCTGTAACCACCCACAAACGGCACGAAATGTCAATCTCAGCTATGACCTCGTAGTGACTAGCGAGCAAGAGGATTGCGGTCGGGAAGACAGGCTTGCGCACGCGCACTGCCAGGTACATGCATGCGCAATTGAAAAAAAACATCGCTCGCTACGTCCAATCGCTCTGTGCGACCGCCTCTGAATGAGGTCCACAGTGTCAGCACAGCAGCCAGAGCTGGATAAGTTAAGTGGGGGACAGAGGGGAGGTGAGCGGAGGGGGGGATTGGGGGGGGGGACACAATTAACGCAGCTGTAGGCAGTGCTGCACATGCGCTGCTTTTGTGAACGTAACGGCGCATGCGCAGTACTGATTACAGCTGCGGTAAGGTAGGTATAGGCAGGGAAAAAAATGACAGCTTTTCGGAATAGATAGTTATAGGGAGGAGGAATGATGAATTCCTCCGGTAATTAGGTAGAACTCCATGCCAGTTCTAAACCTAATTACCTCCATCAATATTTTTAGTAATGAAAAATAGGCCCCAATGTCTCACTCATTAGGGGCTGATTTCCATGACTAAATGAGGAATCATGTGAATATAGGGCCTGATTTACTATGGATCGCTATTCAGCTTATACGTATGCAACGCAGTTGCTAATATCAGCGGGGATATGTAAATGTTAGCACTCGCACTGCGATCGCAGCCTGACATAAGGACGCTCTCTTCCCCTTAGTCACATCCGTTACATCGAGTAACATCGGACCCATGCGCACAGTTAAGGCAGGTCAGACCTCACTCAGGAATTGCTAACTTCAGCGTACGCTATGAGACCTCAGGCTGCGTCTGGTGTCGCAGTGGCTAATATATGCACGCCCATGAAACACCGTCCAAACGCAATGGCACGCCTGTGTTCACCCGAACCCCCTCCCCCGCGTTACCAACCCCACTTCCTGCCATGGGTCTGCATAGACCCTGTGATCACAGGCCCGATTGCTGTGGCTTGTTCGGCCAATTGCGTGCGTATAAGCAACTGCGTTCCCTGCTGAATCAGACCATGAGTACCAACATTTCACTTCTCTCTAATGCTTATTTTACCCACGGTCGTGTTGTGACGCGTTTTGTGTGATTAGAGATCTAAAAATATAACTGCAATTGCCACCATGCTAAGAAGTAGAGATAAGCAAAATGTTACAATAAATGAGAAGAGCGGAATTGGGCGCACTTCTATGTAGCTGATGCATGCGCCAAGAAGTCTGTTTGGAGCTTCACTGCACAGGCATCACTTCCCCTGACAAACGGGCTGGGTACGGGATGCCGACAGTCAGGATGCCAGCAGTGAGAATACAGACAGCGGCATCCAGACAATCAGAATCCTGCCAGAATTTTGTACGTATCCTAACCCTCCCCCTAACCCACCTTTCCCGCAGCCTAACCATCCCCTCCCGCAGCCTAACCCTAACCCTCCCGCAGCCTAACCCTAACCCTCCCGCAGCCTAACACTAAACCTCCCGCAGCCTAACTCTAACCCTCCCCTCCTGCAGCCTAACCCTAACCCTCCCGCAGCCTAACCCTAACCCTCCCGCAGCCTAACCCTAAACCTCCCGCAGCCTAACCCTCCCGCAGCCTAACCCAAACCCTCCCCTCCCGCAGCCTAACCCTCCCCTCCCGCAGCCTAACCCTAAACCTCCCCTCCCGCAGCCTAACCCTAATAATCCCCTCCCGCAGCCTAACCCTAACTCTCCCATCCTGCAGCCTAACCCTCCCCTCCCGTAGCCTAAACCTCCCCTCCCGCAGCCTAACCCTAACCATCCCCTCCCACAGCCTAACCCTCCCCTCCCGCAGCCTAACCCTAAACCTCCCGCAGCCTAACCCTAGCCATACCCTCCAACAGCCTAACCCTAACTCTCCCATCCTGCAGCCTAACCCTAACCCTCCCGCAGCCTAACCCTAACCCTCCCCACCCGCAGCCTAACCCTAACTCTCCCGCAGCCTAACACTAAACCTCCCGCAGCCTAACCCTAAACCTCCCCTCCCACAGCCTAACCCTAACCCTCCCGCAGCCTAACCCTAAACCTCCCGCAGCCTAACCCTCCCCTCCCGCAGCCTAACCCTCCCCTCCCGCAGCCTAACCCTAACTCTCCAATCCCGCAGCCTAACCCTAGCCCTCCGCTCCCGCAGCCTAACCCTCACCTCCCACAGCCTAACCCTAAACCTCCCCTCCCGCAGCCTAACCCTAACCCTCCCCTCCCGCAGCCTAACCCTAACTCTCCCATCCTGCAGCCTAACCCTAACCCTCCCGCAGCCTAACAGTAAACCTCCCGCAGCCTAACCCTAAACCTCCCCTCCCACAGCCTAACCCTAACTCTCCCATCCTGCAGCCTAACCCTAACCCACCCGCAGCCTAACCCTAAACCTCCCGCAGCCTAACCCTCCCCTCCCGCAGCCTAACCCTAACCCTCCCCTCCCACAGCCTAACCCTAACTCTCCCATCCTGCAGCCTAACCCTAGCCCTCCACTCCCGCAGCATAACCCTAACCCTCACCTCCCAAAGCCTAACCCTAACCCTCCCCTCCCGCAGCCTAACCTTCCCCTCCTGCAGCCTAACCCTAACCCTCACCTCCCACAGCCTAACCCTAACTCTCCCGTCCTGCAGCCTAACCCTCCCCTCCCACAGCCTAACTCTCCCCTCCCGCAGCCTAACCCTAACCCTCGGCTCCCGCAGCCTAACCCTAACCCTCCCCTCCCACAGCCTAACCCTAACCCTCCCGCAGCCTAACCCTAACCGTCCCCTCCCACAGCCTAACCTTAATCCTCCCCTCCCACAGCCTAACCCTAAACCTCCCCTCCCGCAGCCTAACCCTAAACCTAACCCTGATACCGTCGGGATGTCAGTGGTTGGGATTTTGGCGCCGTAGTTCTGTTCGCTGGCATCCCGACCACCGAGATGCTGCCTACATTCCTTACAAACCCCACCCATCCCATATGCGCTGAGGCCCCTGCTTTGTGAAGAGCAGAGCAGTGCCTTCAAAATGGGGAAAGGTATTCCTCTCACCGGCCATGTTGGAAAAATAAACTTTATTGGTACAGACGGGCAGGTGTGGTACCCCAGAACAATGGCGTCCTCCTACTGCACTTACTGGTCTTACCCTGTTCTGCTGGCCCTCTGCACAAAATTTGCCATCACCTCACCACAAAGCAGAAAGAATGCACACTGTCACTGTCGCCTAGATCTATGCATTCAGCGTTAAGTCTTTACATACCGTGCGCAATGGCCGAGCAAAAGCCGAAATGAAAGATTGTAACTCTGAGACTTTGCTCCCCTGGGAAGCGGACATTTCCAATCTCAGATTCTGCCGCAATCTCACTCATCTCTACTAAGAGCCATAGCCATGGGAGTAACGTTGGGCATCTGGGAACCATTGCACTCAGGAGAAACCATGGGGGAAGTGAACGAAACGTGTACCCGTAACACAAACTGTATTTACCCCAGTAGATGTCATGCTTTTGTGTCTCTGGTTAGCACAATATAAGTGCAACTTGCGATGGACTATCAGTGATAAGATATCGGATGACAGTATAGCATAATGGATCCAAAGGTGTTTTAAGGGCATTTTCTTATAATACTAAAAAAATCATTCTGTTCTGTTCCAGCATTTTACCGACCTCCACGCACAACGGTTCATTACATCATTATACGACCAAGTTTTTCAGAAACGTCAAACTGGCCCATTTCCTCCGGGAGATATGTGTCTGACTGCATTAACCTGGGCTCAGATAATTAAGTTGATGTAAAAGGTTTGTTTTATACCAACTTATTAATTGAGCCCAGGTTAATTCAATCAGATGAAATGGGTCAGTTTGAAGTCTGGTTTTATTCTCATTCTTCGGTGAGATATATATTGCGGAGACGATGTGAAAGGACGGGGGTTTGTGCTGGACAGAGAAAGCACTTAATGCATATTTAGAAGCTTAATAGATTTTTAGTGTCTGTTGCCAAATAGTCACACAGATCAGATAGAGCCAGTCCCTGGCACCCTGCGAGGCTCCGTGCCTTATGTATTATGCTGTAACCTTCTGCCGGAAATGTATATAATATAAGCATCTATTTATTATCATCTCTCCGCAGACTAGAGCTGCAAGTACACCGACCAAGGGGTAACTAGGGTGTTCACCCTGCCTCATATCATCAGCTTAGCCACAAAAGTGTGACTTAAGTATTCTGTATGCTATGTGTCATCATCTTCATATTGTCCATGTTAGATCATTTAGACATTAGTGAATAAATGTAAGTATAATAATATATTATGAACAGTGGGCCTGATTCAGACCCGGACGCTATGCTGCGCACGCTCATGAGCGATTTTATGCAATCTGCGCATGTGTAAGAGTCGCAATGCACGTGCGTGAAATAGTCATTGCGATAGGAAAGTGCTCGCCCGTAGCCCGCTATTTTGAGTGATAGACAGTGCCGTTTGTGGGTGGTAACAGGGGAAGGTGCTTGTAAACGGGGGTGTGGATGTGCGAACGCAGGCGTGCCCGACCGTCAGAACGGCGTTTAATGGGTGTGCATAATTAGCAAAGTAGCGTCATTACACACGTGACTCGGTTGTATTTTAGCCAGAACTGCTCGGAATATGTTGTGGTGGGAAAAGGCTACCACAAGCGCTGCGAGCAGCTCCGATGGTTCTCGATGTTCCCGATCAATCCTACAACTGCCGGAGATGACGTGTGTTACGAGTGGCAAAGGTGCGTCTTTATACAGGTGCGAGCGCACAGTGCGGCCGCTCGCTATTACTTAGTGGGCGGCTTTACGCGATGCAGTGCGAGCACATAATTTAAATATTCGGCCCCTTTTAGCCAGTGAGCGACCGCAAATAGCATCCGGGTCTGAATCAGGCCCAGTGTTTCATACCTAAAGATCTACAGCAATGATGAGTATTGGCGGTGGGTCTGCAGCTGGTTGCCAGAATAAGACCCAAAGCTAAAAGAACCAAGCAAATCATGTCAGTAACTTGTCTTCAAGCTTGTGAATTAGTCATGCACCTGTGTTTCACTCTACGGCATTGTTGCCAAAGAGACGGAAAACTAGAGACTCAGGACCTCATTCAGAGTCGGTCGCAAGCGGTCGCTCAGTCGTACGCATCCGATGTTTCCAAACCACGCATGCGCACGGTTAGTTGTGCGCATGTGCGTACGAGGCTTTGCGATCCAAAATACTGTAGGTCGTACGGCTTACGAGCAGGAAGTGGCTTCCGGGAGTTGATTTACATGAAAGGCCGTTTGTGGGTGGTGACGGGGGTGGTGGTCTGAAAACGCAGGCGTGCCTCAGCGTTTTCAGGGCGTTTTAGGGATGTACATAAATTACCTGCTACGACCGACATAGAAGGCCGGAAGTAATAAAACGTCACTCTGCGAGCAGGTTCGGGGCCTGGCTGATCGTACAGCTTAAGGTAGGGTAGGAGCTCTCGCAAGCCACACAGTACAATCGATACTCTCGAATGTGACTGATGTTAGGTGTGATGTTTCTATTTTGAGCCACACAATGCAAGCAGCTAATAATCGATTGATGAAGCTAATAACACTGCTAATTGGCTTGTAATTGATTCAGCTGCGTTTGCATTAGCGAATAATAACAATAAATAAATTTCATGGGGATGGCTTATTCTATGTGTTTTTTTTTTGTGGGCATCAACACAACACAAGCGGCCGCAACCATCAGAAGAAACAACATACAGCGACTGACAACGACTGACTCGATCGCTAGCTGCTATCACTCGTTAGCTAGAGGAGGTGCATTGTTCACGTATGGGCGTCACTTTGGTTGCTACCGACCAGCCGTGCGATTGCTTCCTTTTTCAGTTTCTCGGTCGTTAGGCGTACGACCTAGCCGCCGCTTACGACCGGCTCTGAATGAGGTCCTCAGTGCCTGATGCAGAGTTGGGCGCTGTCGATGTTCGCGCAGTTGGCCGACTTTTACTGCGCATGTGTCTGACTTGCACTTTGCATGTGTCATGGATTACCAATGGTGGCCGTAGTGAGTATTGGGACGCAGAGCGATTGACAGTTAGTGTACTTTCATGGGAGATATCGGGGGCGGCTAGTCAAATGCCCGATGTCGCAAGCGTTTTGTGGGTGTGTCACAGCCACATTCCGAGCATGCGCAGGGTTGCTCAGAGAGTCAATGGTGCGAATGATGGCACGTGTTTGTACGCAAGCGTCGGATTAAAGACGCAGCCAGTGGCTGTCTCTGTACAAATGACAGCGGCTTGGTAGGAATTCTCAGTACCGCTGCATACAAAGCAGCAACAGCGCTAGCGTCCATCTCTCAATCAGGTTTGCACACTGAGGGCTCTATTTATTAACATTAGTTTTACTAAAATAGTGAAAAGGGTGTTTTAGTTTCACCTGAAACTTACTACAGATAAATTGGAGTAGAATTCGTAAAATTCTACTCCAAGCCTTAATTATCACAATTTTAGTAAGCAGATCGCCTTTCCCTTAATTGTAATGGGAAATGCGATTTGCCTGAGATTTACTAAAAATAAAATGTGAAAAAATACCAGTGGATGCCCTGTGATAATAACGCCACTCGGAGATGACGTTATCCAGGGTCTCCCCCGGTTCCCCGACTCCTGCTCTAACAGCCGGCCTCCAGTGATCGCCTGTGTGGTCTAAACAGACCACAAGCTGATCACTGCTAAAAATTAAAAAAAAAAAACTTACCTGAATCCAGGGACCGGTGAATGGTGCTCTGGTGATGTCCTCCGGGGCTCCAGACAGCTGGTCTCCTGCACTGTGACCCTGGTCAGCTGCTGCATAGAACAGCTGACCAGGTCACAGTGCAGCATGGTAGACCAGCTGACCGGAGCCCCAGAGGGAGGACATCACAGGAGGCCGTGGCCGGTCGGTGCATGTGCGGCACCTTGTCACTGTTATTTTCTTCGGAAAAATACAGTGATAAGGCTGCGGAGGGGATTTGCAGAGGCAGAGTTTTATCGCAAGCTCTGTCCCTACAAGGTTTTTTATTAAATCCCTGTGATATTGCCTGACTTTGCAATGCGAATTCAGTCGGAAATATCACACGACAATCTGCATTCTAAATGCAGTTTGTAGTAAATAGAGCCCTTATCTTGGTATCATACGAACTGGAATTACTTATTTTGTAATCTGTGTTTTGTGGTGTCACAGGAACATTTGTATTAACAACTTCCAGGTTTGTTTTGACTTGAGCAGACTAATTTGTAAATTGTAGACCTAAGAAGTGACATTACATATTTTTATTGTTTCCTTGTGTAAAGCATTATCAGTGCGGCATACCTCCAAACCCTCCCGCCATTTTGGAGAGAAGTCCCGCCTTCCCGTGACCAGGATGTTAGCCCCGATTTGCAGTTGGTTGGGAGACGGGTATCTCCACGGCGTGTCACATATCGATTATTATTATTTTTTTTATTTATTCTGAAAAAATTAACGGAGTTGGAAAAATTATGGTCAGTTCATTCCTCTGTATGGTGGGCTAAGGACTGGGACTAAGGACCTTATTCAGAGTCGGTCGCGAGCGCTCGCAACCGACTCGATGTTGGTCCACAGGGCATGCGCACGACGGAGACTGCTCCATCGTGCGCAGCGCGAGCCCCCACTAACGATGGATCACCCGTCGTTAGCGGGCTCGAAGCAGACTGAGCGAGCTATCGATGTTGATTGACAGCTCGCTCAGTTTGCTGGGCGGGCAGGGGGCGTGCCCGGCTAAACGGAGGCGTTCCTTTCGGGACGCTTGCCGTTTTGTGGGCGTCCCCACTGACATCATCAGTGATGTCAGTGGGGAGCTTCCTGCCCAAACAGGGTCTCGTCGTAAGCCCCGTTGGTTGCGATGGTCTTGGCCATCGCAACCATCTCCCTTAGCGGTCGTTAGAGCTGTGGGTGTTAACCCACAGCCTAACGACCGACATGGAGGCGGCCGTTCAGGATGCAAGTGGCCGCCCTGTTTCTGAGCGACCGCTTGCATCCTATGACCGCCTCTGAATGAGGCCCTAAGGGCCTGATATATTTACACAGATTGAGCGATAGTGTGCTACTGTGCGTGTGTGAATGCGCAGAGATTGCATTGCGATTACTCTTGTACAGAGGAACCACTCGCAAAGTGAGTGACAGGTAGTCAGAGTTTGGGGGAGGCAACGGATCGGTGGTCAGGAAAACCCAGGCGTGTCTGACCGTTTAAACGCTGTTTCATGGGCGTGCATACATTAGCCATTGCAATCTCTCTGCGTGTAATGAGAGCTGCAGTGTTTGCGTCAGATCAGACTTGACTTAAATGCTGTGTAATTGCCCGATAGTACCGATGTTTACGCTATTGTACGTCATTGGATGGATAGGAGAAGGCTGCAGTGGGCGTCCCTATGCTCAGCTATGCTTTGAAATGGTATGTAGTCAGGAAGACGGCGGTCGAAATGCCGACCGCCGGCTTCCTGACTGTCAAAACCTGTCATGGGATTAATGATAGGTGTCTAAATCCAGACACCTATCATTATCCACCTGACGAAATCCCGACGCCCAGCATACCGAACGAAGGTAAGCCGCGCGGCGGGTGCTGAAAGCCGTGCGGGGGGGGGGGTATTTAGGTTAGGGGCTCCCAGGGGGGACTTAGGGTTAGGCACCCTCTGGAGGGTTAGGGGGAGATGTATTAATGGCGATATCGCCAATGCGGTACATCCTCCCTGACTTCGCGCACATACCGCGGTTCATTACCGCAGTATGTACCAAGGATTTCGCAATGGACAGCTCTCTCAATGAGAGCTGTCCTTTGTGATGCTGCCGGGCAGAGGGATTTCCGGGTTAAACACCCAGAAGTCCTTCTGCGCATGCGCAGAAGGATGCGGGCAGCGGGGGCTCATGGGAGGGATCTGATCGGATCCCTCCCAGCCCCGAGCGTCATGTTAAGAAGCCCATAGGCTTCTATTGGGTAACGCCACCTGAAGGTGGTGTTACCCAGCTGCATTCTGCTGTTTAATACATACGGGGAATGCGGTAAACCCCCCCAAAACTGCAGTTTCTGGAGTTTTACCGCATTTTCGCCATTAATACATCTCCCCCGTAGGGTCAGGCTAGGGGGAAGGGGGGGTTAGGGTTAGGCACCCCCTCGGGATTGTTAGGTTTAGGGTGCGGGGAGGGGAGGGTTAAGTTTAGGCACTTACGGGGGGAGGTTAGGTTCAAGCCCCACCCCCGGGAGGGTTAGGTTTAGGGTGCGGGGAGGAGGGGTTAGGCACTTACGGAGGGAGGTTAGGCACTAGGGGGGGAGGTTAGGGATAGGCATTAGGAGGGGGAGATTAGGGATAGTAGGGATAGGCATTAGGGGGGGGTGGTTAGGGATAGTAGGGATAGGCATTAGGGGGGGAGGTTAGGGATAGTAGGGATAGGCATTAGGGGGGGGAGGTTAGGTATAGTAGGGATAGGCATTAGGGGGGGGAGGTTAGGGAAAGGCATTAGGGGGGGGTTAGGGTTGGGCACCTCTAAAGGAGGGTTAGGGAAGGGAGAGGGTTAGATATAGTGAAAAAACTTACCTGTCAGGATCTGCTGTTTCCGGTCTTCCGGCGTCGGGATTTGAACCGGCGGTCACACATACCGATTCCTTTGAAAGGCATTAGAATATTTTTGCAGCTGTGTTCCGTGTGAATTTGCAGTTGCGATTGCCTTAGCGTCCATCTCTGAATCGGGCCCCAAGTTCAAGAATACTGGTGAAATGTGCGGCATTTTGCTGGCACACAGTGGCCCTGATTCAGAGCCGGACACTCTGACAGAGCGCTCACTCTGAATCAGGGCCGTCCCTCTGTTTTTTTAGAGCGGCTTCCTGGCCGCTCGCATAGCTGTGGGTAACCACCCACAGCTTTAGCGAGCGGCCAGGAAGATGGTCGCAATGGTCAAGACCATCGCGACCATCGGGCTTGCGACGAGACCCTTGTGGTAGGGTCTCGTTGCCGCAAGCCCTAGAGAGCTTTCGGCTCTACCAGAGCTGAAAGCACTCGCACTGACATCACTTGTGATGTCAGTGGGGCCGGCCCCAGACGGTAGGCATTCCCATGGGAACACCTCCGTCTGGCCAGCCACACCCCCGGCCCACCCACCAAAGGGGGCGTGCTGTTACTCAACAAGACTCACGAGCGGGTCTGAATAAGGCCCAGTATACAGAGCAGGGCAAATATCCTGCAGAACAGATGTAAACGTGTACAGTACAGTCGCTCATCTCTAAACCACAGACACCAATGTTAGTAAATAAGCTCTAGGGTTTTGTTTTGCACTTATATAGAAACCTTTGTCAATGTTCAATCATTGGCTCCAACTGCATTATAAGAAAATCTGCATTGAGTAAAAAGCACAATATAAGCTGCAGATAAAATGTCTGACCCGGGTGCCAGGCAGTGCGCCTGTTTAATGATTCAGAAAGATGTATTTATAGTGAAAACGCTGCCGGTATTACTGTCCTCTCGCACACCCGACGCCATTAAGGCTAAGTACAGAAAAATGTCATTTGTGTCCTGTTTGCAGGTGGAAATTGTGTCTGAGTTATTTGCATGTCGGGCTGTCAGAGACGCACTTTCCATTAAAGAGATAGCGCCCTTTTCAGGCAGCCATTTGGGATCTGTGTTACCATTATCTAGATGTCAGATCTACACAATAATCCTTTTAATGCACTCTGCGCGCACAGGGCCTCGTGTTCCTCAGGAAATGTGTTAGACTATTAACCAGTAATTACTACTCACCCAAGAAATCACGATGTGATCCTGCGTAATATATAAACGCTGTCTAGAGAGAGGAATTATACAAACACCCGCAGCAAAACAATGCACAGATGTTACCACTGAGCTCTAATAAAAAGCCGTCCTGGTGCGTAATGGCCCATTATGTGCATCAATTTCTGTCAGCGTTATACACAGCGCCACGAACGGGGAGCTGAGTGCCTGCTAAGAGCCAAACATATAAAATGATGCATAATATGAAATAAAAGACATGCATTCGTGGCACGGCCGGCATCGCTGCTAGGTGATTGTAAGCCCTTGGCCTAAGGTGCCAGAATAGTCACCGCATAGATGGCGTGATCCTGAGGTGCACACATTCTGCGCGCAGTGCCCATGTTGAGCGATTATTTGTAACCGCGCATGCGCAAAAAGTTCCGAAAATCCCTACGGCGCATGCATTACACAGAGTTTACGGGCAAAAATGCTGTTGCGTTCGGGACAGATGATGTAAGATATGGGACGGCAAAGTGATGGGCTTTCCTGAGCGGTGACTGGGAGGTGGCAAAAAAGTCAGTCTCGTGGGAGTGTTGGGGGTCTCGCCAGGGCCCCCCGTAGCCAAAATTTTTTGGTAAGCGAGTAGATTTTTTGGCGCCCCGCTATGCAGTGCCCCTTTTACAGTGCCACCGCCGCCGGTAGTGGTCCCCCCTGTGCAGTGCCCCTTGTGCCCCCAGTACTATTCCCCTTATATAGTGCCCCCAGTAGTAGTCCCCCTATGCAGTGCCCCCGGTAGTGGTCCCCCCTGTGCCCCCAGTAGTAAGCCCCTTATATAGTGCTCCAGTAGTACTCCCCCCCATGCAGTGCCCCCAATAGTATTTCTCCCCCATTGTAGTGCCCCCAGTAGTATTTCCCCCCCTTGTAGTGCCCCCAGTAGTAATCCCCCCCTGTAGTGCCCCCAGTAGTAGCCCCCCTGTAGTGGTCCCAGTAGTAGCCCCCCCTTTGTGGTCCCCCCAGTAGTAATCCCCCCTTGTGGCATACTTGCCTACCCTCCCGATTTGGTCGGGAGCCTCCCGAAAATCGTGTGCCGCTCCCGACCTCTCGGGATGGCAGGCAAGTCTCCCGGCTGCCGCCGACCCCTCCTGTCCCACCGCAAGTCTCCCGGCACCTAAGGGGGCGGTGACGCGATTCGCGTCATTTTGGCACCGCCCCCCGCTTCACACTGCCTGTAATATCGGCAGTGTGTAACGGGGGCGTGGCCAAAATTACGCGCTCGCGTGGCTCCGCCCCCAAAAACTTCTCATCTTGCCGGCCCCGCCCCCTTCTGTTGGCCACGCCCCCCAGTAATGCCGATCAGGCTGTTCCCTCCCGGAAGGGGCAGCCAGATAGTCGGCATGTATGCCTTGTGGTGCCCCCAGTAGTAATCCACCTCCCCCGCCCGCAGTAGAGACGTAATAAAAAAAATACAACAAAAAAACACTTACCTGAAACCCGCTCCTGCTCCTGGTCCCGCCGCCGATATCAGCTCCTCCGTCCGCCACTTTACAGTATGGGAGTGTCGTCACTCCCATTACCCACTGCAGGAGCCGGAAGATGTCCGGCTCTGGCAGTGGGAGCAGCAGCCGATGAGAGTCTGTCTGACTCTCATCAGCTGCTAAAGCAAACACACAGCTGCCGGCGGCTGTGTGTTTGGGCTGTGTAGCGCTGGCCGAACTCCGGCCCTGATTCAGACCCGGTCGCTCTGACAGAGCGCTCGCTTTGAATCAGGGCCGGTCTTTTTTTTTTAGAACGGCCTCCTGGCCGCTCGCATAGCTGTGGGTGACCACCCACAGCTACAGCGAGCGGCCATGATGATGGTCGCGATGGTCAAGACCATCGCGACCATCAGGTTTGCGACGAGACCCTTGTGGTAGGGTCTCGTGGCCGCGAGCCCCAGAGAGCTTTCGGCTATAACAGAGCGGGAATCTCTCCACTGACATCACTAGTGATGTCAGTGGGGCCGCCCCAAACGACAGGCGTTCTCATGGGAACGCCTCCGTTTGGGCAGCCACCCCCCGGCACGCCCACCAAAGGGGGCATGCTGTCACTCAACATCGACAGCTCGCCCCCTTTGTTGCGAGACCCGGAACGACGGAGTGCCCCTCGCTATCTGGGTCTCGCGCATGCGCGCGACGGAGCTGGCTCCGTTGTGCGCATACGCTCTGGGCCACCATCGACCCAGTTGCGAGTGCTCAGCACTTGCGACCGGGTCTGAATCAGGCCCTCCGTCCATTCAGTGATACACTCGCGGTGCAGCTGTGTCACAGAGACACAGTCTGCCCGCGGCCCGCATGGTATGCAGCTGAGGTGCCCTTCACTATGTGGCACCTTACGCAGCTGCGTACCATGCGTAACGGGAGAACCGGCCGTGGGTGTTGCAGGCGTGTCGGTGAGAGCGCTCTCAGATGCAAAGCCGCTGCCAAAGAGCTGGTGCTAGTGTCTATGGTGCGCCGATGGCGGTGTTACAGTGCGCGGAGAGTGGAGTAAAGCACCACGGTCCTATATTATTTTGGATGATAGACTCATATCGAAGGTCTCGGCCTACAGCCTTGTGCTATTATATAGCCTTATACCTCCTCAGTGACTTCATATATATATATATATATATATATTTATTATATATATATATATCTCTCATTTGCAGTAGGAGTGCATTATCCCGTATCTCCCCTGATCCTGCTCCTACTTGGTTATATAATACTGCGCATAACAGTTTAGCTAATTTCAGAAACTCGGAGCTGGCAAATCACTTAGCGAACGTCTCACTGAATATGTTGGGAGTTCTGAACAAAAGTGCTTTATTTTTTTATTATAATAAATAGGGTAACATACTGATCAAAATGTACAATATATGTGACTTTGTATACCAGTGAAATTGAATAACATATTTTTTTAAGTGTGAACCAGTAATAGGTTTGCGAATGAAATTATCGGGCGAATATTGCTTTGCTGTAGTATTGTCCTCCTATTTTCTGCAGATGTTTGTAAATATGGCATTGGTTGGGAAGCTGGATCTATCTAGTAGAGTCCTGAAATGGTCTAATGCTATAGACCACCCCCATAGCCCTGGGATTTGCACCCTCCCACTTGTTACCTATCAAAAGTGGACCAGTGGTTGTGCATGGCAACCAATCACCTTCTACCTATCATTTTATAGAATGCACTTGAGAAATGCTAACTATAAGATGACTTGCTGCAACAGCAACCTCTGCACTTGGCCACTTACTCCCTCTTTAGAAGGGTTGGTACAATTCCCACAAAGGGAGAGATAATATATTGTATTCTGGACCAGGGACATTAAGGGGCTGATGCAAAACCGTAAGCAACCATGTTTTGCAGATGGATTTTGCAACTTTGCATCAGCCCCTAAAGGATTTGTGACTATTTGTGACTCTTTCAAAATAATGATAAATAGTTCACATCATCAATATAGTGGGCACTACAACTTCGTGGAATAACTCCAAGAACTTGTAATGGCATTTCTGAAATTGCTTGTTGAAATCTCAGAAACACACTGCTGAAATATTGTCATTAATAAGTTCTTAGTGACCTCTGCAACCATGAAAATATAGGGCCTGATTCAGAGCCGGTCGCTATTTGCGGTCGTTCGTTCAAAAAAAAGGGGTGGCTATTCAAATGAACCGTTCGCTCTTTGCGGTCTGTTCACGCCTCTAGGTCTGAACGAGCGAACAAAACTTACGGTCGTTTTTTGGGAAACTGCGCCCCCTGGCCGCTCGCATCCTACGTCATGTCCGCCATTTATTAGATTAATCGAGTACATCGACCAGGGTATGAGCTGCTCGCTATTCTTGTGGTTGGTTTTTGCTACCACAATTTTGCGAGCAGTTCTGGCTATAAAATAACCCAGTGACGTGGTCAATGACGCTGCTGTTTTAATTATGCACACCCATAAAACGCCCGTTTTGACCTTTAAGCACGCCTGCGTTCGGATCTCCACTCCCCGTTTTCAAGCACCTTCCCCTGTTACCACCCACATACGCCTCTTTCTGTCACTCAAATTATCAGGCATTCGCTATTTTGCGAGCACATGAATTTCGACCGCACTGACTGGTTCGCGCATGCGTATAACGATCCGTACGCATGCGCAGTTGGGCAAACATCGCTCGGAGCGAACGAGCGGCCGCTTACGAGCGGCTCTGAATCAGGCCCATACTGTGGACTACACGGATTGTCTTCAAGATTGTAGAAGTCACTGAGGAAGGTCATTCCTTATAGAGTTGTCAAATGGCAGTTACAGTGTGTTTCTGAAATGTTAACATGTGATATCAGGTACAGTAGAAGTCTTAAGGTGCCCACACACATAGCAACATTTTACACGATTTGGCCAATTTCGACGAATCGTGACGATGAATCGGGTAAAAAAAGTACAAATCGTGAGTTTATACTCACGAGCACGATGCCGAAGCGTCCCCGCTCGTCGTATATCGCATCTTCTGATCTGCCGTGCTGTAGGGCAGATTAGCCAATCTGGGATACAATGCACTGGCTGCAAGATAGATCTTTAGTCAGATTGGACATTTTTAACTCCAAATCGTGATCACGACGGCAAGGGAGCTCCCGTGAAAGTTCATGAGGAAATTGGCCATAAAATCGTATCGTGAGGACATCGTTGTGTGTGTGGGCACCTTTACTTTGTATACTAGAGGTTTATATACTAGCAAGTCTACGCTTTTGCTTACTAACATTGCCGTCAATTAACTGGTTGATAGTCATTTGATATTGCGGCAAAGGAAAAAACTTTCCTCCAACACTACTGTACATAATTTTGTATCAACTTAATGACCATACAAAAGCAAAACAATCAGAACAAAAGTTGCAGATTCTATTTACTAATTAGCGGTTAGGCCAACCAAAAGATAAGCAGTGCAAAGATACTGAAAGTAACGGCGAGACGTCAAAGACCCGTCAATCAAGCCAAATACAGGCAAGTGTGTGTCTGCAGTAAATGACAATTATTATAATAACCATTATAGTTGAAATCAGAATATAATGAGATCCGTCAGCATAATCTCAGCCGCTGGTGACTGAAGGCTACGATGGTTAGTTCTCAAAATATTACCAGCTAATGATAATGCCAAAGACGTTCCATAAACACTCTCTGCTCCGATTGGCTGTTTTTTGCTATTTTAAACAACGCTATTCCATTATATCCCGGCCTAAACACTGCCTTCTGGAACTGTGTTACGTCTGTATCTGGCGCACCACTGTGCAGGAGATATTCCGTTTTATAATATTGATTATCAAGCCTACCGCTGTGATGTCATATCTGAATGCCATGTGACGATGGGCCAATTTCTATGCAGCTGCCGGGAGATGTATTGAGATGGCCACCGTCGACTTTGCAAATCCAAGCGTCTGCGTTAAATGTTGCAGCATCTGCGGACAAAGACGCTGGCAACTGTCGCAGATCGTTCGATTGTCGCAGTTGAGTGAGTCTATGGTGGCGCAAAATGGCTGCGGGAACTGAGACACCATATTTCTTGCGTATGGGATCGCAATTGCAGGGTGTGACATGCCCCCGAAATGGTCGCGACACGTCTGCGTTTTTAGTCGCCACTCCCCGTTACCTCCCCCAAACGCTTCCTGACTGTCAATCACACTGCAAAGAAATAGTAGCGACAAGCGACTACGACAATGTACCTTAGCGCGTGTGCATTGTGACTTAGGGCCTGATTCAGAGCCGGACACTATTTGCGGCCGCTCGTTCTGAAAAAGGGGCCGGCTATTTAAATTAAGCGCTCGCTCTTTGCGGTCTGTGGACACCTCTATGTCTGAACGAGCGAACGAAACATGCGCTCACTATTTTGGAAAAAACGCCCCCTGGCCGCTCGCATCCTACGTCATCTCCGTTATTTATTTGATTAATCTAGTACATCGAAAGGCGTATGAACTGCTCGCAGTGCTTGTGGTTGGATTTTCCTACCGCAATCATGCGAACAGTTCAGGCTAAGAGACAACCAAGTGACATGGCCGGTGACGCTGCTTTGTTAATTATGCACACCCTTAAAACGCCCGTTTTGACCGTTTGGCACGCCTGCGTTCGGATCACCACTCCCCGTTTTCAAGCACCTTCCCCTGTTACCACCCACAAACGCCTCATTCTGTCACTCAAATTGTCGGGCATTCGCAATTTTGCGAGCACACGATTTCCGACCGCAATGACTGGTTCGCGCATGCGTATTACAACCCATACGCATGCGCAGTTGTGCGAACATCGCTCGGAGCGAACGAGCGGCCGCTTACGAGCGGCTCTGAATCAGGCCCTTAGATGCATGCGAGATTTACTCATCATCGCACAACTCCATAAACATCGGAATAGCGTACCACACTGAATCAGTGCTGGCAGCTATTGCGTGGCCTGAACTAGTTTTAGGCAATTCCCTAGGAGCTAGTGATGTCACTGAGTTATGCTCAGAACATAGGGTGCGCATTGTGTACATCCAGATACAGTAATATTCTACAGTTCTGATCATAGGAAAGGGTCAATGCTGTCTAAAATTTCATATTTACCTGGTTCCATCTGAAATAACCACTTAAATAGGAAGTATCTGATTTAAAATATATATTGGATGTTGCTGTGTAAAAAAACCCATCTAAAACATGTACAGAATGCATTGCATTAACACAATGCAGGTCTAACAGTATGCACAGTACATGTGCTAACAGAAGTCAGATGTTGGACTGTATTACGCATAATTAAGGAAAGGAATGGGGCCAAAGGTCGTAGGTATTGCAATAAATCTGCTATATGGCATTTTTGCCAAAACAGAGCAACGCATTTTGCTACAAGACTGGGGTTTTAAAAAAAAAAAAAAAAATGCTAAAAAAAAAAAAAGGACAAAGCACAGATATGACTTCTAATACTTTATGAATGGAGACAAAATGTAACAAAAAAGGAAAAAAAAAAACTCAGCAAAATAGTCGCCTCATTCATTTGGCTGCAAATGTTGGTGCGTTTCGCCACTAGAAGTTGGCCTTAATCCAAATTACTCCACACTGTATAATGAATGGACCATCGTTGTCCCAGCTTGATTCATAGTTTGGATATTCCGTGAAAATGGCCATTTACAAATACAGTGTGGTTTGTCGATTCCGGAGAGGAAATGATTGTTCAGTATAGCAGGGACGTCGCACCTCTGCGTAACAGCCTAATCTGTCTCTAAGGTTCACTCTGATAAATTTGACACCAAATTTGCTTCACTTTATAGATGAATATTGGAAGAGGAGATACTTCCCTTTTAAGATACATTATATTGCCAATAACGCTTCATTAATTTGTGTCCATACAGTACTCACTTATCGAGATGTTTCATTCTCAATTTATCAATTTAAAGGATTAAACAGATGTTAAATCCCGCAACTTTCTGTTCATCTTGGGAGACATGTAAACTAAACTGGGTAACCAAAACCACCGAGATCACATGTAGCAAATTACCCAGGCAACACCAGCCCTAACAAGGAACAGCAGACTTGAGCCATTACTTTCATAGTACATTTGTCTACAGACTTAAAAAAATAAAAACGGACATTTAAATGATGGAGACACACAGGACAGCCCAGCGTTCATGGCACTGTATATTAATATGCTTTAATGTGCAGATTGCAAAGCATTCGGTATAAATTAGGATTTCAAAGGATCCTCGCTTTAATCAGTGGGTTTAGTGTCTCCATCAAAAAGTTTTAAGAGCAACTTAAACGGTTTCCTGTTAAAGGAATAATAATAATAATAATGTTCATGATTTTGTGCGTGTGTGTGTTCAGCTGTTTTAGCGATAGTATAAAGGTGCAGACATTCTGAGAGCAAATGAATCCTCCATGGGGTGTTTTAGAGGTTTTGCCATCCTAAATCTTTGCTAAATGAACTAGACTATAGTTTAATTATTTTTAAGCAAAAAATAAAATCTGATTTGGATCACAATGCGGATGCGTGTATTTACCAGTCTATGTTGCACTCTCTCCCAATGCAGCCTGAATGCAGAATCCCTGCCCCATATAATTATCCTTTAGAGACCTCTCTCAGTCACTCATCAGATGTAACAAGACTCAGGTGCTGTAGATTATGTGGAAGTATTGTCACAGCGACACCACAGAGGGCCCTGTCTCACACTGACAATATTGACGTGTAAGAGCCTCACCAAAGGGCAACACTTCACAGAGGCTTAAAGACAACTTAGGGGTCTATTTACTGAGCAGTGTTAGGAGACAGAGTGATAAGGTGCCAGCCAATCAGCTCATAACTGCCATCTCACAGGCTGTGTTTGAAAATGACAGTTGGGAGCTGATTGGCTGGTACTTTATCACTTTTCACTCTGTCTCCTAACACTGCTTAGTAAATAGACCCCTTATTGGCTTCCCAGGAAAGGCTGAACGTCACACCCCCAACAGTCCAATCTTCTACATTTCTAGTTATCCAGTTTCTAAATTTATTTTGTGGTCAATTTTTATTTATTCATAGAGAGGGATTTTAGATTAAGCAATAGTGGGTATATTTACTAAAGTGCGGGTTTACAGAAGTGGAGATGTTGCCCATAGCAACCAATCAGATTCTAGCTATTATCTTCTAGAAGGTTCTAGATCAGGCTTGCCTACCCTCCTGATTTGGCGGGGAGCCTCCCGATTTTCGGGTGCCGCTCCCGGCCCCCCCGGGAAAGGCAGGCAAGCCTCCCAGAAGCCTCCGACCCTCCCCCCTGAAAAGATTAGAAACCCCCGCAGCGGGGGCGCCGGTGACGCGATTCGCGCTGAATTGTGTCATCACGGCCCCGCCCCCTGCTTCACACTGCCGAAAATAACGTCATTGTGAAGAGGGGCGGAGCCATGATGACGCGATCGTGCGGCTCCGCCCCCGGCTCCATCCCCAATGTACCACCAACTGGCTGGCCCGCCCCGGCTCCGCCCCCAATGACAGCCCCCGCCCCCCCACTGTTAGCCGACAATCAGCTCCCTCCCGGAGCTGATTGTCGGCAAGTATGTTCTAGATAAATGATAAGTAGAATGTGAGTGGTTGCTCCATTTCTAAAAATCCGCACTTTTAAACCCCTAGGAGTCTAATGCAAGTCTGCCAATATATTGAACAGTTCATTTTATCCAACAACAGTTATTGTAGGCTCAGGGTGGGAGACTTATGACCCAAAAGAATATTTGGGGGCAGCCTTGAATTGAAAGGGTCTTTTTGTAAACAATCTAAGCAGCCACAAAAAAAAAAATTAAGCGGGTGCTTTAAAACAGTGATAGGCAACCTGATCTTTTTCCGTACCTGCCCTTAGAGGTACAGTATATTTACTAAAGGTCCATTTTAATCAATTTTAAATTGACAAAAATCGATCAACATCGATGTTGTGTTTCTGGGGCTAAATCACATGTGAACCAAATAGTATAGAAAATGCATGGAGCCATAAGGACTATTGTGCCTTATAAATAATGCAGGGAAATTATACTAATTATCCCATTGGAATGTATATATATCTGTGTTTTTATATATATATATATATATATATATATATATATATATATATATATAACAGCTTCATAATGGGGGTGCAATCCTGGGCTCTGCAGGGAAGCAGGGAGATTGCTGCTATGTCAGGGAGTCTCCCTGACAATGAGAGAGAGTTGGAAAGTATGGTACAACCCTACGGCCACCTGCTGCCCATCGCTGCGTAATGATAAAAGTGTGTTTAAAACAGAAAGGAACTGTTACGTTTAACAGTCGCCCAGTCCAGGGGACATATTTCTTTTACAACAATTAGAATGTGTTACATTTGTCCCATCTCTCTCTTATTTGCATACTAAAGCCACAGGCTCTATGGAGTCATTCAGGAAAAGAGGCGGAATGGAATGGAAAAATAGACATGCGTGGATGATATTATAATGTCCTCTGCTAATCAGTTTAAGTATTATCTGAAGATATGGATCTACTGGCTGGAAATCTGCGAGTCGCTACAAATCCCTGACGGGAGCCTTATCATTCTAATTACCATACTCCCTCAGTCACCTGACATCTGTCTTTTGGTCATTTGGTCACAGAA
The DNA here is from genome assembly GCA_031769625.1 of Taudactylus pleione. Classification (NCBI taxonomy): domain Eukaryota; kingdom Metazoa; phylum Chordata; class Amphibia; order Anura; family Myobatrachidae; genus Taudactylus; species Taudactylus pleione. The sequence continues at coordinate 1,248,220 of JAUIMM010000294.1, read as the reverse complement.
CACAAGTTGAAGCCGGGTTTTTTTTTTTTTTACTTACCCCTGTTCACATCTGGGTGAGGACCTGGGTTATTCCTGGGTCGTCACCCTTCACACCGGACCCGGGTTTTCCAGTGACCCAGGTCTTCCGTCTCTCAGTGGGTGCTTGGAGATAATGATATCTCAAAGCACTCCCTGCATCCTCCAATCAAGCCCTTTTAGGCATGTCCCAGGTCATCAAGACCCGGGTCATACCTTTCAGACTTGAGCTAGGGCACTGACCCGGGTTGCATGTCCCGCTAAAAACCATGGTCGGTTGCATGGTCGAGGACCTGGGACCATACTTGCTTACCCTCCCGAATTGACCGGGAGCCTCCCGAAAATCAGGTGCCGCTCCCAGACCCCCAGAAAGGCAGGCAAGCTTCCCGGCGGCTGCCGACTCCTTCGGCCCCTCCTGCGGTTTTAAGAGTAACCCCCGCAGCAGGGGAGGCCGATGACGCGATTCACGTGTCATTTTGGCCCCTGCTTCACAATGTGTAGCTGGGGCGGGGTCAAAATGACGCGATCGCCCCATGCCCCCCCCCGCTCCGCCCACAGAACCTATCCGGTCACGCCTCCTATTCAGGCCACGCCCCCTGCTCCTCCTTGAAGGGGCGGCCAGAATATCGATAACCCTGCCTGGGACTGTCAAACTTTGTTATTCCTTTCAGACATAAGCAGGACTCGGGTCCATGCGCGCGCACAGCTAAAAACCAGTTTTTATGGCTTAGGTCTGAAAGGGGTTTAAGTAATCTGAACAAATTGCCAATACATATATTCCTTTTATAAATGTTAAGTCATGTCGATGTACTTAATAAGAGTTGTATTACAAACATGAAGTATAAAACAATAAGTATATAAAGAGAGCATAGTGGATATTTACCATTGACAGCCCCTTTGCATTGATAAGGATGTTTTTAATGCTGCTAAGTTATTATCACTGTATTAAAAAAAATAACTTATCAAAAATATCACAAATGCAGCTAAGTAATACTCAGGAGCACCGCTGACACTGGCTCGGAGTGCTAACCAGCAACGTTGGCAGGGTAGTCATTAAAGGATCTGGGCTTCAGTTCCTTTTAGTGAACAAAAAATAAAAACAACATTTAAAAAAGAAGAAATCGTTATTATGAAAAATACAAACAAAGTAATATTGGGCCCGATTCAGCGTTGTACGCTAATGTCGCCACGGCTGCCTCTATATATGCAGTGGATGTCCGCAAATATGCAAATGGCGCAGACGCGGAGGGAAGTACTGAGGCGCACACCGGCGGCTTCGCAAATCCAAGCATCGGCGTACAAAGGCGCAGCATTGGTCGTAGATCATTGGATAATCGGGCTCCTGAGTATCTCTATGGTTGCTCAGAATGGGCGCGTGCACTGAGACAGTCGCGACACTTGTACGTTCTTTGCCGCCAATCACTGTTACCTCCTCAAAACATTCCCGACTGTCAATCAGTAGTTGTAGTAAATAGTTGCTGTGAGTGACTACGGTAATGTACATAGAAGCGTGCGCAGTTTACCTATAATCGCTACAGTGAATTGAGCGTTCTTTATAATGCATATATAGGGGTCTATTTATCAAGCAGTGAAAAGCGTGGAGGAGATCATCAGTGGAGAAATTGCCCATAGCAACCGATCAGCTCCTACCTATTATTTTATAGACTGTACTTGATAAATGCTTCTTGAAAGCTGATTGGTTGCTATGGGCAACTTCTCCACTGGTTCACTTCCCCACACTTTTCACCGTTTGATAAATAGACCCCTTGGCCTGTTATTCTGAGATGACAAATAGTTTTCATCCTGCACGGCGTAGGGTATCTGCCCCCCGTATCTCTACAATTCCAGGTATCATCACAGCCACCTACAGAGAAGAACTTTCATTGTTTTTCCTCTTTGCTTCTAAAATAAGACAGTGTAAAATGAAAGTAGAACTATTGGCCCCTATCAACAATAGCTTGGTGAAGCCGGATATTAAAGATTCGTTCCTGTGCAGGAAAATTAAATATATATGTTGTCTACCATTTCTGTATGCAGGGCAATAAACCCTTAGGGGTATATTTAATAAACATCAATTTTAATCAATTTAAAATCAATCAAAACCGATTAACATCGATGTTGTGTTTCTGGGGCTAAATCACACACTTACTAACAGACATATTTTTTAATTTGTTTTTTTAAGTATTGGCAAATGTGTGATTTAGCCCCAACTGGGCCGCCATCAGGGGGGGGGGGGGGAAGGACTGCCAGACCCGTAGTCCCGGGCCCATGATGAGTGGGGGCCCGGGTAACAGCAGTGCAGATATGTACCGGCAACCAACCAGGGGGAGACAAACAACGCTGCCGCCGGCACTTCAGATATATGGCGCAGCTCTGGCCGCGAGCAATCGCAAACTCGCAGACCAGCAGCCAATCGGGACCTGGGATTGGCTCGTGGCCAGCACCATCTATCAGAAGTGCCGTCGGCAGCGCTGTTTGTTTCTCCCCGGTTGCCGGTGCATATCTGCAGGAGCAGAGGCAGCCAGGCGCTCAGGGAATTCCAGCTCAAGCTCAACGGCCCCTATATGACGGGCCAGATGGTGAGGAGGGGGCCACACTGGGGGGGTGGGGGGGAGTAACGCTCGGGGGGGGCACACACATACTGAGGGGTGAGGTAGGGGTCACACTGAAGGGGAGAGGAGGGGGTTTCACACTTAGGGGAGTGGTGGGGCCTTGGGGGGGGGACCTCGCCTATTTTCTCTATACCGGGGCCCCTTAATTTATGGTGGCAGCCCTGAGCCCCAGAAACACAGCATCGACCTTTAGTATACACTGTATGTCTCCTGTTAAACTTGCCCGATTGCGCTGGTGTTTTGTGCCTATTTCAGATATTGTTTATCCTTTATTACCAGCAATTAGGTTTCAGTATAACTTGTAATATTATATTCCCTTTCCATTTAATTGAATACAAATCCATAGAGTTGTGAATATCAATAGAAAAGATTGGTCCGCCTTCAGACCGCTTCATCTCCAGACAGCTTTGTTTATTTTGTGTTGCCCTTGGATACAATAGATAGGATGCGATGTATACGCAGAATGATTGCATCTAAGTACACTGCAGTCCTGACGTTCTCCATAGGACACAAACGAGGGTAGAATAAAGTTGCCTGCGGGTGGAGTAACCCTTTGATGAGATTTGATGAATGAGATGATGAGTAATGCAGCAGCAGCAGCAGTCGCTCTCACAATAGCGCTTGCGGGAATATGCAAATCTCAGCCTTCCCTTTGTGCTCCACGGTGCGATGGGGGTGTACGAGCGCTGAGACGCCCGCTTCCAGGCTGCATCATCTGTGCATTTGTGATGGAGATTGTAAACACTCCAACATCGATGCAACATCGGTCACACAATCGACATTTGCGGTAGCCTACGGTCTGCTCTAGCTACTTTCCTCAAAACCACCTAAACATGGCCTCTGATGCGGTGTATTTGCAATTGGGAATGCAGCAGCGTTCCCAGACACGCCCCCCGTGACACGCCCATCAAACGGCCCTAATTTGCGATCACTTTAGATCGCCTCTCAGTCTCCACCCTGATACGCCCAGGGATCGCAAATCCCTTCCCAAGCGTTAGCGATTCTGTACGCAATTGCGAACGGCATCGCGCACATTGGTGCATAATAGGGGTTTTTCAAGTCTTTACGCGCATGCACAGTAGCAAAACATCGCTCAACTGCGTCCATCTCTCAAATCAGGCCCTAAGTACATTAATTGAGGTGGACAGATTTTGGCCAAGGACTAAATGAACTTCAAAATATATTGACATAAATAAGAATAAACCCATTTTTAAAAAAAAAATAAAATAAAATTATGCAAAATGAAGACATCTCGCCATAAATGAAATAACATGTTCCACAGAGCGGAGCAGCCGCTGGAATCCTGTTCCAGGGACAGTCTCCTCTTTGTGAAATATTCTGTCTTATCATGGATCCCGCGCGCCTCTCACCTTGGGAGCTGACCTAATAATTAGAAAAAAAAAAAACCTGTTTATTTTCCCATCTCTAACACAGGAGAATGAACCTACGGCTTCAGCTCGCCGCTAAAAATCAAATAAATCATTCTGTATTATATTTTTATCTGCAGTACAGTGTGTTTGAGAATCTTAATTTGATTCTCTGTCCATCCTTTGATCTGTCTGTTAGGAACTATCCTGCGATCAGAATGAATTTCTCCTCAGTCTTTCCCCAGTTAAATCACTCAACCATCGCAGACCGTCTTCATCTCGGAGAGAGGTAGAGTCAGGTCACAATATTGACTTGTGGCTGAAATGTTAATCAAACCTGAAGACAATTTGTCCAGTGAAAGTGATAAACTGTATTCCTAAAACCGCCGTGCCTCGGTACGTCTGCCGCACAGTTCTTTTCATCTCGCAGTGACTGTATCTAGTGGCCGCTTGTGAGGATATAGCGATAAAGGACAGTCTGAAAGACAGTAGCGAGCAATTGATCTGCTGAGTTCAAAGGGGAGAGACTCCCGCTGTTCACACATTTGACATGGACCGTAATCTCCTCAAAATAAGAGAAAAGCCTCAGATGATGATGTTAAACTAATGAACAAAGAGTTATGAAGAAAGTAACGTTGAATTTCCAGCCCCGGAAAGAGCTATAAGTGCTCATTACTGGACTGCGGCTCATTCAGAGCAAGTCGCTCTGAACACTGCCGACACTATCTATGTGAGTGTTCCCTTTATTGCTTAGGGAGACAGAGTAATCCATTTTGTGTTAGGCCCAATACAAAATAATAAGTCACCAGGAAGGAGCACAGCAATTACTTGCTGGAAGAATGACGGAAGCCTAGATGTTCCTGGAGGAAAGTCGCCGGCGGTGAGCTGGTCACAATATGGAACCGCCAGCCGCAGAGAACACTTGCACCCACCAGGCGATCGTGGTTTCAGCCATGAGGCCTACGTACTGTATGCTGCCTTTTCCTGGGAAATTGGTCTGGATCTCCAAAATTGGCCGCCCAAAACGAGTGAATAACAAACCTGAGATTACAAACCATGGAGGTGCACCGATAATTGTTCTATTTAACCGTATGCGCCTATGTATTGGCCCAGCACATTCGTGGAGCACACCTACTGAACATCCCTGTTTTTATAATCACCTCAGAAATTTTGGCGGGATTGTGGATCTGACTGGTTTTGGATTCACACCTCACCATAAAGACTGGGCTTCCACTTTTTTCCCAAGTCATCAATCTTATCAGTTTATGGGGGAGATGTATTAACGGCAAAATGCGGTAAAACCCCCGAAAATGATGTTTTCGGGGGTTTTACCGCATTCCCCGTATGTATTAAGCAGCAGAATGCAGCGCATTTCGCTAGGTAATGCCACCTTCAGGTGGCGTTACCCAATAGAAGCCTATGGGCTTCTTAGCGCGACGCTCGGGGCCGGGAGGGATCCCTCCCATGAGTCCCCGCGACCCGCGTCCTTCTGCGCATGCGCAGAAGGACTTCTGGGTGTTCAACTCGGAAGTCCCTCTGCCCCGCCGCATCGCAAAGGACAGCTCTCATCGAGAGGGCTGTCCTTTGCGAAATCCTTGGTACATACCACAGTAATGAACCGCGGTATGTACTCGAAGTCGGGGGGGATGTACCGCAACGGCGATGTCGCCGTTAATACATCTCCCCCAAAATATTTTATATATTTAATTCATACTTTCCATTGTATGATACAGTGTACATACTCTCTGCCAGGCAGCTGTCTAGGGTGCCAAAGCTTAGAGGGCACCCAAACCACTAAGCGACATTATGTAACTCATTCATTGTTGTTATGTTCCCCGTTGGGCCAGGCACTGGTTTTGCTCCTCCTTCATGTCGGTGGTACGCTAGGAAGGGGGTGCTGGCCTATGATGTCACATTGCCAGTCTGACAGAAGATGCCATCTGACTGTCCACTTCACAAACAGTGTGGGAGCAGGGCAGAGCCTAATATGGGCCTGCTAAGCCTGCTTCATTTGTATACCAAGAGCACCAGAAAATGGGGATAATTCATGCCAAGTCCAATCCGCCCTCTCATCCCACTGCAAAACCTGCCCAGTACAAGCCAGCCAACATTAATAAGGTGTCGCTTTAGAATATCTCTGCCACTCTCGCTCTGTGTGGCTGTCTCACGTAAGCCCTCTCAGTCCTACTCTTGTTTTCGTTCTGTTGCTCTCTAACCCTGTCTCTCTCGTTTTATTGTATCTGTCTTTCTCTCGTTTTCTCTCTTTCTGTTAGTCTCTCGCTTTCTCTCAGGTTTCCTGCCAGTCACTCTCTCCCTACCTCATTCTCGGCCATGCTCTCACTCCTCTGTCACATTTTAGTATCTATTGATCTTGTTTTCCCCCTCTCTCTTTTGCTCTCTCGCTTCTGTTTGTTGATGTCCCATAGTCTCCGTGACTTTACAGTTTCTGTTCTCTCACACGCTCTCTCTCTTTGTGGCTTTCGTTCTCATTATTTTACTTCTTTGCAGTAAGTCATTCACTTATTCCCGCTCTGTCAGGCCCTCCATTTTTTTCCCTCTGTTGCACTCTCTTTTTCTCTGGCTAGCTCTCTATTTCTATCTGATGCACCCTCATGTTCTATCTGACTCACCCTCTCTCTTTATCTCTCTCTCTCTGACGTCCCGTTCTTTCTTCCTGACCTGTTCTCTCTGACGCACTTTTGCTTGCTCACGGACGCACTCACTTTCTCTCTGTCACGTTCTCTCTGTTGCTCTCTCACATTTTCTCTTTCAGGGGATTGGATTGGGATGCTGGCGCCCAGGATCCTGAGATGATTAGGATACCGATACCTGTCGGTCAGTATCCTAACCAGGGGCGTTTCTAGAGAGGAAGGGCCCGTGTGCAGTCTCCGACATGGGCCCCCTCCTCTCCGCTCGGCAGCACACTGAGCTGTGCGCGGCCAGCGCCAGAGTTATAGACTCTGGGCACTAGGGTGTGCGCAGAGTCTATAGTGTATGCACAGGTCACTGGGAAAATGGCCGCGGCGGCCATTTTCCCTGTACTGCGCATGCGCAAACAACGAGAAAATGGCCGCCGCGGCCATTTTCCAGTCGTTTTACAACACGGGACCCCCGTGCTGACGTGGGACTCCGGTGAGGTAAGTAATATTATGGGTGCAGGGTGTGGACCCAGGGGCCCGTGTTCCCCGCACACCCTGCATCCATTATAGATACGCTCCTGATCCTAACCCTCCCCCTCTCCTTAACCCTCTCTCTCCGCTGCCTAAACCTAACTTCCCCCCTAGTACCTAACCCTCCCCCTAGTGAATAACCCAGTCAAGATGCTGGTGCCAGGATTCTGACAGGTGTTGGGATTCCGGCACTGGCATTGTAAGAGCTGGCGTCCCGACTGTCGGGATTATAACTACATCCCCTTTCAGGGTATCTGGTACAGGAAGTTGGGTCCCAGAGATGCAAGTTCTACCTTGTGGTGCCATATAAATAAAGGATAATAATACCCTCAGGATTTAGGAGAAGCCATTTTGGGTTTGTCTGCGCCTATACTGTAAACACTGCAATGCAGATATCTGGTGAGCGAGTCCCGGTACAAATTTCACGAGGCTCACTACAATCTCTCCACTCCTCAACTGCACATTGATCGAAACACTAACCCTGTTTTAATAATTTAGCTACACCTTTTGATTTTAGAGTAAATGTAGCATAAACTAATTAAACTATTCATCTTCCCTTTAAGCCCTGGAAACTCATAGGATCGGGTTATAACTCCCAACTGGACTGCGCTAATTGACATGGTGCTCTTATTAACTCCCCACAAAGCTTTTTATCGCACAGTCTTGTGGGTAAAATGTCATCCTGGAAGTGAATGCGATCACGCTGCGGAATTTCTCAGGCGTTCATGTAAAATGTGTGTGGTGATGATGAACAGGGATAGAGGCTCAACTGCTATTCTTCATAGAGAGCCGACCACCCCTGGGGGGGGGGTGCGATTTTCGAAAACTGACGCAATTCTGCCATTTTTCCAGCGTGTTTCAAATTGCCGCATGTAATAGAGTGTGAAAATAAGCAAAGTTTCCAGAATCAAATTCTCGACGCGACACTAGTCACCATTTTTTTTTTTAATCATACAAGTCGTCATATGTAATAAGCTGCGACTTCTAAACTTGCTGGGAAAACGCCTGAAAATCTTGCCTAATTTAAGAGGTCCCCCTGGCCGGCGAGACAGCGGATAATACATCTACTGTATATCGCCTGTCTCTGCATCTAAGATAATATTTATATTGCGTTGATGAAAAGTGTAACAAACACTAGCGTTTCCAGCTAAGCCGTAACACCCAATGCATTCAATGCAGGGATCGGGACCATTTTACCTCATGTTGGGGGTGTGGTCAGGTGTCAAGCCCCCATTGGCCATCATGCTGGGGCGTGGCCAGCACGTTCCCTGCTGCCTCCAGCCTAGGGCTCTTACTGTGTAGATGCAATGCGTGCATCCATTCAGACCAGCAGGTGATATTGTGACCTCACAACCTTCCCCTCCCTCCAACCCCCACGGAACAATACGCCAAACGGTTTGGACAGTGACTGAAAAGTGGGACTGTCCCACCAATATCGAGATGATTGGGATACATAGGCTAAGCTGGTATTGTAAAAATCCTGGGGACAAAGAGCATGGGATCACCCTCAAATTTCCATTACTAGGAGCGCTGGTATCTTTAGGGAAGTGGGACCTGCAAAAGAAAAAAAAATTGCGTGACCAATCGCGCTGTTTCCAATACCTGTCCAGGCAAAAGCGCTCTTGCTGGTATACTTTGGGGGGGGGGGGGGGGGGGGGAGGTACAGAATTTTTTTTCCTTTACTTACTTTTTAACAACTCGCAGAAAAGACGCTAGAATGTCTGCGATTTATAGGTTCAAAACCCACCACACCAGGTTAGTAAAAGTCGCCACAATATCACCACAATTCTTGTAGACTTAAAAGTCGCAGAAAATTTGCCACAATATCACCACAATTCTTGTAGACTTAAAAGTCGCAGAAAATTTGCACCATTATCACCACAATTCTTGTAGACTTAAAAGTCGCAGAAAATTTGCAGGCAATTAAATTTCCTCAATACATGGAAACATAACTGCAAACAACACGTGGTTACTACAAATAATAGCATTAGACACAGATTTACCTTTGGACTTCAGACCTTTAAATGCCAGTACCGGCGTGTATAGGAATCTTTAATTATCTAAACTGTATTGCAACAATATTTTTCTAAGTGTACATATAGAGGAGCCATCTGTATTGTTACTTTGTTAGTAATAACTTGGTGTAATGAGAAATGTAATCTATGTAACCAGGACATTCTTGAAAATGAGAAAAGTACAAGTGTATTTCCCCTGATAAAATATTCATTAATCATAACAGCGCAGCGCCAAATAGCAGCAGCCAGACAGGAGCTTTCTCCAACAATAGAATGTATATAGCACAATGTTAGATATTCACATTCTATTATATACTAATTAAAGGAGATCACTATCACTAAACAGCACCACAATATTATTAGATTACATGCTTATGTTAGGCTATCCATAAAAACAGACGTTTTCGGATGCGCCGAAGGACAGACGTGGAAGTAGAAATGCTCTTAATCCCACCGGTGTTCGGAATAAAGTACGTCTAGAGCGGAATGGCGGCTTTTGGGTCTGATTCAGGGATGGACACAAAGGCAATGTTTGCACAGTTTAGCGACTATCGGTGGTCTATGCATGCACATGAGTCACACGGCACATGTGCCAAGTTTCATCACCGCCAGGGGGGGCAGCGAGGATTTGGCCGCGGTGTGATGGACAGTCAGGGACCGTTTAGGGGGAGGTAATGGGGGGGGAGTGGTGACCATTTTGCGGTGTGTCATCTGCGATCCTGTATGCAGATAATATGGCTCTAGCATCTTGCGACCATTCTGCGCTACCATAGGGTTACCCAGAACTCCACTTATCGAATGATCTGCGGCCGATGATTCGTCTTTGTACGCTGTCGCTTGGATTTGCGATGACGACCGTCGGCGTCTCAATGCATATCTAGCGGCTGCGTCATTTGCAGATTTTTTGCCCCATATCGCGTCAATTTGGAATGTGTTTTGGGGGCAATTAACTAAAAGCCCCCATACATCAGAGATTGATTGCAACAATCGTGCAATTTGCAATCGATTGTGTATAAAAATCTTTCCCTTATTCAATCGATTGTGGCATCTCTGCAATCTATTGAAAAAGGGAAAGATTTTTATACACAATCGATTGCAAATTGCACTATTGCTGCAATCAATCTCTGATGTATGGGGGCCTTCAGGCACACTGGGCCTGATTCAGACCCGGTCGCAAGCGCTGAGCGCTCGCAACTGGGTCGATGGTGGCCCAGAGCGCATGCGCAGGACTGAGCCGGCTCCGTCGTGCGCATGCGCGAGACCCGGATAGCGACAGGCAATCAGTCGCTCCAGGTCTCGCACTGAAGGGGGCGTGCTGTCGATGTTGAGTGACAGCACGCCCCCTCTGATGGGCGGGCCGGGGGGGTGGCTGCCCAGACGGAGGCGTTCCCATGAGAACGCCTACGTCTGGGGGCGGCCCTACTGACATCACAAGTGATGTCAGTGGGAGAGCTTTCGGCTCTGTTTGAGCTGAAAGCTCTCTGGGGCTTGCGGCCAATGGTCGCGATGGTCTTGACCATCGCGACCATCATCATGGCCGCTCGCTATAGCTGTGGGTGGTCACACACAACTACGCGAGCGGCCAGGAGGTTGTTCTTAAAAAAAAAAAAAAAAAAAAAGACCGGCCCTGATTCAGAGCGAGCACTCTGTCAGGGCGACCGGCTCTGAATCAGGCCCACAGGCTCTAATAAGGACGCCTCCAAGCGATGAGTAAAAAATAGCTTACGTTATCTTACGTCTAATGTAGAAAATGTTCCCAAAAGCTCCTGTGTTAGACACTAGTTACTTATACTGCTGTTTCTGCATGATTTATAAATAAGCCCCATTGGGCTCTAGGAAATTTTTGTACTCCCTGCGTAATTTTTTGCTAAATGAAAAGTCTCAATGCTACATAATAATATGTGGTCACGATGATGCATAGATGACATCTATGAGCTTACAAAATGATCTCACACAGTTCAGCTCTGATTATATACACTCAGCACTCATAACCATTAAATTATACCCTTATCCTAATCTTTCCAAAAATATATTTAATGAGATTCTAATAGTTACCATGGCAATAAACTTTATTTTCCATTTAAATTGTGAAATCTGCATACATGCTCCAGAGCATAAATCCTTTGGGAGACACAACGAGGAGCAGCTATTTTGAGGTTAATATGTTTGAAGCGGGGAATTAATCAGCGCTGATTCCTATGTTTGAAACATTTTGTAAACCTATTTTTTTTTCTGTTCTCGGCGATAGGAAAACAGGAGCTGGGTGCGGAATTAGATCTGGAATCAGACTGCGGATTTTCCATGTGAACCAAATAACAGCCGCTTATCAATGACTGCACATTAAACAGCCTGAAATTCTCTTTCATTTGTGCTTCAAGCTTTTTTTTAGTGGAATTGTTTTTTAGATTTTTTTTTGGGGGGGGGGGGCTTAGAATAGCAGAGAACTAGTCACGGGGATCAGACGCCTTTCCCTATTAAACCTGCATTTCTCCAGATAAGTTTTTCAATGGTGAAAAGTGGGTAAGTGTGTAGGGCGCCTCGTCGTTTAGGTCTCCGGGCTACCGGCTGACACAGCTAAAAAGTAGTCACAATTTCAAAGAAACTCAGAGCTTGTACTTGCAGGAAAAGCAACGGTTGTTCAAGTACGGATGAAGTCTTGTTCTTCGCCTTCGCTTGTAACAAAGCGTTTGAAGCACGTTGATTATTAGATCGCAAAGCCTCGCTGCAGCGTAATGTACAACTTGCACAGAGGCCTACTTATCAAGGGCAGCAATACTGTAAATCGGGAATAAAATAGCATTTTAGGACTTCTGGGCCTGAATCAGACCCGCTCGCGAGCAGGTCGATGGCCGGGCAGTGCGCACATGTTCCGGAGCGAGCAAGAAATCACTCGATCTGGGGCCCGCAGCAAAACGGGGCGGCTGTCGATGTTGATCGACAGCTCGCCCCGTTTTGTAGGCAGGGAGGGGGTGGTGGCTGGCCAAACGGAGGCGTTCCCAAAGGAAAACCTGCCGTTTGAGGGCGGCCTTACTGACATCACTAGCCGGAAGCTCACTGGGGCTTGCAGAAGACGAGACCCTACCACAAGGGTATCGTCGCAAGCCCGATGGTCACGATGGACCATCACCTGGCCGCTCGCAAAAGCTGTGGGTGGTCACCCACAGCTTAGCGAGCGGCCGGGAGGCCGGCAACAAGAACAAAAAAAAAAAACGCCCTGATTCAGAGCGAGCTCTCTAAAAAAGCGTCCAGCTCTAAATCAGGGCCTCTGTCTCTTTGCCGAAGCCCCAACCTGGTAATGGTGATCGACGTCTGTAGCCTTCCCGTCATGCTATGCTTTCTCGTACAAGGCATGGTCATTTATTATGGTCAGCAACATCCTATTGCTACTACCGTCTCAAAATACAGTCTGCATGTGAAATGCTAGGTCACACGGTCACAGCCGCTGACTCTTGTCACGTAGCATTTCGCATGCATTTTTCTTATTTGCATCGCTTTTGGCGAAAAAGACGAATTTTGAGGGAAAATCTAGCACGAAGAGACGCTCGGTGCTACCAAGTCACACTTCGCTCACGCTTTGTGTGTAACGCGACTTATACCACACGGAGGATAGATGTATGTGGACACATCTGTAGGTGAGTGATTCCCCCCTCCATCTGTCCACAGCACCTGTTGGGAGTCACAGTTTGAGTGCTGAGGAAGGATAAACGATGGCGGCTACAGCACTGAGGTTATCCTCCACCATTTTCTGCCATTTGGAGAAGGTGGAAGTGACAAAACAAAAATGGCCGCCCTCTTTAGAACCAGAAATGTTTGATCTGTTTAACTTTCCAGCTTCCTAGCGTTGAGCTCTTTCACAAAAGCCACCAGATTCTTTTTACTTACATTCCCCCCCTCTGCCCCCCTACTGGTGTTTGTGATAATACCAAAGCCTCCAATGTTGCATTGTAACCTTTCCCAGCTGAATTTATTTCATCACACGTCAGACTAATGCTTTATAAACACACCAGCGCCTGTTTTTCTGCATTATTCAAAGCTTGGCAATCCGGAGCCAGCCACAGTCATGGTTCTAAGTGACTAAGCGGCAAGATTGACTGGACCAATAGCTGACGGCTGTGTGAGGTCTTATCTCCGCCATTCTGCTAAGGGAGAAAATGGGATTTCTCTGCAGTGTATGACAGCCCTTCCAATCGGACTGAAGTTTAATGCGAGTCGCACATTCTTCACGGTGAAATGCAAAATGTGATATGACAGCTTAGTAAGTAGCATTTGCTCCGTTCTTAATTATTAGATCAACATATGCTGGAATATTGAAATGCCAGACAGAATCGGCCGCATTGTAACAGGGTTCATTTAACAAGCACATGTGATAATAATTCGGTTACACTTTGGTTTGTCTGTTTGGGTTCTCTGCATCAGAGAATATCTCAATTTGTTAGATATAGTGACCGATTTTGCAAGGTGATTGCCGTCCACAATTCAGGGTTCACTGCTGACCGCTGAAAGTTAGACACTTTGAAACAGAGGGGTCTATGTACTAAGCCTTGGATTGAGATCATGTGGAGAGACACACAGGACCTCATTCAGAGGTGGTCGCAAGAAGCGATCGCTCTCTCTGAATGAGGGCGGGAGCTTTTTTTTTTTTGGTGCAGCCTCCTGGTCCCTAAGGTTGGGTCTGGGCACTCGCAAGTCCCAGGGAGCTTTCTGCTCTGATGGAGCAGGAAGCTCCCCACTGACATCAAAAAGGGGCGAGCTGTCGATCAACATCGACAGCCGCCCCTTTTGGAGAGAGCTCCGGAGCGAGAGAGTTTCTCCCTTGCTCCGGGGCTTGCGCACGCGCCGTGCAGCCGCTGCGCGTGCGCAGGGCTACTCATCGACCCGGTTGCGAGCACATCGGTGCTTGCGACCGGGTCTGAATGACCCCCATAGTTCCAACCAATCAGCCTCAAACTGTCATTTTTCAAACACAGCCTGTAAATAGACAGGAGTTGATTGGTTGGTACGAGTGGCGGTTCCAGAGACAGGGCTGCAGTGCAGTTTAAAATTCAACTGCCAGTGTGTCCCAGCCGACAATGTGTTGCAGCGTTTGGGGTGGCAGTTGGTGTGGCTCCCCTATTTGAATTTTGGACTGCGCTGCCACCCCACCTCTGGGCCACTGGTTGGTACTTTGGGCCTGATTCAGACCAGCTCGCAAGCGGCTCGATGGTGGGGCATTGCGCACCCGTGGCGTGCGCAAGCCCTGGAGCGAGAGAGAAATTCACTCGCTCCAGGGCTCGCTACAAACGGGGCGGCCCCATTTTGTAGGCGGGGTGGGGGGGGTGGCTGGACAAATGGAGGCGTACCTGAGGGAACACCTGCCGTTTGTGGACGGCTCTACTGACATCACGAGTGATGTCAGTAGTGAGCTTCCGGCTCTATTAGAGGCGGAAGCTCACTGGAGCTTGAGGCAGATGAGACCCTACCACAAGGGTCTCGTCGCACGGGTCACCTACAGCTTAGCGTCACCCGCAGCAAGGGTCACCCACAGCTTAGCGAGCAGCCAGGAGGCCTGGTTATTTAAAACAAAGCGGCCGCCCTGATTCAGAGCGAGCGCTCGCTTTTTGCGAGCGGCTCTGAATCAGGCCCTTTATCTCCATGCACTTTATCTCTCTCCAAGGCTTAGAACATAGATCCCCAAATTGGCACCTATAATACTATATGATTGGCACAGATAGCCCTGAAAAAAAAAAGTTCTGTTATCGCTATGTTTAAAAACGTATACGCCTGCAGTGGCTGGTCTGGCGAAGCGGTAAGTTACCACTTACCCTCTTGGTCCACTATCGCAGAAGTGGCAGAGTATAACTCCGCTGTGTTCAATTGCCCAATAGGCCCCCTCCTTATGTTATGATTGTAAACATTGGCCTTGTAAATTTAGTTTCATTTCTGGTTAGGCAGCCCAATGATGTCACACAGAACAAAGGTCATGTGCCCAGACGAGGGATTAATGCGATTGGACAACAACTTTTTAACCTCCCATGACATTGAAACTTTCCTCTTTCCAAGCAACAAACCTAAAAGGCAAAGAAAATAATAATTACCGTACGTAAACCAGAAAAGCAGGGTAATAAATGTGCTGGGGAGATATTTACAGAAAGCACTAATGATTTTTTCCCTGGAGGTTAATAAATTTACTTCTAGATCAATTTGTTCCTGATAGAGAGTGAGGAAATAAACAGTTACACCACTGCATTAATGGAGAGTGTCTGTTTCACTGTCCCTGATTTACGGACGTGATTAGCAGCTCATAAAGAATTTAAAATATAACTCTAATTAGTTTTTGGGAAGAAAGGGGGCACATTTCCACATAATGTTTTACTTTTCTAAGTGTGCACTTTTTAATTAAATCTGAATGTCAAAATAAATTTTAAGTGTTTTATTAGCAGCGCAGCTTAGAAAGCTATTCATGCGAACACATTGCTTTATGGAACCAGATGCAGAATGGGCGCAGGTGGGGGGGGTGCGAGGGGGTACGGTAATCCTTTTCTTGCCTGCATCTGTCAGGGGAATGGAGGAGAACTGAACTTTGCTTCTTACATAGGGGGCCTATTTACCCAAAATGCGTCAGAAACTATTTTTTAAAATTAATTGTCGCTTATAATATGCAAAGTCACTTAGCGCAATTTATTAAGAAGATATCGCCAGGAGAGTAATAATCAGCTTCCCCGGCGATAGCAGCCCAATTTAATAAGGGAGAAGTTGCCACTTCGTCAAGTCGGTCTGTGTAGATTTGTGCATTCACCAGATAGCCGGTACGGACATGCACAGTGGAACAGAAAACCCAGATTTGGATTCAGTTTCATTAATTAATTAAAAAAAAACTCTAATAAAAATTATAAATATATATATATATATATTATAAACACTATTAATGAGGTATATAAAACTCTCTGAATAATATATATTTTATTTGTGATTTTCATCTGTTACAGAAGAGTGATCGCTGGCGATATTAGCACTGGGCGCAGCTGCTATGAGCCCCACCTCCCCTGCCAAAACCCTATTCAGATAATTTCTCGGCTTACTGAAGCTCCCTCTTAAACTCAGGTCATGGCTGCATCATAGTGTCCAGAGGGAAGCTTGTGATTAGTTAACACCATAGGCTGTTCCCTATTGGTTGCTAGAACAGAAGCCTCAGACTTAGCAGTAGAGGGAGCTTCAGTAAGATGGAAAAAGTGAGAACATGGTTTCATGTACATAGGGACCCTTACAAAATGTTGTGCTGCCCTCAAATGTCTATTTATGCCCCTGGTTACAGGGTAAGGTTTAGTACTAGGCCTGGCACACCTGTATCCATGCAGAGGAACAGGTGGAATAACCTGAACATCTGAACTGGCACGGTGTAAGAGAGGTGTGGCTTGTGAAAAGGGGCAGGGCTTAGGTCACCAAATGTAGTATGGCTACAGGCTCCAACAAATCTTGCCTTGGCAGGGTATCAATATGGCCCTTATACCATGGCATCGCTTGTATTCCCCGAAACTCACAGCTATGTTGTTACATTGGACTGTACAGGGAGCTTCCCCAGGTTTTTATTGATTTAATCTAGTTAATTTATTATCTTACAGGAAAAGGAGGGACAATTTATTATTACAGACCCACCCTAAGTTCATTAACAATTAATAAGCTGAATTTGCAGTAACGTCTCTATCACTCACTTATACTGGGGGTTAAATCTCTTAACCAGAGGTCAAACTGCTGATGAGCTTGGAGGTCAGCAATATGGGAGCATATTAGGAGAGGAGTCGTCCTGGAGACCTATCAGGCTGTGTCGCGTCTGTGTGCGGAACAGAGAGAATTTCTGCTACGGTAATTCCCCATTTACAATAAAGCAATTGCTGTTCTATTCCCTTCCCCCTGAGGCTCTCTATAAACTCTTGTAATTTATTCTCTCTAGCCAGTTGTAATGTAACAAGGGAGACCAGCGTCATTTCAAGTGTTCTGTATGTTCAATAAAGTTTCAAGTAATAATAATAATTAAAAAAAATATTAATTTAAAGAGAGAGTTTAATTTCCTATTCGACTGGCAGGAACCTCTATAGAATTATTTGTTTTCTCATTCTCATCTCCCAATTAAATGGATAAACCATTTCTGACCATCAGATGACTGATAGCAATTAAGATAACAGCTGTACCCTTTCCTTTTTAAAATGGATTACATTTATTGTGATGTACTTAGTCATATAACTTAATTTGCTAATGTGCACATCTGTTTTGCTGTGGCCATCAGACCATCCTGCAGACAGACATACGGTACCAGTCTATTTGGGACTTTCTTGCCATTTAAAGCATTACAGAGACATCAGTGAGCGCCCATAACCTAGGCAAGGTGGAGGGAGACATGTTGTGGACTAATTTATGACAATGCCGCCTATCCCCGAGGCATGAGGCACATTTGTACATCATGCCTCATTTATGTCACCAGTACCTAGTGGACTGAAATTGGTTCAACCCCTACTTTCATTCCCTGTTATACATAATTCTAATATTGTCTCAAATATAGCTCTGGACTGGTTTGATGCCTGGTATTTTAGTTATACCCCTTTTCCACTGCCGAAATCACCCAGGTTATTGCCGGATCACGGTTCGTTGTAAAAGGGTCCTTGAAAAGTGACCCAGGAATCCAACCCTGGTCACTACGGTGTGGGGTAAATGACTCGACCCAGGTCACGATGACCCGGGGTTATGCCTCAAACCAGCGGATTGGCTGGCTTCAATAGCACTTGAAGATGACATCATCTCCAAGCGTCTACTGTAATACCGGAAGACCCGGGTCACAGAAGACCCGGGTCCGGTGTGAACGACTGGACCTGAAAATAACCCAGGTTCAGCTTCCTTTGTGAATGATGTAAAACCCAGTTCCGACTTGTGCGCAGTATTCCAGTTGGAACTGGGTTTTTGTTGGAAAAGGGGTATTACTATACGATGCTAGACAACAGGCAATTAACTGTAAAATGCCGACTTTCTGCAGAATGCTGACAGTAGGGCTGGGTTGCGGGAGGCTTAGCGTTTAGGGTTAGGCTGTTTGGGGAATGTTATGGTGCGTTTTCATACTGGAACTTTTGCTTCACCACCACACCTCCAGGACCCACGGTTTAGTCGACATACTGAGCATGTCGATATTTCATCTGTGTCAATATGCTGAATGGCGTCAGGCTGTGTGTCGGCATTAGCAGTACAAATTGCAGGAGGGCGTCTGCAAGCAAATATATATGAAATAGATAACAGACCATAATAACATATAGCTACATGCGTTCTACATAGTATACAAGGTATGTACAATAATCTGGTAATAATATAACGGAGGTTAGGAATAGAGCCGACGGCACATAAACTTCTAGTCAGGGATAGAGGGGTTAATAAAGTTAAAAATGTTTGTTGACAGTAGTAGGCAGATGTGATAGGACGTTAGGTTAGGGGCGGAGTTAGTGAGGGGGGGGAAGAGAATCTACTGTGGTAAATCTGCCTCTTTGAATTGATCTCCCACCCTCCCTACCCTCTTGTGTCGGCTTTATTTCATTAGCAGGGAAAGACCGGCAATAATGAAGTGTCCATCTTGCAGCAGTAATAGCGGTGCGCACCCCTTCAATTCACTGATAGGCTGATTTCACCCTATTGGGGTCAGCGGCACCTCTCGTCCGAGCAGGATGAATGGTACATTGGCATGGGTGTTGGGGCCGCATCACTTGCTCTGAAAGGGATAGTTGACCCTCGCAAGTTTTTAAGATCACCCTACCCTTGTCTGGGATAGTTGGCCCTCACAAGTTGTGATTTACTTCCGGCGTAAGACAAGTGGACGCTGGTTAGTTGCCGTTCTTTCTCCTGCCACCATGTCTACCTTGTAACCAAATAAAGCTGACCAATTAATTTAAACGGCATAACTTGGTCTCCTGTGTTTATTTTAGTTAAGTTTAGTTTAAGTTTATGGGTCACATCTATCATCTGATGATTGAAGTTTATACTTTGCAGCATTATATCGCTTCCACGTTATGTTGTTAGATTTGGCCCTAAGCTTTCCGCAGGGAATTGTTGCCATCATTTCTGCGCCATCCAGACTTCTCTTACTATTCGCCAACCATAACATGGAGCAGTCCGGCCGGACAATGTTGTTGCCCCAGCTGTACTTACATTAAATCCATAGGATGTGGAATTCACAAATGCAATTGCAAAACGTTGATGCAAGAGAAAAATTCCACAATTGTATCACTGGAACGTTGCATGCCACAAAATGGCTGATTATGGCGCTAAACTAGCGCTACACTGTAACGCCCTGCACGCGTCCTGGGACTTTATGCATGATGGAATGTAATATAAGTGAACGGACGCCCTTCGAGCTGCTGTAATTGTTGTCTCTCTGCTAGAAAACCCATTAGTGTCTGCAGTGTCCAGCTGTTTCTTACCGCATCTAATATATATTTATTAACTTTATCCGGGATGTTAAGCTTATCATAAAATGACCTCAAAATCAATAGTTTCGTAATTACCTTGTCCTAAATTTCATTCCGGCGAGTTGTTATCAAGCAGCCATTTAGTTCAGCGATGCCAAGTGAGATATTTTGTGAGCGGAAGTTTATAAAGTCTGGGGATCTGACATTTACAGGGCATAGAGGAAGATCGGAAACTGGCGCCTTCCTACTCAATGCCGAGCGCTACGTCTTACACTTACATTAGCACAAATCAGCCTGTACTATCAGCTATATGGCACAGGCCTTGCAGTATGCCCCATCAGCCAGTATAAGACAGAGGATCCTACATTTGAATCCTCGTGGTCACAGAGACAGAGTCTCCTACAAGTAGAGGTGAGACTGGGGCGAAGGTTACTGTGATTGCAGTTTCGCTGTTTCTCAGAGGTGCAAAGTTTCACGGGTATGATCCGCAAATTCCACTTTTGCGTCAGCACTCTGCGCTGTGTTTTGTGGGATTTATAGTCTACATACAGAGTTGAGACTATGACAGTCAATGCATTCTCCTGCGTGAAGGGGTCGCATTAGAAACAATGGGCCCCATTTAACAACGATGCAGAACCCCTTTATCAATCACTAAAGGGGTTATGTCATCCTTTTAGTATTCAACAAACAGCATTCATCTAAGATTACCTCACTGCATTGCTCTCTCATAGGTTTAAAACTTTATTTCTCTCTATTCATTCGGCTTTATAAGAGTTGGTAAGGTTAATTTGGACAATCCTGATCATGGATTAGATAACAAGAAACCAGTCATTGTCAGGGTTAGAATGGCATACACACTGGACCTCATTCAGAGTCGGTCGTAAGGTAAAAGGGGCCGGATATGCAAATGAAGTGCTCGCAAGTTGCGTCGTTAAGATGGGATCGTTAGCTGGACGAGCGAGGGGAGGATGCGGCCGTAAGACTAAAAACACGCCCCCTTCTCGTTCGCAATACACGTCATCTCCGGGCATATAAGGATTAATCGAGACCATCGGAACTGGTCGTAGAGCTTAAGGTTGACCATACCCTCTCTTAAGCACTACGATCAAGTCAGTGTAAAAACCTCCCATGTCACATGTGCCATGACGCTACTTAGTTAATTATGCACTCCCATAAAACGCCGTTTGCATAGTCAGGCACGCCTGCGTTCGGATCTCCACTCCCCCGTTCACAAGCACCTTCCCCTGTTACCACCCACAAACGCCTCATCCTGTCACTAAAACTAACGACCTGGCCAAGTTGAAGGAGAGAGAAATTTCTGATCGTAATAGCTAGTTTGCGCACACGCATTGCGAATTTTACGCATGCGCAGTTTAGTGAACATCGGTGGCGTACGACCGAGCGGCCGCAACGATCGACTCTGAATGAGGTCCCCTATGTCATCGGCCGCCACCGTTGCATTGCGTCGGTGTGCCCTTATTGCCCCGACGCTGATTATTACTATACTAGAAACACAGAATCCAGATATCAAACAAAGACCAGAGGGGCTTATTCAAATAAAACTGACTTAGAAGACTGTCATCCTTCAAAATAATTTGAATATTACCAACCCCCCATTCTACCTACTGTATATCCAAAGTGCTGAAAACCTATTTTCTATATAGTTAACAGAGTTTTATATCCCAAACCAAATCAAGTAAATAATTATCTGCAGATTTTTTTAAAAAAATATTTTTTTTATTAAAGTTGTAGAAAAAACAAATTACACTGAAAAGAATAAAGAACATTCTGAATAAAATGTATTTTCCATTCTAAAGCAATTGCTCCACGGATTTCTGTGATTGTCCTTTCCCTTAGGAAAGCTATAGTCTCATTGGGAAGCGCAAAATGAATGAGGCGCAGTGGAAAATCCGCTCTCCAAGTGCTATTTGTCTCGGGGCTAATTCAGCAGTGCACGCAAGTGCAACGCTGAACACAGATTCCCAATTATCAGGAATCTGCGCATGTGCAGGACCCATTCTGCGAGTGTGCAGAATGGGTCCGGCTAATACGCACTCTAGCCCTTGAATGCCTCTGCCTGATTGACAGACAGAGGCATTTAAGGGGTGTTGCAAGGGTGGCTGGCTTTCCCAGAAATGGGGGCATCTCCACCCCGTTTTCCGTGAGTGGCACGGCCAGGGACTACGTCGACCAATGCAGTGTCCTGGTCTTGCAAGCTGGCCAGCCTGAGTAACCTGAGGCTTACTCAGCTGGCTGGCGGCCCGGCGCCGTCCACCATCACAACCATCAACCACCGATGGTGATCCCAACCTGTGACCTCCATTGCAGTGCTGGGATCGTGAATGCAGCAGGCGGTGTCATACACCTCCTGCTCCATTTATATAATAGCAAGGATGGAATTGCAAAGCTGCCAGCGTGCATACATCATATCTATAGCCTGTGTGCCTGCCTGTGTGCTGCCTGCGTGCATACATCATATCTATAGCCTGTGTGCCTGCCTGTGTGCTGCCTGCGTGCATACATCATATATCTATAGCCTGTGTGACTGTGTGTCCCAGGTGTCACTTCACTCTCAGGACACAGGTAATACAGAGAGTCCCAGGTGTCACTTCACTAGTCTCAGGACACAGGTAATACAGAGAGTCCCAGGTGTCACTTCACTAGTCTCAGGGCACAGGTAATACAGAGAGTCCCAGGTGTCACTTCACTAGTCTCAGGGCACAGGTAATACAGAGAGTCCCAGGTCACTTCACTCTCAGGACACAGGTAATACAGAGAGTCCCAGGTGTCACTTCACTAGTCTCAGGACACAGGTAATACAGAGAGTCCCAGGTGTCACTTCACTAGTCTCAGGGCACAGGTAATACAGAGAGTCCCAGGTGTCACTTCACTCTCAGGACACAGGTAATACAGAGAGCCCAGGTGTCACTTCACTAGTCTCAGGACACAGGTAATACAGAGAGTCCCAGGTGTCACTTCACTAGTCTCAGGACACAGGTAATACAGAGAGTCCCAGGTGTCACTTCACTCTCAGGAAACAGGTAATACAGACAGTCCCAGGTGTCACTTCACTCTCAGGACACAGGTAATACAGAGAGTCCCAGGTGTCACTTCACTAGTTTCAGGACACAGGTAATACAGAGAGTCCCAGGTGTCACTTCACTAGTCTCAGGACACAGGTAATACAGAGAGTCCCTGGTGTCACTTCACTCTCAGGACACAGGTAATACAGAGAGCCCAGGTGTACCTTCACTCTCAGGACACAGGTAATACAGAGAGCCCAGGTGTCACTTCACACCCAGGACACAGGTGTCACTTCACTCTCAGGACACAGGTAATACAGAGAGTCCCAGGTGTCACTTCACTCTCAGGACACAGGTAATACAGAGAGTCCCAGGTGTCACTTCACTCTCAGGAAACAGGTAATACAGACAGTCCCAGGTGTCACTTCACTCTCAGGACACAGGTAATACAGAGAGTCCCAGGTGTCACTTCACTAGTATCAGGACACAGGTAATACAGAGAGTCCCAGGTGTCACTTCACTAGTCTCAGGACACAGGTAATACAGAGAGTCCCTGGTGTCACTTCACTCTCAGGACACAGGTAATACAGAGAGCCCAGGTGTACCTTCACTCTCAGGACACAGGTAATACAGAGAGCCCAGGTGTCACTTCACACCCAGGACACAGGTGTCACTTCACTCTCAGGACACAGGTAATACAGAGAGTCCCAGGTGTCACTTCACTCTCAGGACACAGGTAATACAGAGAGTCCCAGGTGTCACTTCACTAGTCTCAGGACACAGGTAATACAGAGAGTCCCAGGTGTCACTTCACTAGTCTCAGGACACAGGTAATACAGAGAGTCCCAGGTGTCACTCCACTAGTCTCAGGACACAGGTAATACAGAGAGTCCCAGGTGTCACTTCACTCTCAGGAAACAGGTAATACAGAGAGTCCCAGGTGTCACTTCACTCTCAGAACACAGGTAATACAGAGAGCCCAGGTGTCACTTCACACCCAGGACACAGGTAATACAGAGTCTCCCAGGTTGTCACTTCACTCTCAGGACACAGGTAATACAGAGAGTCCCAGGTGTCACTTCACTCTCAGGACACAGGTAATACAGAGAACCCAGGTGTCACTTCACTCTCTGGAAACAGGTAATACAGAGAGCCCAGGTGTCACTTCACTAGTCTCAGGACACAGGTAATACAGAGAGTCCCAGGTGTCACTTCACTCTCAGGACACAGGTAATACAGAGAGTCCCAGGTGTCACTTCACTCTCAGGAAATACAGAGAACCCAGGTGTCACTTCACACCCAGGACACAGGTATCACTTCACTCTCAGGATACAGGTAATACAGAGTCTCCCAGGTGTCACTTCACTCTCAGGACACAGGTAATACAGAGAGTCCCAGGTGTCACTTCACTCTCAGGACACAGGTAATACAAAGAACCCAGGTGTCACTTCACTCTCAGGACACAGGTAATACAGAGAGTCCCAGGTGTCACTTCACTCTCAGGAAACAGGTAATACAGAGAACCCAGGTGTCACTTCACACCCAGGAAACAGGTGTCACTTCACTCTCATGATACAGGTAATACAGAGTCTCCCAGGTGTCACTTCACTCTCAGGACACAGGTAATACAGAGAGTCCCAGGTGTCACTTCACTCTCAGGACACAGGTAATACAGAGAGTCCCAGGTGTCACTTCACTCTCAGGAAACAGGTAATACAGAGAACCCAGGTGTCACTTCACTCTCAGGACACAGGTAATACAGAGAGTCCCAGGTGTCACTTCACTCTCAGAACACAGGTAATACAGAGAGTCCCAGGTGTCACTTCACACCCAGGACACAGGTGTCACTTCACTCTCAGGACACAGGTAATACAGAGTCTCCCAGGTGTCACTTCACTCTCAGGACACAGGTAATACAAAGAACCCAGGTGTCACTTCACTCTCAGGACACAGGTAATACAGAGAGTCCCAGGTGTCACTTCACACCCAGGACACAGGTGTCACTTCACTCTCAGGACACAGGTAATACAGAGTCTCCCAGGTGTCACTTCACTCTCAGGACACAGGTAATACAGAGAGTCCCAGGTGTCACTTCACTGTCAGGACACAGGTAATACAGAGAGTCCCAGGTGTCACTTCACTCTCAGGACACAGGTAATACAGAGTCTCCCAGGTGTCACTTCACTCTCAGGACACAGGTAATACAGAGAACCCAGGTGTCACTTCACACCCAGGACACAGGTGTCACTTCACTCTCAGGACACAGGTAATACAGAGAGTCCCAGGTGTCACTTCACTAGTCTCAGGACACAGGTAATACAGAGAGTCCCAGGTGTCACTTCACTAGTCTCAGGACACAGGTAATACAGAGAGTCCCAGGTGTCACTTCACTCTCAGAACACAGGTAATACAGAGAGTCCCAGGTGTCACTTCACACCCAGGACACAGGTGTCACTTCACTCTCAGGACACAGGTAATACAGAGAGTCTCAGGTGTCACTTCACTCTCAGGACACAGGTAATACAGAGAGTCCCAGGTGTCACTTCACTCTCAGGAAACAGGTAATACAGAGAACCCAGGTGTCACTTCACTCTCAGAACACAGGTAATACAGAGAGTCCCAGGTGTCACTTCACACCCAGGACACAGGTGTCTCTTCACTCTCAGGACACAGGTAATACAGAGTCTCCCAGGTGTCACTTCACTCTCAGGACACAGGTAATACAGAGAGTCCCAGGTGTCACTTCACTCTCAGGACACAGGTAATACAGAGAGTCCCAGGTGTCACTTCACTCTCAGGACACAGGTAATACAGAGAGTCCCAGGTGTCACTTCACTCTCAGGACACATGTAATACAGCCAGTCCCTAGGTCCACTAATTCTACGGATACTTGTAATACAGACAGTCCTGATGCCCCCCGACTCTTAGGACACATGTCATACAGACAGTCACAGTGTCCCCTCACTCACTCTCAGGACAGGCGTAATACAGACAGTCCTGATGTCCCCTCACTCTCAAGACATATGTAATACAGCCAGTCTTGATATCCCCTCAGTCAGTCTAAGAACACATGTAATGCAGACGGTCCCGGTGTGGTTTCCTCCCCAATCTAAGGACACATGTAAATGCAGACAGTCCCAATGTCCCTTCACTCCAAGGACACGTGTAATACAGACAGTCCCAATGTCTCTTCACTCCCAGGACACGTGTAATACAGACAATCCCAATGGCCCTCACTCTCAGGACACATGTAATACAGACAATCCCAATGGCCCTCACTCTCAGTACACGTGTAATACAGACAATCCCAATGGCCCTCACTCTCAGTACACGTGTAATACAGACAATCCCAATGTCCCTTCACTCCCAGGACACGTGTAATACAGACAATCCCAATGTCCCTTCACTCCCAGGACACATGTAATACAGACAATCCCAATGTCCCTCACTTTCAGGACACGTTTAATACAGACAGTCCCAATGTCCCCTTACTCTCAGGACACATGTAATACAGACAGTCCCGATGTCCCCTCACTCTCAGGACACATGTAATACAGACAGTCCAGATGTCCCCTCACTCTCAGGGCATCTGTAATACAGGGGATGTAGTTATGCTGTCGCCGTTCTCAATCCCGACAACGGAATCCCAGGAAGGGATTCAAAATAGGTGTCGGTGTTTCGACGCCTATCTTAATGCCGAGGACGCCAGCCCGAACGAAGGTAAGTCCGGGACGCCCTTAGCGTTTGCCGCGGGGGGAGGGTTAGGATTAGGGAGTCTAGCAGGGTTAGGTTTTGGGGGGGGGGGATTAGGGTTAGGCACCCCTAGGGGGAGGGTTAGGCACCCCAGGGAGAAATCAGCGTTAGGCCCCCCCGGGAGGGTTAGGTTTAGGGAGCGGTAAGGGGGGATTAGGCACCCCCAGGAGTAGGTTAGGGTTAGGCACCACTATGGGAGAGTTTGGGGGGGGACAGAGGAGGGTTAAGGTACTTACCTGCCCCAGTTGGGATCTTCATCCTGTCGGGCATCTGCTTTCGGGATTTGAACCGGCGGCTAAACAGCCACCATCTGCGTCTGCCGGGTACATACATAATCTAGTGTATACCCGGCATTAGGACAGAGCTGTGACCGGGGCAGTGACATGATGTGAAGAGAGCAATGGGGGCAGCAGGAAGCCACAGATTGAGAGTTATATAGTAGAAGAAGCAGGGTACACAGCAGCACAGCGTATATAAGGAGATGGGTTAGTGAGGACAGGGCTGCAGGTGACAGGGGCAGTGACATGATGTGAGGAGGAGAATGGAGGAAGCAGGAAGCCACAGACTGAGAGTTATATAGTGTGAGGAGCAAGGTCCCCAGCAGCACAGAGTATATCAGGAGATGAGTGATGTGTTAGGTCAGGGCAGCAGGTGATGGGGCAGTGATATGATGTGAGGTGGAGAATAATGAAGCTACAGAGGAGTTCAAGTACAAGCCACCCAGCTCCTGACAATTTTCAAACAAAGCCTGTGACATGGCAGTTAGGAGCGGATTGGCTGGTACTTTATCTCCATCCAAAGCTTAGTAAATATACCACTGAGTTACTGTATATAGTGGAAAGGACAGGGTCCCCCGACAGCACAGAGTTATATACAGTAGTGGAAAGAGTGAGATCCTCATAACGCATTGATAAAGATTCTGGTGCAGTGATATAAGAAGATTCTGGTGTCAAATGCACCTGTATATTATGCAAAGTTTATACTTTCAACTTGTCCTTGTTTAGTCCTTTATTACTGTAATGTTTTAGAAAATATAGTTTAATGAGATATGACATTTTAGAAATAATTGTTTCACCTTCCACTGGGAATTCCAATATTTATATCTTGCTCATTTTAAACCCATATAAGATCTACTGTAACAATTGTTGTGCTGCAGATCCCGGGATTGGTGGATACAGTCTGAACTACAGTAGATGAGATACTATGACCGAATCCAAATGGCTTGCTTCATATGTAACCATAACTTTAAGCTCAGAAGTAACTGTGCAAATCATGAAAGTTCCTCTCCTCTCCCATCCAGACAAAGTTCCAGTTTTCTCTGTAGAGAATTATTGAAATAATTGGAGCCTGATATAAAAGAGACTCTCACCCCCTGTCCTTCCCACGTGGCGCTGCGGCCCTGTAATGCAGCTAGATTTATAGTGTTACCCACGGTTTACAGATACCGATTGTGAAAGATCTCTGAGCCTGTGAGTAACGATATTGTTAATGTCATATTCATCTTTAAAAGGAGCTATTTAAATGAGTAATCGTTATTGACTGGTTTAATTAGCATATTTGCTTTAATGGCAGCCAGAGAGAATATTCTATTAGCGGTGCATGGAGACTGTATATTAGCTGTGTGCGATGCAGGTTATTTTATTAAAGGGAAAGAAGAAACTAAAGGTTTTCCATGTGTTACTGGATGCAGTGTCAGACTGGCCCACAGGGGTCCAGGGAAAACCCCCAGTGGGCTTCACTGCTTTAGGGCTCACTCCCTCCTCTAGGGATCAGGTTCTAGACTGCGCACTTGAATTATACGTTATAGGTTACATTTTACTGCACATGAGGTTAGGGTTAGGCACCCCCAGGAGGGTTAGGTTTGGGGTGCGGGAAGAGGGGGTTAGGCACATCCGGAGGGAAGTTACGGTTAGGCACCCCCCAGGAGGGTTAGGTTTAGGGTGGGGGAGTTAGGGTTAGGCACACCCGGGGGAAGGTTAGGGTTAGGCACCACTAAGGGAGGGTTAGGTTTAGGGTGTAGGAATGGGGGGTTAGGCACACCCAGGGGAGGTTATGGTTAGGCACCCCCCGTGAAGGTTAGGTTTAGGGTGCGGGAAGTAGGGGTAAGGGTTAGGCACACCTAGGGGGAGGTTAGGCACCCCCCGGGGAGGTTAGGGTTAGGCACCACCAAGGGAGGGTTAGGTTTAGGGTGCGGGAAGGGAGGGTTAGGGTTAGGCACACCCAGGGGGAGGTTAGGGTTAGAGGGGGGAGAGGGGTCGGCATCTTCATCCTTTGGGTTTCCGGGACTTCATACCCATTTCCAGGAGGATACAGAGGGAAATGAATAAATCCCACTTCGCACTGCAGTTGTCCTTCTAATAGGACGAAGTGGGGCACCGAGATCTAAAGCCATCTGAAGACGGTTAGTTCTGGCAGACACATCGTGGTAACAAATGGAGAATGGGCCTGTTACTTAAAACTTGCAGAAACCACCATTTCTGCATTTGTAACGGGCCATTAACATGAATGAATAGGTCAGTAGCAGTGACCCTGCACCCTTACAGTATACTCACCTACCTGGAGTCCCGTGTCGGCGCTGCACAAATCGGTGAAAATGGCGCAGCGGACATTTTCCTGTAGATTTCTGCATGGGCAGTAGAGAAATAACCGGGAACATTACATGGGCTCCATGTTCCCGGAGACCTGCGCTGGCAAAGTAGACACAAGCAAGAGTCTACTTGCCTGCGCCGCCCCCGATAGAGGTGGGGAGGTCCCATAAGGAGACTGCACATAGGCCCGTTCCTCTCTCAAGCCGCTCCTGAGACTCAATTTCAGAAGTGGTGCTGAGATTTGTACCTCGAGCTTAAAATGTGCACTGGGCATTTAGGTTGGCTGGGTTAAGTGAATATATATGTATTGAGACAGCATTACAATTTGCTGCATTTTGGCTTTTTTCAGGGGATAATGAATAATCTTGCCAAATAAAACAGATTGTTTGCTCAGAGGGGACTGTTAAATTGGTGGGAGATTGCTCTTAATAAATAATGTAATTTCAACTAATTGCTGCAACGTAATACACTGAATGTATCCTTGTACTTGGCTTACATGAAAGAGCGGGATTTAATTATGAGACCGGCGGCCGGACCCGTCGGGATACCGAACATCCGGATGCCGCTGTCGGTATTTTGACAGTAGGCATCCCGAAAGCCAGCATTACATACCGGTTCCAGAGGATGTAGTTGTGAGACCGGTGGCCGCGATGTCGCCGGTCTAAATCCCGATGGGGAAGCCCGACAAGGGACTTAAGATTGCCGTCGAAATACAGACGCATACATTCCGACCCTAGAATCCAGAAAGACGCCAGCCCGAACGTGGTAAGTCCGAGGCGTCCTCAGCTGTTAGCTGCAGGGGGGGAGGGTTAGGTTTAGGTAGCATAGCAGGGTTAGTGTTAGGTTTTTTAGGGGAGGGTTAGGGTGCGAGGTGTGGAGGGTTAAGCTACAAGAAGGGAGGGTTAGGGGGAGAAGGGGGGAGGGTAAGTATATTTACCCGACCCCTATCGAGATAGCAATGCCACTGTCGGTATTTTGACAGTAGGCATCCCGACAGCTGGCATTGCATACCGATTCTGAAAGAACACCTTAACTCCCGCGTTCTGAAGACAAAGGCTGCAAGTATTGTGCAAATAGTGCAATACCCATGCAGCGATACGCAGTATTGTGTACATGCTCTAAATGCAGCCTTATGGCATGTATGTGCATAAATATCGGTAGCGACCTGTTAGCCCGGCCGCTCTTCATGTCATCAGATAATTCTACAGACCTTCGGACCGTGATGCCCTGTAACATACGTTGGCTTACAGCAGCCGCATCTGCACTTTGCTATAGGATGTACCAGTGAGCATTCCATACATTTCCCCCGAGCTGTCAATTAACCCCCGGTCACCAGAGAGATTATCATCTGGTCCTGTTTTTTTGTTTAATACTTTTTTCCATTAAGCTAAAGTTAATAAGCAGAGAAAGGATAGATGATACGTACAAAGACCTGGATTTATCTCTGACAGGTCTAGCTCAACCCGCTCCACGCCAAGGCTTGAGGATAGGAGTGAAACTGTCGCAGACTCTCAAGACAGGTAAATGAGGTAAATGAGGCTGCAAACTGGAAGAAACCTGCTAGAACCACAACCTGACATGAAACAACCGGGGGGTAAATTTACTAAGATTCGTGTTGGTCCGAGATTGCAATCTCGGGTGAAAATATCACTTTTTTTGCTCATCGGGAATTTACTATTATTGAAATCGGGTATTTTTTTCATTTTGTGGGTGGGCGAAATCGGGTGTGTTATTTCCGCAAATTTAGCCGTTTTTTTAAATTACAAATTAATACACCATCGGCTCAAATCGGAAGTACTTTTTATTCACTTAATTTGTGAATTTACCATTATTCGTTTTGCTCTATTCGGCCGGTTTTGCAGCCAAAAAGGGGAGTCAATAGAAGTTGCAAATGCACCACTTCCTGATCTGCGAGTTGCCATCAAACATACACAGATCAATGTGATTTGTGTATGTTTAATAATGGAAACCGTGTTTTTTAAAGGTTAATTTAAAAAAAGAATGAAGTAGGGTCCCACCCCAAAAGACATGACCAGCCATGGACTGGTCAGCCAGTCCTGGTTCCTAAAATTCCGTGGAAAAAAACATGTAGGGTTCCCCCGTAGTTTAGGAACCAGTACCTGGCTGCAGGGCCAATCCTGGTTTTATATATAGGGGGAAAAAAATGCGTAGGGGTCCCTTATATTTAAAACCAGCACCGGACCCAATCTGACTGGGGTGTAATGCCACAGCCAGGAGACTCACCGGGTTTCCATTGCCAAAGCCGGTCAACCCAAGCTAGGGATCTAAAGGGAGGTGGGGACCCCCCCCAAGAAGGGGTCCCCCCTCTCCCGGAACCCCAGGCTTAGGCTGAAGCCCGGGGCTCTTCCCCGCACCCCTTGGCTGTGGGGGTAATAATGTGGTATATAGTTCCAAACTATTGTATTTTACAGTGGAACTACAGGTGCCAGCATGCTTTCTCTTTGGCACTTGTGGAACTACAAGTGCCAGCAGGCGGCCAGCACCCGTACCCCCACTGTAAAAAGAAACTTATAAAAAGACACTACACACACACCGTATACAGTAAATCTTTATTACATTCACCTACCTCACTCACACTTACATACCTACTGCCAGTTGGTTGCGTCAACTTCTCCCGTAGAATCCAAAGGGTGTAGCTGGAATAAAGATCCCATACTCACCTCCATCCTCGTGCTGGTCTCCGTAGCATCGCCGGCAACAAAACAAACCGACTGACCCGAAGCCACACATACCAATACTTTGCGAATGCCAGCTGACGGCCATCTTCGGGAAATCCCATGGCCCGCCAGCCAATGAGAGGCCACTTTACATGTAGCGGCCGCTCATTGGCTGGGACCCACGTGTAACGTATGGCTTTGGGTCAGTCAGTTTGTTTTGTTGCCAAGTCCGGGGATGCTACGGAGACCAGTGCAAGGATGGAGGTGAGTATCAGATCTTTATTCCAGGATCTCCCATTGGATTCTACATGGACAAGGGGACAGATCAGCTGGCAGTAGGTAAGTATGTGCGTGTGAGGTAGGTGATTGTAATAAAGTTGTACTGTATACAGTGTGTGTGTACTGTCTGTTTTTAACTATTTATTTTACAGTAGGGTTAGTTCCACAAGTGCCAAAGGACAGGAATGCTGGTACCTGTAGTTCCACTGTAAAAATACAATAGTTTGGAACTATATAACATTTTTATTACCCCCTTACCCACAGCCCAGGGGTGCGGGGAAGAGCCCGGGCTTCAGCCTAAGCCTGGGGTTTCAGGAGAGGGGAGACCCCTTCTTGGGGGATCCCCACCTCCCCTGAGATCCCTGGCTTATACTGGCTGGCTTGGGGTGTTAATGCTTTGACCCTGGAGACCCAGTGATAGGGTCTCCCGGCTGTGGCATTACACCCCGTTCGGTTTGGGTCCAGTGTTGGTTTTAAATATAAGGGGACACCTACGCATTTCCCCCCCACCCCATATTTAAAACCAGGACTAGCCCGGCAGCCAGGTGCTGGTTCCTAAACTACGGTGGAACCCTACACGTTTTTTTCCTTATAATTTTAGGAACCAGGACTGGCTGACCAGTCTGGGGCTGGTTATGCTTTTGGGGGAACATATTTCACTGATATGTGCAGGCTGCTTGTTCAGGAGGGAAAGTCGGGCAGGGAACTCGGGGCTTCAACACGGAGGGGATCGCTCAAATACACCATCAAACAACTCGATCCTGGCAAAACCGGGTGCTTGGTAAATTCCCGATTTTTTAAGTGAAAAAAAACGTCCGTTTATGATCGAGCCTATCCATGTTTAAAAACTGGACAATCGTGACAAAAACGATTCTTAGTAAATTTACCCCTTATAGTACTTACATTTAACTGTCACTCCTTTACAGCAGGTGGCCAAATTAGGGGAGAGATGGGCTTCTCTAACACAGCTGGTACAGAATGACTGACAGGCTTGCAAACTTGCATGTCAGAAATGCAGATTAGTGAAAAACCAATGACATCACAGCAGCTCCAATGCCTGTATCCTAGACTTGTATTAGATCCCATTAGGACAGATTTCAAGAGAAGTGGATGGCGTCAGCTGCCTGTGATGAAGTGAAATTCGCTTAACATGAAATAAAAGGTATTGTCACCTACTTTCTTGTACAATTATTACCTGATTCCCTTTTCCCAATATAGCCCTATTCTTATATTTCCACATCAAAGTCCGAAAATACATCTGGCTACATTTCACACTGCGAGCCTCTGAATAATTGCCCCTGGTCATACTGTATAATACAGCAATCCCTTAGAAATAAGTTGCTCATGTATTAAATTTTATCCTTCAATCCACTCTCAATGACAATTCAGGTTTTTCCAGTTATTACTTAGGTTGTAAAGTTCCCTTATTATCCTCTGCAAGACGCCCAATCAATGCAGCGCATATTGAATAGCATTTGAATCAGCCCTAATCTAATTCTCCTAAGATGAAATGTTGTCCGTGGTGACCCCTTTCATTTCACCCGAGCAAAAACTCCTCTCAGAAAATCCTCCAGCCTGTTAATCACATTCCCCCGGGGCTTCTCAGAGATACAAAACTACAGCCTTAGTTTGTAAACATCTCGTCAGTGAGAGGGAAGATTACTGCTGAACTGTCCAATTATCAAATCCCATCAAGTGCGCGGCGTACGGCTGGCGACTCCAGAAATGAATTGAGGAGCATTATCCAAAGGGGATTTTACCAGTGTCAGGTATATATTATCCCCACCTTTGTGCTGGACATTTTGTGTCTCAAAGGATCATTAGACAACAATATTATTTTATAGTACTTGGCACAGTGTTGGCAGCCATTTTGTAGGCTATAATAATGGTCTGGAGAATGCTGCTTGTGGCAAAAAAATAGACATCAGATACAGTAGCAACCCTCGCTCTGGGCTCGATTTAATTATGAGCGCATTTATTTGCGGCGCAAGTAAGTGCGGCTGTATTCCGCACTTACCGTACTGCCGGACTCCCATAGGCTGTTAGCAAAAATGTGCCCCGTCCGGGTTGAGAACGGTGCCGTGAGAGGGGCGAATTGAACGTTGTTCCAACAGTAACTCCCCCTCGCCCTTATCGCCTAATTGGATCGAGCCCTCTGTGTCATGTAGCTGGTTCAGGGCAAATTGATAGGTGTCATTTTCATGTCAATTGGTTCAGCTCACAAAATGGCCGCCTACTTTCTTCATGCAGAAGCCAGAAACAAAAAAATTAATGACTCCTCTTGCAGAGTATATACCAACATTTCAGTGCAGAAAATTCAGACAAGCATGACACATCCCCAAATATATATATGAGTCACTTTGAACTTCCCAAAATAAAACAGTCCTAGAATCTAATATGCTAATACAGAAATGAAGAGCTACAGGGGATATTTTGGGGCTGTGGAGGGGGGGTGAAAAAATGTGTGGGGGTGGGGCATGGTCACACACAATCTCAGGCCCCCTCTGTAGATGCTGCATAACGAAGAGCGTTGCCATGCAGCTGGAAGGGTCATGGCCACACCTTCTTGTGGGTGTGGCTGTGGGGTCTATGTACTAAGCCTATGAGAGAGATAAAATGGATGGAGATAAAGTACCAACCAATCAGCTCCTAACTCACTTTACAGGCTGTGTTTGAAAAATGAGTTAGGAACTGATTGGTTGGTACTTTATCGCCATTCAATTTCTCTCTCTCCAAGGCTTAGAAACATAGGGATCTGTGTCACTTCGGCAGGCCTGGACTCACTAGGAATGGACTATTAACCATTGCATTGCAACGATTTAATGGTATAACCATCAATGGTTTTAGTGTGCGCAGCAGCACTTAGAGCTTCGCGCGTGAGCACATTAGCTGAGTTGTGAACACCAGCCATCGGAAAGCTGCGTTCGATGGTAGCCAACCATCAAACACCCACAATTAGATGGAAAAAGTACTTTCATTGAATCGGTAAAATCGATGGCTGCTAACTACCGGCTTCCGATGTCCATCCCTAGGAACCGCCACCGTCTGTCTGCACCAACGGCCTCTAAAGATGAGAGGCCCCCGGTCGCCTTAAAATTAACAAAGTTCACCTTTGCCCGGAAGAGAGCATGAAATACACCCGCATGCTACTGTACATGTACATGCTAAACAATGGCTGTACAAACAGACCTGTGCTCGGTACTGGGGAGCTTCTCCACCAAGCAAATGCATAGGAATTGCAGTGGGAAGACGCCCCCCTCCACCGTGAATAAGGTAATTTTTATAATTTATACCTGGATTTCCATTTCATAGCGCAAAATCCGAACTATAAAGATCTTCCGTAACTAATATATCGCATCAGTCTAATATCAGGTTGTTACTAAAATATACCAAGATCTGTTCTCCACAGTACATAACAATCACAAACCGCCCTGGAACAAAGACTGCTGAATTATTAGCCGCAGAAAAGACTAATATTTTTCTCAAATAAGATACAGACACAGATGTTGATGTCATTCCAATATTTGAAAAGCTGCAAGTTTAATTTAAAATAAGAGCAAGCCAATAAGCTCACCAAATAGCATTGTTCAGGAGAAAATTACCCTTCTACAAAAAAAAAAAATAATAAAAAAAAAATAATAAAAATAAAAAAAGTGAAAGGACTTAAGAAATTTATAAAACTAATCTCGCAGTGGAAATTAGAAATCAACCTCAAGAAACAGAATAACACAAAAGAAATATTACTGTCCACTTTCTAAATCAATATAACACCGCTACACGACAGAATTACCATGGAAACCTGGGTAAAAGAATAAAACAATTCGTATTATTTGAAAATAAAATCACAGCCTGCAGCCCAGGCTTTATTACAGCTGTTGATAGATCACTGGCTTGTATTTATTTGAAATATTACTTTCAAATCAATCATTTCATGAATGTACAAATTTCACCAAGTGTCGAGCTTGAAGAATTTAAGTAAATAATAAAAGAAAAAAAAGGGGAAAAAAAATAAAAAATATTTGAGGCTACTTTGAGGATTTTTTATTTTTTTTTAATTTAAACCAAAGTGAATTTGTTTTTTTAATGAGAGCCTTAGAGGAGACGGTAAGCACATTGTGTGTGACTGGGGTAAGATGAGGCTTGTGTAAGAGATGCTTATAATAATCCCTTTTTGTGATATGCTGCGAGTATAGAGTGGTCCAGGGTACTGTAAGAATCCATAAATAGTACATCAAAGCCAGGAGGACACTTTCCACGGGTAAGCTGATATCGCTACTGCGCATGCCCGGCTGTGACATGAATGTCATACGGATCCTGTGTGTATGTTTCACGTGAGGTAATAATTAGCCATCAATAGCTTGAGCGCATCTGTGCGCTAAAAGGGACCATTTCCGAAAATGACACTAATGCAAATGTAAAATATGATAATGCCTTCCAAAGCCTCTCCGAGCATTGGGAGGCCCACTGCTGCCTTCTCATATCCGTCCAACAGCGTAAACATCGGGCAGATCAAGCAGCCACGCAGTTGTAAGTCAAGTCTAAACACTGCAGCTCTCCTGCCGCGCAAAGGAGATCGCAATGGCGAATTTATGCACGCCCATGAAATGGTGTGTAAACGGTCCTGACACGCCTGCGTTTGCATAACCACCCCCGTTACCTCCCTCAGATGCTGACTACCCGTCACTCCCTTTGCAAGTGAATCCTCTGTGCGAGCGTAATCGCAAATTAATCAGTGCACATGCGCAGTGCGGCTTTCACGCATACGCAATGGATAAAAAAAGCTGAATCTGCATAAATATCGGCACTGCGTAAATCTCAGAATCTGGCTCTAAATGCGCTTTTCAAACGCTAACCTAAAGGTGTCTACACACTAGCCGATTTTTTGCACGATTGGCCGATTCCGTCCATTGAAACGACAGATCGTGCAGTGTGCACACTCAAAGTCGCCGACGATGCGCACGCCAGCACATAGTCGGCAGTATCGCCCGTCGGACCTGCTGCAGGTCGGACAGAGACATCATCGGCAGGGGGCCATGCTGCAGCTTGCCGATGCCAGGACCTGCCGTGGCGCATCGCTAACGAGGTCAGGACACATTAGACGTCGACTAGTGTGTGCCCATCTTAACGCCCATTAAAAATAGGATGAATTATTTTTTATGAGCTTGTTCTCACCAATGTTACCACCAAATATAAACATTTACAATGCAGGGTCACCTATTTTTTATGGGTTAATGGACGTTACCAGTAGCATAGCGAGTATTGGTAAAAGTGAAATCCATGTAACATTATTTGAAACATCATTTTTATGATACCTATTTCCCTGCAATTTATGGCAGTCCTAGAGATCATTGTCTGCCAGCTAAACAGTTTATATTAATAATACTTTATATTATATAGAGACATATTGGGGAATATTTCACCCTTTAATATGTTATATTTGTAAACTGTTTCCTGGACAAGAAATCCGTATTTAGTGCATTTACTGTTCAGTATTAGTATTTACTGTTTAGCCACCTGTTCAAATCCCAGGGTGGTGCCTAACCCCAAGTCCCCCCCTGGGGGTGCCTAAACCTAACCCTCCCAGGGGTTGCCTAACCCTAACCTACCCCCGGGGGTGCCTAACCCTTCCCCCTATGGTCCCTAACCTCCCCCCCAAACCTAACCGCGCTACACTCCCTAACCCCCCCCCCCCCGCGCAGCTAACGCTAGGGACGCCCTGGACTCGTTCGGCGTTCTGGCGTCGGGATTAAGATAGGCATCAGTATTTCGACGCCTATCTTAAATCTCCTGTCGGGCTTCTTATGTCGGGATATAGACCAGAGGCATATAGTCTGCCGATCTATAAACTGCATACCATGGATATTAGGATATGTGGGACCCCCGTTACTAACACGCAGATGTCAGAATTCTGGCTACTTCTTAGGAAGTCTTCCCCAGAACATGTAACCCCAGAACTGTTTTGTTGGTTGCAAAGAATAAATATTTCAAATAATAACAGTTTATTTCCCATAGTATGCAATCTAGACAACACATAGCTGCGATATTGGCTATGACGGCCCAGATAGGTCACATCCATCCATGCAAAACTCTGGCTCCATCGAGCGCAAATACTTTGTTGAAGTTCCGTATGGATAATCTATAGGAAAGCAGAGAGGCCGTGATAAATAAACTGTCTTTATTACATGACAATATGAGCCGAGCGGCTTCCTTTGCTCCCAGCCAATAAAGGGTGAAGCTTTTAGGGAAGGAGCGGCAGGTGATCTCAGCTCTTCTGCAAGTCCTAATGCTCCTAAAAGCCACTCTTCCAGCCCTTGTAATTGGGCATCAGTAGTTAATGTAGAGTATTGACTGCATTACATGCTCCTCTGCATCCTCTCTCAGTAATGCCAATTGCATCACCTTGTACATTTACCATATTGCCTAGCCAATAGCTGTTAAAAGCAATTCAAAATCATGAATCACATAGGAAACTTTTAGCAAGACACAGCATCCAAAAGGAGACAATTTACAGTTGAGTTAATCTGGGTACATTAGTGAGACATGGATTCAGGGAGACAGCCCAATTTATGTTACTTTACTATTACCCTTTATTGCTTTGTATAGACAAATGAACACAAGGGCACTGAGTAAAAACACAAGAGAACGGGGCCATTTTCTGAGCAGAACACAATACTATGCAAATAGGTCATCGGAGTGCCGGTCCATCATTTCATAGAGGAGCTTGTGCTAAGGGCTGATGGACCCAGGGGACACAGCCGGGAGAGGTCATACAATGGCTTTTAAAGAATCCCTGAGTGTATTCCTAGACTGAGAAACACGAGAAAAGCCATGTGGTAGGACAACGTGGGGATGGCCACGTTATAGGAAAGTGTGAAGACAGCCACGTTCTGGGACAATGTGGAGACAGTCACATTCTGGGACAGTGTGGAGACAGCCACGTTCTAGGACAGTGTAGAGACATCCACGTTCTAGGACAGTGTGGAGACAGCCACGTTCTAGGACAGTGTGGAGACAGCCACGTTCTAGGACAGTGTGGAGACAGCCACGTTATAGGTTAATGCAGAGATGACCACGTTGTAGGTTAATGCAGAGATGACCACGTTGTAGGACAGTGCGGAGAGTGCCACGTAGGACAGTGCGGAGAGTGCCACGTTGTAGGACAGTGCGGAGA
Source organism: Taudactylus pleione (assembly GCA_031769625.1). Lineage (NCBI taxonomy): Eukaryota > Metazoa > Chordata > Amphibia > Anura > Myobatrachidae > Taudactylus > Taudactylus pleione. The sequence continues at coordinate 1,209,131 of JAUIMM010000294.1, read as the reverse complement.
GTGCCACGTTGTAGGACAGTGTGGAGGGCCACGTTATAGGGTAGTGTGGAGAGGGCCACGTTATAGGACAGTGTGGAGAGGGCCACGTTATAGGACAGTGTGGAGAGGGCCCCATTGTAGGACAGTGTGGAGAGGGCCACGTTGTAGGACAGTGTGGAGAGGGCAACGTTGTAGGACAATGTGGAAACGGTCACATTGTAAGAGGGTTTGGAGAGGGTCACGACAATGCGGAGATACATTGCTATAGGCCAAAGTGGAGACACCATGTTATAGGACAATGGAACCCGAACCATTCTCATAGATCCTGGAGATCGTAGACAACTGTGAAGGGCTTAAAGCACATGACCATGGGGGACATTTGTGAAAACCGATGTATGGTTAACAGTGTATACCAGGCACTGTAACCTATGGAAACCAGAATCCTGCTGCCACACCATATTGCTAGTATAGTTTACAAAATTAAAGCAAATGTTTAATTGGTTGTAACAACACCATTTTCTGCAGTTGTGTTTATGGGTTCTGATTTTTTAGTAAAATGTATCTGGGGTGAATAATGGGTAAATGTCAGGTGGCTGGTAAACAATTATAACAGAAAAAATGTCCAATTTAATTTTTTTTTATATTTTTTTTTGTAAAATTAAAACCAATATTATGTTAGACTGAAGCACAGCAGAAAAGTGGCAAATTCACATTAAGTAATACAAACATATTAAAGGTTTTACACAGAGACTAAAATCAATATATCGACAGACTAAAGGACTTTTATTCTTGTCCCAGTAACTAAACACATCTATTTTTGACTTGAGTGCTCTTTAGATTATGGTAACCGAAGGAAGGGACAGATCGGAAATTGTGCCGTTTCATTGTATAATTTTCTGTGTGTCTTCATCACAGAATCTAATTTCTTAATGGACATTGGGGTAAATTTACTAAAGGACATCTCAGCAAAACCAATGTTTTTTGGTCTATTTCCCGGTTGTTTTTCATTCACCATATTTACTGAATGCCAAACGGTTGTAAAACAATCGGTTTAGAAGACAAGACACACATCATCGCTGTCCACATTTTTCTAAGCGTCAAGAATACAAACAATCAACACTCCCTAGGTAACTAAATCGATTAAAAATAATACCATTGCAACATTATTTCCAAGGCTTTATTGGCTTCAATTCACAATTCATTGTAGGGTTTTTACAGTAAGAATGGTTATTGTATCAAACAATGTTATTATCTATAAAAACGATTGCATGAATAAACGTGTATATGTCTATAGTATTAGTGCTATATACTCTAATCCAGGAATTAGGATCTATTTTTTTTTACCGAATTATGCGATTACAATGTATGTACCACCTTAAGTTGGATGTCTAATTTTTTACTTAGTTTCACTCCCCCATTTATGTACTTTAAAAAAAAATTCTGTATGTTCCTTTTTCCTTTCTGTATGTTTTACTGAAAATGTATCAAATTGAATATTGAAAAAAAAATACAAAACAATAAAATTTATGAAACCTCTGAAAAGCGTCCGCCCCCCCCCCCCCCCCCCAAAAAAAAGAGCTGCTCCTAACAGGCAAAATTGATGGAATTGGCAGGAGTCTGGCAAAGCACAAGGAGCACCTACCACAGGATCCATGAATGCTACACAGGGCTAGGTTTTGCTGTGGGTGCTAAACCTATTCCCCGTTATACAGATGATGTTTTGTCTTACCCGTAACACTATAATGCATCTATAAGACCAGCTTGTAAAGCATTTGGTGCCTGATAAACGTCACAGCCCCATTCAGTTCCAGGCCTGCAAAAGACACGGATTCAGACCTGCTCGCTAGCAAGCGGCCACTCGTTGCAGACGACGTTCGCTAATGTACGCATGCGTGCAGTTCGCAGTGCGCATGTGCAAACTAGTACGAGCGATCGGAATGTGCGCGCTCGCTCGCCCTGCAAAGACAGCCCAGTGGAATGAGTGACAGGAGAGGCTGTTTGTGGGTGGTAACAGCAGCAGGCCAGTAGTAACGGGAGAGTGGAGTTGCGGACGCAGGCGTGCCAGAGTGTTTTCACGCCCTTTCTGGGGCGTGCATAATTAACAGGCAGCGTCATAGTACACGTCACCTGGTTGACTTATACACTGAAGTGGTCGCAGTGCTTTTGGTAGGGTACAGTCAACCGCAAACGCTGCGGTCAGATCCGAAGGAACACGATGTACCGATTGTTGTAGATGCTTCCTGTAGATGACGTACGCTAGTGGGTGGCTAAAGACAGGCTGGTGGGCGTCTGTAAACACAAAGTGATCGCCCGCCAAGACATAGTGGGCGTGCTTATGCCTTGCCGTGCGATCGCCTGCCTTGACGTTACTTAGCTGAAATTCCATACGCTGGGAGCGAGCGGGTCTGAATCAAGTCCACTGTCTACTCTTCACTTTTTCACCACTTCCAGTAAGTCTCCTTCAGGATTGTCAGCATTACCCAGTACACTTTTTCTCGCTATTTGACGCTGATACTAGCTGGCCTTAAAAGAGTGTCTTATTAACCAATCTGCTTCCCAGGCATGACAATGGCATAAGCTCAAGGTAAAGTAGCATCCTATTGTCTCGCAGGAGTGACTAATCTCCTTCACATATATTATGATGGGACCACCTCTGATCAGGGCAGAGGTCAATACTAAATGCTTAGATATGTGAACATTTGCACTACTGAAGAGCAGGTTCAGGTGTCTTCATAAGTCTGGTGGTGTGCTCCTCTACATCCTTGCAAAGTTTTCTCATATTGTGGTGTGTTGCTGTCTGCTGCGTAATCTGCAACTACAACGACCTGGTCCATTGAATATTGGAATCGACAACGAATGAGCAGAAGTCTTTGCAACATCTGGCGAGGCACACAATACAGAGTGGGGGAAGACAGAGACTTATTGACACCTACTTTTCAGGTATTTCCTCACAAAATGACTTAAGATAAAGGCCGGGATGTACTAAGGTTGCGGTGTACATTCCACCAGTCACCGCAACCTTACTAATCGCATATGTACTAACAGTATTAGTATTGCAAAGGACAGCTCTTGCGATAAGAGCTGCCCTTTGCGAAACAACCGACGCCGGGTGACGGGGTCTCCATGGGACCTCGTCCCCTCCGAGCCCCGGGAGCTTCCTATTGGTCACCTGTGCAGGAGCTCCTCCTCCTCCTCCCTGCACCCGGAAGATTAGGAGGAGAAGGAGGCGGAGGACCAGGAGAAGCGCGGGCCGACGACCATGTGAGTGGGTGGCGGCGAAGCGTCGGGAGCAGGGTGCGGTAAGAAGCCCATAGGCTTCTATAGGGTAACGCCAGGTTTTTCTGGCGTTACCCTCTGTACTGTTAAAAGTGCGGCCGGGGCTTAGTACATATGGAAATGCGGTAAACACCCTGAAAACTGGGTTTTTACCGCATTTCTTCTTTAGTACATCCCAGCCAAACTGTTTTATACATGTATATTGTGAGTATATTTCTGACTGTTCTTATTCCATTCTTTGCCTTGGTTGTGTATGTGTCAGTAAAAGAAAATAATAATACATATATATACACTGCCTAAAAATGCAGGAAGTTTTTATTTACAAAAATAAGGATACATAGCTTGACTTTTGCTTGGTTTTTTTTCCCCTATGAAAAAAAGATATATGCCGTAATACCTGCATAATAGCAAGACCATCATTTTAACCATACTGAAACTTCTAACGCTTACATCATCAAACTTCATTTTTTCATCTTTTTATCTCTATTTTCTCCTTTTAGATAACAGATGCCATGGCATGACCAGCACAGGCTGTATTTACTAACCGGCGGGTTTTCAAAGCCGTCGATTGTCAGAGATTTTGCCCGTTGGATGTAAAATAGTATTAATATTAAATGCAAAAAAAGTGTTACATTCAATATTATCAATGTTTTGAAGTTTTAAACCCAACAAGCAAAACTGTTTTTTGAAAACCCGCCAACCCGAAAATGTAGTCCCACACCCTGGAGGAGTATCTAGAAAGGCGCTGGAGAAAGCTATATGGACTCCTCAAATGCTGGCAGTACAGATAAACGGGCAGTTATTTGCCAGGTCAGAGATATGACGCTAGCGTTCAGCTCCAGGACTGATGTTGCGGTACTGTGGAGATGTGGGCTTCCTGCGTATTTTGTTGCACCAATGCTGCAGAAATTCTGTTCACAACAGAATTATTTTGAGCCTGGAGACTGATTACACTGTACAACAAATTAATACTTTTAATTTGTTTCCTTTCTAAAAATAGTCATACATTACTAATAGTCATACATTACTAATAGTCATACATTACAGACATGAGGTCAAGAAAAACTAAAATGATTTCAGAATGTTTTTACTAGCTCTAATTTTTGAGCTACACTACTTGCACTATACTGTATGTACATTAGTAATATAGTCATAGTGAAAAGCTATTTTAAAATAATCTGATATTTTCTCGATAGAAAATAAATAACAGTTGTTCTAATTCAATCAATCACAAATAAGAACACAAAACGAAACAAACATACAGCATAGGGAACAAACATACAGCATAGGAAACAAACATACAGCATAGGAAACAAACATACAGCATAGGAAACAAACATACAGCATACGGAACAAACATACAGCATAGGAAACAAACATACAGCATAGGAAACAAACATACAGCATAGGAAACAAACATACAGCATACGGAACAAACATACAGCATAGGAAACAAACATACAGCATAGGAAACAAACATACAGCATAGGAAACAAACATACAGCATAGGAAAGTACTATGTAATATAGTGGCCTATTCATGGGGGTGCTTTCTCTTTGCTTGTCGCTTGTGCTCCTCTTCTGGGGCGTCTCTTGTCACTGTCCAACAGTAGTGATCACCTCCCCTGATATCTTTGTCCCATTGCTGGAATGTCTTGGTGGAATCGCTCACTATGCTGTCACTCAGTGCACCACAGTTATCTTGTCTGGGTAATCCCGTGAATCGCATATATATGAATAGGGGAGGGGACAAATAACTGATTCATGTAATTGGGTCATTAGGCCCCGCCCCCCCTGCACAGAACGCAGATTGCTGGTAAGATTCTCTCCATTCTGCCCACGTCACTAGGAATACCCCTACATCGTCATAAATGGGCTATATCTCAGAACTCAGAGCTAACTGAGAGTTTTAAATGTCATATTCATTCTTTGCATGCTGAAATCAATTAGAAGTAACTATTTTCACATCGGAAACATTTTTCATTGTTGTGCAGTGTTATTTGTGGCATTTGGCATGTTTGTGTAGCCATACACCTGAAGTTGCGCTGTAGCCATCTCCAGGTGGGGATTCCGTGTGGGGAAGTCGGGGTGGCTGCTCCTCATGTTGTTACTGATGAGTTGCCACTTCAAACAAATTGAGGCTCACAAAATATCTTCTCCTCTCCCAGGTTAGCTCAGCAACACGCTGGGAACGTTCTGAAGGATAATGAAGCATGTGAGTATGCTTGCACAATATTTTCTTTCAATGTATTCACGGAAAAAAAGTTAAACATTAAAAAAAGTGCAAAAAAAGTTACACGTGTACTTTAGTGAGCATTATATGGCTGACTAGGGGCCACCACCTACACTGACCGCTTCTCCAAGGTATTTTCAAAACTAAATGAAAGATACCACTTCAAGGTCAGTTATGCTAACAAATGGCTAGAAACATATTTTATAACATGTAAAAATCATGTTCCCTGGCAGGGTGGTGGGCCTTAAAAAAATTATTGTGTTATTTCATTGTGCAGGGCCCTATAAAAAAATGATCACTTACACATTACAGTGAGGGAATAAGTATTTTTTTTTTTGTTTTAAATATGACCAAAATAAGATTTATCAGGAGGGACACAAAAAGGGCCGGGACTTTGCTTAAAAGGGGTCGGAGCCTCAAGAAAACGGGGCTGAGTCTGGTGGAAAATGGGGCAGAGCATCACAGCACCCCCATTTACGTGACTGTGGGGGCATGTTTCCCTCAACTCCCCCCCCCCCCAATGCAACCCGGGAAGGAGGGGGGGGGACCGGGACAGTCCCAGAAAAACGGGACTGTCCCGCTGAATGCGGGACAGATGGGAGGTATGGGTACATCCTGACACTTATCGGGTACATACCGGTGATAATAACGCCGGTATGTACTTAGAGTTGCAATTAAAACCGCAAAGGACAACTCTTCCGAAAAGCGCTGCCCTTTGCGCTAATTGGACTTCCGGGATTATGACCCAGGAGTCTTTTTGTGCATACGTCGTAGGATTGGATCCCTCTCGGTGCACAATGGGAAAAGTAGCCCATGGGCTTCTATCGGACAGTGCCATCTACAGATCGCGTTTCCCCCGGGTCCAAGCTCCGGAAAGAACGCATTCCGGAGCATGGGGAAATCCGGCCAGAACTCCAAAAACTTCAGTTTTTCCGGCTTTATGGCCGCATTTTTCCTTTAGTACATTCCGCCCTGTGTATCACTAAATAACATACATTAAAATGGTTCTCCCAACTCCCAATGTTATTCTCACTGGCTGATTCCCCCTCGGCAGAGACACATTTGTCGATGGAGTTGTCAGTGTCCATTTGGAGTCTGTGATAAAAATAAATAAATCTTTGGCTGTGTTTTTAAATCCTTTCAAAAAGTGTCAGTTGTTTTTTTATACATGTTGTAACTATTAGATTATTATTATTATTAATATTATTATGTAATGATGACTCATTTGTATAAAAAAAAAAATAATTAAAAAAATAGCAATTTGGCTTTTTTTTTTAAATAAACAATAATGAAACTCACCAGCCCTATGCTGAGATGTAGGGGCATCTAAATCACTGTTATTAACGCCCTTCCGCAAGTTCAGATGGCAATATCTCCTCTTCGTAAGTTGTGCATTCTATACAACAAGGGGGCCTCTACCGACGCCCGCTGCAGGCTCCATCCTTCGTCCATCTTCTCCTTCACCCACTGAACATCGGTACTGAACATCGGACCTTCTAAAGGGGCATCACAGCATTCATAGAATGAACTACAGAATGTCACACCTGGCGCCTTTGTCTGTACAGGAGTTTGGGCCGTCTGAGTGCCCAGAATGAGCTCATAGCACTGCACAAATGAGGAGGGATTGGGGGAGGGATTGGGCACAGTCAGCATACCGACAGCGGCAATGGATTTTGGTAAGTATTTTAACCCAAATCTTAAACCTTACCCTAACCCACCCCTCCCCCAGCCTAACCCTAACCCTCCCCTACTGTAGCCTAACCTTTACCCTAGTGCCTAACCCAAACCTTCTAGTTACCGTCGGGATGCCACTGTCAGTTTTGTGACCATTGGCATTCTGACGGTCGGGATCCTGACCACATCTCTGGGGAGAGGGTGTGCAGGGCCTCACTCCAGCACTTACTGCCAGTGGCGTATCAATAAAAGGTTGCAGTGTGTGAGATGCACACGGGCCCCTTGATCCAGGGTTCACATCCTGCACCCATTTAGAATACTTAATCACCGGACTCCCATACGATGCTGCGCAAATCGCTGGGAAAATGGAGCTGCCACATATTTTCACGAGATATACTCAGAAGTTCACCGGGAACATAACGCGGGCGCCAAGTTCCTGGAGAGAGGAGGGGATCTGCACAGAGGCTGCACGGGCCTTTCGTAATCCGCCCCTGCTTACTGCGCTACTACAGGACAGACATTAGCAGTATTGTATAACAGATTTCCTTTAAAAGTAACTTTTCTAATGAACCTCTTACGGCACTTCAAATCCATTAACTGTGTGACCACTAAAGACAGCTGATTGCTGGGTAACCAGGAACTTTATTGACTGGCAGGAATGAACAACCATGAGTGATGCCGTAATTAGAGATGTGCGCTGACCCCCGTGGTTTAGTTTTAGATACGGAGTCATCTTCGTGTTTTGGTTGTGGATATTTTTAGAAGAAAAAAAAAAATTGATAGACCGTTTTTAAAAGCAGCTAAAATCATGTTATTGTTGCAATTCAAAACCCGAAATTCGGATTAAAAATGTGAATTCCGAACTGCGGAAAGATCAAAACCGCCACTCAGATCAGTCCGGATCTCCTCGGGAAATCAGAACCGCAGCTCGGATCTGTCCGGATCTCATCAGGAGATCAGAACCGTGACTCGGATCTGTCCGGATTCACAAAAATTGGGCGTATTCGGATTTCTGGAGATCAGAAATGCACACCTCTAGCCGTAATGTTTATGGTCGCTGGGCAACCAGGGGCTTTTGGGATTGGCTGGATAGAAGGAACACGTGTGACACAAATACCAGCGTCTTCAAACCCCATGGCAGTCCGTCCGCAAAAAAAGCTAGTAATCCATAAAAAATAATAAGTGTAAGTTGTCAAATAATAGGATGTGTATGTAATAGCGCTCACCTAATATACTGAAGTGTATATATGTAATAGCGCTCACCTGATATAGTGTATATATGTAATAGCGCTCACCTGATATAGTGTATATATGTAATCGCGCTCACCTGATATAGTGTATTGTATATATGTAATAACACTCTCCTGATATAGTGTATTTATGTAATAATGGTCACCTTATATAGTGTATAGTTGTAATAGCGCTCACCTGTTATACTGAAGTGTATATATGTAATAGCGCCCACCTGATAGTGTATATATGTAATAGGGCTCACCTGATATAGTGTATAATGTATATTTGTAATAGCATTCACCTGATAGTGTATATATGTAATAGCGCTCACCTGATATAGTGTATATATGTAATAGCGCTCACCTGATATAGTGTATTGTATATATGTAATAACGCTCTCCTGATATAGTGTATTTATGTAATAGCGCTCACCTGGTATAGTGTATTTATGTAATAGTGCTCACCTGACAGTGCATATATGTAATAGCACTCACCTGATAGGTGAGTGTTATTACATATATACACTATCAGGTGAGTGCTATTACATATATACACTGTTAGGTAAGTGTTATTACATATATACACTAACAGTGTATATATGTAATAGCGCTCACCTGATATAGTGTATTTATGTAGTAATGGTCACCTGATATAGTGTATTTATGTAGTAGCGCTCACCTGATATTGTGTATATATGTAATAGCGCTCACCTGATATAGGGCCTAATTCAAAGCCGCTCGCAAGTGGCTCGATGTTTGGGCCCTGCGCATGCGCCGCGTCTGGCGTGCGCATGCGCGATTCCTGACGAGCGACTGAGCTTCAGTCGCTGCAGGGCTCGCTACAAGACGGGGCGGCTGTCGATGGCGAGTGACAGCTCGCTTCGTTTTGTAGGTGGGTAGGGGGGTGGCTGCACAAACGCAGGCATTCCCTTAGGAACACAGACCCTGTGATCTGCCTGCGGGAGCAAGCGGGTCTGAATCAGGACCATAGTGTATAGAAGTAATAGCGCTCATCTGATATAGTGTATAGATGTAATAGCGCTCACCTGATATAGGACCTGATTCAGACAATATATGTTTAGGAAGCCAGCGGACGGAATGCCGACCGCCGGCTTCCAGACAATTTAATCCCGACGAGGGACGAATGACAGGAGAATAAATCTAGACAGCTGTAATTTTACCCACACCAGGGGACTGGCGCCCGGCATTCTGATCGAGCGGATGCCGGGCGCCGCAGCGGACAGCCGTTGTTTAGGCTTAGGGCTCCCAGGGAGGACTTAGGGTTAGGCACCCCCCGGGAGGTTAGGGTTAGGCTAGGGGAAGGGAGGGGAAGGGTTAGGCACCCGCCAGGGGAGGTTAGGGTTAGGCACCCCCCCCCCCGGGGGTTTTAGGTTTAGGCAGTGGGGAAGGGGGGGTTAGGTTTAGGCACTTAGAGGGGGGATTAGTGTTAGGCACAGGGGGAGAAGGTTAGGGTTAGGCACCCTAATGGAGGGTTAGGGGGTAGAATAGGTTAGTTGATACTTACCTAGGGATGATCGGGATTTCCTCCTCTGTCGGCCAGCTGCTGTCAGGATTTGAACCAGGGGTCCAGCGGTAATGCATACAGATTCTGATTCAGACCCGCTCGCAAGATGCGATCGCTCGCTGGCAAAAGGGGCCAGATATGTAAATTAAGAGCTCGCACTGCGTCGCGTATGGACGCCCACTTGTGTTAGCGAGCTACGGCAAAGTGCGTTCGCAAGTGTCTGAAGACGCCCCCTTGCCACTCGCAACACACGTCATCTCCGGGAAATGTATGATTAATTGGGACCATCGTGCGCCATCGGAGCTGCTCGCAGCCCTTGGCGTTGCCTTTCACGGCCACAAGCACTGCGATCAGTGCGGGCTGAAATACATGCAGGTAACGTGTACAATGAAGCTACTTTGCTAATTATGCACGCCCTTTAAACAACGTTTTGGTGGGCAGACACACCTGCGTTCGCAACACCACTCCCCCATTCACATGCACCTTCCCGTTACCACCCACAAATAGCACTATCTGTCACTCAAAGCAGCGACCTGATAGTGGCTTACAAGCTACCAAAATCAGATCGCAACGAATGGCATGCGCAGATGGGAGAAAATCGCTCACAGCTTGTGATCGCACCTTAGCGAGCGGGTCTGAATCAGGTCCGTAGTGTATATATGTAATAGCACTCACCTGATATAGTGTATATATGTAATAGCGCTCACCTGACATAGTGTATATATGCAATAGCACTCACCTGATATAGTGTATATATGTAATAGCGCTCACCGGATATAATGTATATATGCAATAACAGTCACCTGATATAGTGTATAGATGTAATAACGCTCACTTGATATAGTGTATATATGTAATGGAGCTCACCTGATATAGTGTATTTATGTAATAATGGTCACCGGATATAGGACCTTATTCAGAGTGTCTCGCAAGATGCGATCGCTCGCTGGCAAAAATGGGCCGGATATTGTAATGAAGTGCTCGCACTGCGTCTCGTAAGGACGCCCACTATGTTTTAGTGAGCTATGGCAAAGTGTACTCGCTATTGTCTAAAGACGACCCCTTGCCACTAGCAACAGACGTCATCTCCGGGAAATGAAAGGATTAATCGGGACCATCAAGAGCCATCGGAGCTGCTCGCAGCCCTTGGGGTTGCCTTAGCCTGCCGCAAGCACTGCGATCTGTGCTGGCTGAAATACATTCAGGTGACGTGTACCATGACGCTACTTTGTAAATTATGCATGCCCTTCAAATGGCGTTTTGGTGCCCTGACACGCCTGCGTTCGCACAACCACTCCCCCGTTCACAAGAACCTTCCCCTGTTACCACCCACAAACGGCCTTTCCTGTCAATATACTATCGGGAGTCACTTCCTGCTCGCAAGCCGAACAAGCGACGGATTTTGTGATCGCAAGGACTCGTACACACATGCGCACAACGAAGTGCACGAATGAGGTCCATAGTGTATGTATGTAATAGCGCTCACCTGATATAGTGTATAGATGTACTAGCGCTCACCTGATAGCGTAAATATGTAATAGCAACCATCTGGTAGTGTATTTATGCAATAGCTCTCACCTGATCTAGTGTATATATGTAATAGTGCTCACCTGATATAGTGTATATATGTAATAGCACTGACCTGATATAGTGTACATATGTAATAGCGCTCACCTGATACAGTGTATATATGTAATGGGGCTTACCTGAAATAGTGTATATATGTAATGGAGCCCACCTGATATAATGTATATATGTAATAGCACTCACCTGATATAGTGTATATATGTAATGGAGCTTACCTGATATAGTGTATATATGTAATGGAGCTTACCTGATATAGGCCCTCATTCAGAGCCACTCGCTAGCGGCAGTACGCTCGTTCCGAGCGATGTTCGCACATCTGCGCATGCGTACGGATCGTTATACGCATGCGCGAACCAGTCAGTGCGGCCGAAAGTCATGTGCTCGCAATATAGCGAATGCCTGCTATTTTGAGTGACAGAATGAGGCGTATGTGGGTGGTAACAGGGGAAGGTGCTTGAAAATGGGGAGTGGAGATCAGAACGCAGGCGTGCTTAAAGGTCAAAACGGGCGTTTTATGGGTGTGCATAATTAATACAGCAGCGTCATTGACCACGTCACTGGGTTATTTTATAGCCAGAACTGCTCGCAAGATTGTGGTAGCAAAAACCAACCACAAGAATAGCGAGCAGTTCATACGCTGGTCGATGTACTCGATTAATCTAATAAATAGCGGACATGACGTATGGTGCGAGCGGCCAGGGGGCGTTTTTAACAAATAAACGAGCGTATGTTTTGCTCGCTCATTCAGACTTAGAGGTGTGAACAGACTGCAATTTGCGAACGGATCATTTGAATAGCCACCCCTTGTTTTTGAACGAACGACCGCAAATAGCGAACGGCTCTGAATCAGGCCCATAGTGTATATATGTAATGGAGCCCACCTGATATAATGTATATATGTAATAGTGCTCATTTATATTTCAATGATTTTCTATTAGCAATTAAAATATAAGATTTCAAAATCAATTACCGGACAAATAAAATAAATGTTTTGCTGTAGCCCAAATGTAATTGTCGCTCTGCTGTACTGTACACCCTAATTTGTGTCGCTTGTTAAAGTACAAATTTATTGTGTATTTAGGTGTATGAAATATATAGATTCCATTTATTACATGCCTGATAGTACTATTTAAGAGCTAATAAATTTTATTTTTAAGTGCTTATAAGTATCAATGGGAAGACAAGTGATGCTGTTGCTATGGGCAACCTCCTCTGTTCCTTAAGAAGTCAGACCTCCACGAAGTAGGACCCAACCTGCTGTCAGCAGTGGGTGTAAAGCTAGAACTGCCTCCCCCCCGTGCCCTTCCTCTGCGTCAGCCTACGTTGTCATTACGTTTCAGAGTTCAAGCGGCACCAGTTACCACACTGGGCATACACAATGTCAGGCATTTCATTATTCCTTTATTAAAGCAGAATTGCTCTTTAAAGTTTAGGGAACATTGAGGTACAAAATGCAAAGCGCCCTAGGAAGGGAAAAACACTCTAATACCGACTCCATTACTGTCGTCTGCACATCGCCCCAAGTCACCTCGTCTTCTGTTTTTTTTGACTAAACAGAGTTTCTGGAACTGTAAAGTGAATTTAATGACCCATTAAACGGCGACAAATGTGATAATATCAGGGTAGTCAGATATAACGTAAGGACACTGAAGCTCTTTGTGTGACACTTCCCCTACGCTTTGTAATATGGAAGACGATTTTGCTGCACAGAGACTTCATGTGGAAAGATCACGCATACATCTATGTGTTCATCCGTGGCAAACAGCCGAACCGCCTTCCAAAAATTCCCACTCTACATCAAGATCTCCGCGCACTTCTGAATTAAAACATATTCAAATACATCGGGATATCGGCCAAATTACACTCAATGCAGAGTTTACAAGGACGTCTTTCAGGATCTTACGGCTTCCACCGAGCTGGCACAACACAAACATTTTATTTGCGCTCTGTGTAAACAGCCGGATAACGAGTCAGCGCTGAGCCGTCACTGAGATCACAGGGGGGCAGCCCGTCACCTCTCTTCTCAGTCATAATGGGTTTTTTATTTTCTCTCTCAGGTACTAAAAAACGGTTTAACACAGCGCCCCATAATGACAAGCCAGCCTTTAATACGTCTCACCTTGACAGGTTACTTTCAGATTTTAGATGTAAATAAGTAACAAAAAAAACAACTTCCCATTTGATAACGTTACCTCACCCAAACTCTGACACTCACTCTGCAAATGCGTACGTCATCACAAAGCAATGGCGGTGCGCGCGGAAGTGCGTCTTACATGCATGCACAGCGGCAAATAATCGCTCGATCTGTGGAAATATCACCATTGTGTCCACTGCTGAATCAGGCCCAAAGTCGGCTGTTACTCATTTACATGTTCTTTAATGAAAAAAAGAGCCACCAGTCTGGGACATGTAGTTCAGCATGACAATGATCCAGCATCTTTACAAGGCACTAATTAATTTTTTATATATGAGGCTGTCTCTACACATTATTCATCTCCACTACAGTACACAGACATAAAAGACCCCAAACATGACCTGACCACTGGGGATGATCATAATATAATTCTATTACACTGTATATAGACATAGGACACTACACCCCCAACATGACCTGACCACTGTACATGACCATAATACAATTCTATTACACTCTATACAGACATTATACACTACACCCCCAACATGACCTGACCACTGTACATGGTCATAATAATACACATCTATTACACTCTATACAGACATAGGACACTAGACCCCCCCAACATGACCTGACCACTGTACATAATACACATCTATTACACTGTATACAGACATAGGACACTACACCCCCAACATGACCTGACCGCTGTACATGATCATAATACACATCTATTACACTCTATACAGACATAGGACACTACACCCCCAACATGTTCTGACCACTGGGGATGATCATAATACACATCTATTACAGTGTATACAGACATAGGACACTACACCCCCAACATGTCCTGACCACTGTACATGATCATAATACACATCTATTACAGTGTATACAAACATAGGACACTACACCCCCAACATGACCTGACCACTGTACATGATCATAATACAATTCTATTACACTCTATACAGACATAGGACACTACACTCCAAACATGACATGACCATAATACACATCTATTACACTGTATACAGACATAGGACAATACACCCTTAACATGATCTGACCACTGTACATGACCATAATACACATCTATTACACTATATACAGACATAGGACACTACACCCCAACATGACCTGACCACTGTACATGACCATAATACACATCTATTACACTGTATACAGACATAGGACACTACACCCCAACATGACCTGACCACTGTACATGATCATAATACAATTATATTACACTGTATACAGACATAGGACATTACACCCCCAACATGTCCTGACCACTGTACATGACCATAATATACATCTATTACACTGTATACAGACATAGGACACTACATCCCCAACATGACCTGACCACTGTACATGACCATAATATACATCTATTACACTGTATACAGACATAGGACACTACATCCCCAACATGACCTGACCACTGTACATGACCATAATACACATCTATTACACTCTATACAGACAACAGACATAGGACACTACACCCCCAACATGACCTGACCACTGTACATGACCATAATATACATCTATTACACTGTATACAGACATAGGACACTACACCCCCAACATGACCTGACCACTGTACATGACCATAATATACATCTATTACACTGTATACAGACATAGGACACTACATCCCCAACATGACCTGACCACTGTACATGACCATAATACACATCTATTACACTGTATACAGACATAGGACACTACACCCCAACATGACCTGACCACTGTACATGATCATAATACAATTCTATTACACTGTATACAGACATAGGACATTACACCCCCAACATGTCCTGACCACTGTACATGACCATAATACACATATTACACTCTATACAGACATTATATACTACACCCCCAACATGACCTGACCACTGTACATGACCATAATACACATCTATTACACTGTATACAGACATAGGACACTACACCCCCAACATGACCTGATCACTGTACATGATCATAATACACATCTATTACACTGTATACAGACATAGGACACTACATCCCCAACATGACCTGACCACTGTACATGACCATAATACACATCTATTACACTATATACAGACATAGGACACTACACCCCCAACATGACCTGACCACTGTACATGACCATAATACACATCTATTACACTGTATACAGACATAGGACAGTACCCCAACATGACCTGACCACTGCACATGGTCATAATACACATCTATTACACTATATACAGACATAGGACACTACATCCCCAACATGTCCTGACCTCTGTACATGACCATAATGCACATCTATTACACTGTATACAGACATAGGACACTACACCCCCAACATGTCCTGACCACTGTACATGATCATAATACATCTATTACACTCTATACAGACATAGGACACTACACCCCCAACATGACCCGACCACAGTACATGACCATAATACACATCTATTACACTGTATACAGACATAGGACACTACACCCCCAACATGACCTGACCACTGTACATGATCATAATACAATTCTATTACACTGTATACAGACATAGGACATTACACCCCCAACATGTCCTGACCACTGTATATGACCATAATACTCATCTATTACACTGTATACAGACATAGGACACTACACCCCCAACATGACCTGACCACTGTACATGACCATAATACACATCTATTACACTATATACAGACATAGGACACTACACCCCCAACATGACCTGACCACTGTACATGACCATAATACACATCTATTACACTGTATACAGACATAGGACACTACACCCCCAACATGACCTGACCACTGTACATGATCATAATACACATCTATTACACTGTATACAGACATAGGACACTACATCCCCAACATGACCTGACCACTGTACATGACCATAATACACATCTATTACACTATATACAGACATAGGACACTACACCCCCAACATGACCTGACCACTGCACATGGTCATAATACACATCTATTACACTATATACAGACATAGGACACTACATCCCCAACATGTCCTGACCTCTGTACATGACCATAATGCACATCTATTACACTGTATACAGACATAGGACACTACACCCCCAACATGTCCTGACCACTGTACATGACCATAATACACATCTATTACACTCTATACAGACATAGGACACTACACCCCCAACATGACCTGACCACTGTACATGATCATAATACATCTATTACACTCTATACAGACATAGGACACTACACCCCCAACATGACCTGACCACTGTACATGATCATAATACACATCTATTACACATTATACAGACATAGGACACTACACCCCCAACATGACCTGACCACAGTACATGGGGGCGGAGCCGTGTGATTGTCTCATTGTGAAGCAGGGGGCGCGGCCACAATGACGCGATTCAGCGCGAATCGTGTCACCGGGCCCCTCCGCTGCGGAGAGGGGCTCGCCTAAACTCTGTCATTACAGTCCAGGTTTTAAGCATACCCATGCACAGGTGACCTGATTAGTACTTCAGTCAATTTGTTTTAACCATCTGGACTCGAACATGGATACCCATAAAACCTGGATTGTAATGGTGTAATTTGGGAAACTCTGCTCTAAGGGAAATATTTGTTTTACAGTAAATGTACATTTAATAAATCTTTGTTCACAATATGTCATTATTTGACCACTGGGGGCGCTGTTCTATTACTGGTGTCCCGCATTTCTGGGACTGTCCCGCTGTCCCACCCACGGGCCGCAGTGTTGGGGAGAGCACCACAAACCGCTGCTCTGCACAGCCTGAGGGCTGCCCAGCGTCTCGGAGAGTGCTGGGCACGCCCCCAAAGTGACGAAAACGGGGGAAACTGCGAGGCTCCGCCCCGGTTTCCATAGACTCAACCCCCTTTTGTGCAAACCACAACCTGTCCCCTCCTTAGTGTTCTCAAATATTGGAAGGTATGCACATGTGTTAATAGGCAGATTCTCGGTTTAGAATGATTTCTGCCTATATTTCACTGGACATTTCTTCAGAGAAACAGGACCCACTCGGTAAATTTACTAAGGTGCTGTTTTTTTTAGAATTGGAGATGTTGCCCATAGCAACCAATCAGATTCTACTTAACATATATCTAGCACCTTCTAGAAGAGAATAGGTAGAATCTGATTGGCTGCTGTGGCCAACATCTTCGCTTCTAAAAACTCCCACTTTAGCAAATATACCCCATAGGGTGTTTTCTCTCCTAAAGAAGAACAGAGAACTCCAAATAAATAGAGATTTATCACTGCTGGCTATAAAAGAACAAAGTTTACATTGGCAGGTACGATGGAGCTATCCAGTTATTATACAGGTCCCACTGTGCTGAGACTTATAGTTCCACATCTAGAGAGCTGCAAGTTCCCCTAGTATACAGAAATACATGATTTTATATGTTACTTAATTGCAGATTTAACCACTTCACCACAAATAGGGCCATACATCAAACCACTAATGGCGTAAGTTCACTGTATTGACAAGGCAATTGATCAATGACTGGTATAGTTACCAATCAATATTTAATTCAAGGCTGATTTGACGGACGCACGGGCATCCGAGTCTGTAATGTAGAATTTTGGATGATGCATCTTAGTAGTTCGGCGAAATTTAATTTACTGCGCAATTTTAATGTCATTCCTAGATCAAACTTTGGGTTTTGTGCAATCTGGAACAGACGTACATTTGCCATTTGAGACTCTTGCGGCTTCTTACTTCGATGTAAATCTTACAGACGTTTACACCTGACAGACCGGTGGGATCGCTATGGAATGTTACAGATGATGCATTTAACCGTGCTGTGGTTTGCGAACGCTGTCTACGCTTTCTTCCCCGGTTCCATGGACATATATAGAGCTTTTCATACATTCAGTCCTACACACAGACATGTTTTAGTTTCAGACATATTTACAGTACTGATTACATTAATAATCTCACCATAATCTACACGCATTGTACAATTCACAGTAAGTTGTATACACAGCGGCTCATTTCATGAAAAACTGGTTTTAGAACAAAATAGATCCCGAAATTTGGGGGGGGGGGGGAGGGAATTAGGGACCCAACATAACTTCTGAAAAACATGTGTGTATCATCTTCAATAGTCTTTAACACCTTGGCTGCCAGTACGACTTCTTAGTCTTTACCAGCTCGGAGCTAGAACTCTTTACAAGAACAGATCCCATTGTGAAAACTGAGATGGATCCACTCCATAAAACAGAGAGGAATAAAAATCTGAGATTAATTTGACCTTTTAGACGTTACGTCCCATCCCGTGCGTTTTCTAAATGAGTTCTACAGAAATCTATGAATTATTATTGACAATCAAATCAGCAGCTGCATCAGCCGGACCAGCGTTATTTGTAGCTGTCAGTTTATTAATATAGTAAGTGGGATTGTGCGGTGTCACTTCATCATCCGAGGCACAACCTGCGAGCTGGTGTGAGACGAGAGGAGACAGATCGGGGTAAGGGTAGCCTATAGAATTCTGCTTATAATGATCTAGATCACTGTAGTCAGTATTGGTGCAATTATAGTAACTTGATGAAAAGTAGAGAGGTGTGTTGTCCCCCGTGTTTTGGTTTTGCAAAACCACCACGTTTTGGTTTTTGGATCTGGAGGGGGTTTTTTTTAAAATAAATTGCTAAAAAGGTTTTCAAAAACTAGCTAAAATCATGTAATTTTTGCAATCCAAAACCCGAAATTCAGATTTATAATCCGGATTCCGAACTGCGGGAAGATCAGACGACTCGGATCTGTCCAGATCTCCCCAGGAGATCAGAACAGTGACGTTGATCTGTCCGGATTCGGATTCCTGGATATGCGAACCGCACATCTCCAATAAAAACTTTTCCACTTTTAACTTTCACAAACAAAAAGGAAGCAGTAGTAATTAGGAAGTATTTTATTATGGGACTATAAAACGCTGTCACTGATAAATTTGGCCATCCCAAAGGCTACATTGATATTAATCAGGCGACACAATAATTAACAGACCCCAACCAAGTCTTTGAGGTGTGATGTCCTAATGCAGGATGGTAGATCCAAGATCACCTCCATCCTGATGTTTACAGTCCTGATTGGACAGGATGAAGGTACATGTTTATCTATCAAATGATAACAGTTACTCACTTCACCAAGGATCCCCCCTGACCTGCCCACCCGTCATCTCTGCAGACACTGCTGAAATGTTTTTGTTTTCATGTCGGTTCAAAAGTTTTCCAACTTTTTTTTTTTTCCCACTGCTTTGGCCATCTCCTGTCAGATACATATGTTATCAATTAAAGTTCATGTCACCAAAAATTAAACTTGCGTCACCTTACATGGGACCACGTTACAAACACATTCCCGTTGCGTGACAACAGCGGTCAATAATTCATTTGCGGGATCGACAAATTGACATTAACAGGGAAACTCAATTACCGGGGACCTAATCTGACACCTGGTATGCCGGATGATGGAAGTTGTAGTTAGTTACGCAACGTTTTAAAAAAATTAAAAAATAAAATAAAAAATAACTAGGGGGGCGCTTTTTTTTATTTTTTATTTCATTTTGGCTACAATCAGAAACGGAATAATCTATCTTGTTACTATCACAATAATATCCCTCTACTCTCCTTCCTAATGTTCTATTTGAATGTTGATTCATTAACCCTTTGAGAGCTGTCACTTGCTACTACTCACATTTCAAAAACTGTCACCACAAAAAAAAAAAAAAAAAACCTGGCTGATTCGGTCTCATATTTTTCACAGCTTCGGTGATAGAGATTACGCCCATTAATATCACACATATGTATACCAGATGTAATATTAAATAAAACTCCCAGACCGCTCGTTGCTCAGTTGTTCAGTAAACCTACTTGAGTACACGTGTTTTGTTCTATAGGACTAAGAGCACTGTATGAGAGTACAGCAACCATAACATCAGCAACACTAACGTATAATCACCCTGCATCTAATGTACTCTCTCCCATCTCAATCAGACAATAATTGACTACATTTGAAGGCTGTCGCAAAACTTTCTGTAAAGCACTTTAACTCTTCTGCAAAAAAACAAACAAAAAACAAAACAAAAACACCCCATATACCACTTACAGGGCGAGGGGGAAGAGAGAGATAGGGCTAACAAATCTCTGGGCTCAGTTTATCTATCAAGTCAGAATACACAGTTGTGAGACAGACATATGGGCTGATACATTAATGCTCATTAACCCCCCCCCCCCCCCGTCCATCCATTTAAAATGGAAATTTCCTTAAAATAAGCCATTGATCCCTCTGGAAAGCAGTTTAATGGAAGCTGCTGGCTTTTAGGGACTAACGTCAGCTTTGTGGCCATAGAGAAAATATTGAGATAAATCAGTCAAAACAGATGAGGCAGGATAACTGTCCCTCTTTTTTTTTCCTAATGGTCTCGGAATGAGAGAATGGGGGGGGGGGGGGGGTGAGAGGGGACACACACAGACGGATCAGCTGTCACCGGCACAAGTTAGGGCTTTAAAGGGACCATTGTTGTGCTCGTTGCACTGTACTTTGTTTGCAAGAAGAGGCAGACGGGGTCTTGGGCAAAAAAAAAAAAGAAATCCCAAACTGAGCGAGCAACAAAAAGAAACAAGACTGTGACATACATACATATTCATTTCACCCCGATTTGCATATATATTGGAGAACATCTATAATGCATTAAGCGGAGGTCTGTGGCTCCTCGGTCTCTACCTACCTTCCTCCTTGTCTAGCACCATCATTTCAGGGACCGAAAGAGGAGTCCGAGAGTCGATGCTCCGTCTCCGACACAAGTCAACCAGTCCCGTGAAACAGCAGCAGCGAGCCACGGGCAGCCGAGCAGAGAGTCCGCCAGCGAGGACTGCTCTCTAATTACCCAGTTGTCCAGCTTTTAACCTAGATGGCACTCAGCTAGAATTACATTCCGGAGTGAAGCACTTTGCGAACACAAAAAGCAATCTCACCTACTTTACTAGCATTGGAGGTTGTGAGCGAAGCAGAATTTGCAAATTGCAAGGGAAGGAATCAGGGCTGTTCCATTGACGCTCACCCTCTAAAACTGTTCAATTTGCACAGCATAATCTGTCTTATTGTAATTGCAGCCGACGGATCGTAACCTGCTCCTTGGAAGTCTACAGCTCCGGCTTTGTAAATTGTTTCCTCCTCTTGGATTCAAATCAGGATCGAAAAGAAAAAAAATGTTCAACAGCGGCAACAAAAATGAATAAAAAATTGAAAATAGAGGAAAAAAAATATATGGAAAGGAAAAAAAAAAAGAAAAAAAAAGAAGGAAAGAAAGAGAAAGGCGGAGAGCGTCTGCTGCTGCCTTTCTTCCTCAATTTATCAGCTTTGTACTCCTGCTACTGAATAAATTCCAATCTCTCCCGTAGCCCCTGTAGCTCTCTGACATGGTTTAATGATGAACTGAAGCCAGCTCGGCAGCGCCATCTGCAGTATCCTTCGCGTTATTACCAGGCGTTCCAGCTCATTGTGTGAGATCAGCCTCTCGGCTGCAAAATTTAGCAAATTTCGCTGGTGGAATTTGGTCCCTGGATGTATCACAACCTACCAAAACCGCACCTTAGAGCAGAACTCTCAAAAACGGTGAAGTGGAAGCAGGGTTTAACACCGAAACTTTGCAAAATGGCCTTTTCCACTGCAGAACTCAATATTCTGAGATTTCTCTCGTTTTTTAGCTGTATGATTAATATTGGATACACTAGAGTTCATTTATTAAAGGTTCTTTCCTTTTAAAACATTTTAGTCTTCACTTTATTTGATCTTCAGTGATTATGGTATTTATCAAAGCTTGGAGAGAGAAACTTGTGAGAGATAAAGTACTGTACCAACCAATCAGCTTCTAACTTACATTTTACAAACATTGGGCCTGATTCATTAAGGATCGCTATTGCGATCTAAGCTACGTAATTGCACGCAGGTCTGCGGCAAAAATATGTTAAGGAATGCTATCGCAATGCTATCACACTGCCAGCATAGAGATGCCCACTGCCTCCCACTACCGCTATCTCACATCCGTAATACCTTGCAGTCCTGCGTATACATCGGTAACATCGAGTGCCATCAGCCCCTCATGCACAATTACAGCAGCCCTGACCTTACTTAGAAATTGATAACCTCGGTGCACGCAGTATGCACTCAAGCTGCGCATGCCATCCCAAAGGCAAATTTAGGCATGCCCATGTAACGGCGTTCAAACGGACAGGCATGTCAGTGTTTCTCCAACCACTCCCCCGTCACTACCCCCCAAACGCTGACTACCTGTCACTCACTTTGCAATGGTTTACCGTGCTCTGCATAATCACAGTGCGATCACAGTGTAAAGGTGTGTACACACGCAGTAATTTGTTGGACGATGGAACGGATAACGATATCGTTCAGTGGGCCTGATTCAGACCCGCTTGCGAGCGCTGAGCGCTCGCAAGAGGGTCGATGTTAGCCCAGTGCGCATGCGCACGAGAGAGCCGGCTCCGTCGTGCGCATGCGCGAGACCCGGATAGCGTCAGCCAAGCCGTCGCTCTGGGTCTCGCTACAAAGGGGGCGTGCTGTCGATGGTGAGTGACAGCACGCCCCCTTTGGTGGGCGTGAAAGGGGCGTGGCTGCCCAGACGGCTGCCCATGGGAACGCCTACCGTCTGGAGCCGGCCCCACTGACATCACAAGTGATGTCAGTGGGAGTGCTCTCGGCTCTGATAGAGCCGAATGCACTCCAGGGCTTGCGGCAACGAGACCCTACCACAAGGGTGTCGTCGCAAGCCCGATGGTCACGATGGTCTTGACCATCACGACCATCTTTTTGGCCGCTCGCTATAGCTGTGGGTGGTCACCCACAGCTATGCAAGAGGCCAGGAGGCCGCTCTTAAAAAAGAGAAGGACGGCCCTGATTCAGAGCGAGCGCTCTGTCAGAGCGTCCGCGCTCTGAATCAGGGCCAGTGTTCCAAAATATCGTTCAGTTTCTGCCCCAAAACGATGAACCATAACGACCAATGCACGCTCCCGATTGTCTTTGGGCATTATCGTTCATCGCCCAAACCTCCAGTCCAGCCTGAAGATATTGTCAGGTTGGACATGTTCGGGGATGAGGGAGGGAGCCTGGCACTGAACAATATCGTTCTTGATATTGTTCAGTGTTTGTGCTCAGTGTCGTTAACGACACTGAGCACACCCCTGCCGGGTACACACGGGACGATGTCGCGCATGGAGTGAATCGTCCAGTGTGTACGCAGCTTAAGCTTTCGCACACACGCACTGCGAAGCATACGCATGCGCAGTTTGCAACAATCGGCCAACCGCGTGAGCTGTTGCAGTTGCGATCCTTACTGAATCAGGCCCTTTTAAAAAATGACTAGAAGCCGATTGGTTGGTACTTTATCTCTCACAATTGAATCTCTCCCCAAGCTTTGATAAATACCTCTTCATTTTGAGGCCATTTAATGGTGTCCTATTTTTTTTATACACTTATAAATGTACAGAACACTTCATAATTAATAATATATTCTCTAAAATTGGAGCTCTACTCATTCATCCTGGATTAATAATATAGTTCTACAACCGCTAAATATAATAGTGTTCCTGCTAGGCTATTTTAGCGGGGCGCGGCACCCTGCCCTCCTTCTGGAGGGCAAAAAGCACCCTGCCCTTACAGCCAGCGGGTGCCGTCTGCGACCCACGGGAGAGAAAATGTGTGGTGACCCGGTCACTGCCGGTGAATAGACGCCGGGCGCATGCACCCGGCATCTATTCTCCCTGTCAGCAGGCGCTTTGGGGGCTGCCCGGCGTGTCCGTAAGAGCCGGGCATGCCCCCAAGAGTGACGAAAAGGGTTCAGCGTCTTTTAGACACGCCCGTCGTTTAGGATTCGCACGTGGAAGTGCCTTCTCTAGCTCCGGTGCCCTGCCTGCCGCCAGAGCTAGAGTGAACACTATATAATACATACAGTTTTATTTTGTATGTTCGAAGAAGCTTACACTCTAAAATCTGGTGGAGTGGACACAGGGGAGCACTGACTTGTCTGAGCTCAGGATCTGTGGATTTCAATTAATAAATATCTGAAAGATTCTCATTAATTACCCCTTTGGGTGCCAGAATGTTGCTCAATATCTTGCAGTATTATGCGAGAGACGTCACCCGAATGGTTAATACAGATATAAGGCAGAAGTAAAAGTCGTTCTGCTATTAATGCATCTACTAGTTCACAGATACCAGCGATGATGATATTATCTACATAGTACTGTGTATCCCAAATGACTGAGGGGGCCTATTCATCATACGATAAATGGCCCGGTAACCATGCGGAAACGTTAGTTTCTGCATATTTTAGTTACCTTGCCATTTATCATCAGGGGTCTGATAGGACCCCCCCGGTATTCAGAAAACTCAGAAAACTGAAAGTTTTCAGAGTTGGCTGCCGTGAACAAGCGCCATCTTCAGCCAGCACTTGTTCTGGTATCCCTGCTCCTTCCTATGGGAAGGAGTTCCGGGGATGTGGAAAGGGATCCGAGTGGATCCCTCCGCCGCCTCCTACCTCCCCGGCGGCTTTGCACATGCCTGACCCGAGGTCACACATGTGTAGCCGGGGCGACAGGGAGCAGGTAAGTAACGCAGTAACAGAGGTAGCTGCGATACTAACCACGGGGACAGCTGCTTTTCTGAGCAGATGTCCTCTCACCGGAGCAATGATGAATTGCTCCGGTGTCAGGCTTCCCCCGCTGCGAGCTGGATACTTTATCATCGGGGGCCTATACGGCCTTCCATGATGAATAGGTCCCTTATTAACACATTTTAGTCATGCTATGGGTGTTATAACTTTAAACACACCAGTAAGCAGCATGTGTAAAGTTATAGCATTTCAGCCATGTTGGGATCCTGTCGCCGTATACCGAGGTCGATATAGTGACTGGTGGCATCGTCACTGTGGACTTCCTGACCGCATACCGATAAAACATACTTACTCAGTTAGTCCCTCGCGCCCCTGAAGAGTGGGTGGATCTTCAGGATCCCGCCTACTTCCTAGAAAAGTGGGAAGAACGGGGCAGATAGTGCAAGGAAAACCTGCTCCGCAGGGAGGAAGTTGGGCTAAATGATGTGTTTTGAGTCATCTAGCCCTGTCCCCTTTCTGCAGATCAGCGAGTCGCAACATTTTGCAGCGACTAATGGTGAAACGAGCCCACCCTCAAAGTGGTCAGCTGCGTCTCCGCTCCTGGCGTCTCCCAGAGAGGAGAATACAACAGTTGGCAAATATGCGATAAAACAGTAGCATCATACATCTAGCCTGCTTGTGCGCTAAAGCCCTTCTCGGCGCTCTTTGCCTTGGCGTGACTCGGTAGTGCCGAGCGTCTTTTCATGTGACTTTTTCCTTTAAATGCATCTTATTCGCAACAGCCGCTGACACTGTAACGTAGCATTTCACATGCAGATACAGCCGCGGTTGAATATAGGCACGCCGCATATAATTTTAATCAGCAGAAGCTGCTTGTGCGTCCTATTCCTATTGCTGGGCGTATAAAAGTGCTGTGCACAAAAAGACACTTGGCGCTACCGAGTCACACGGCACTCACGCATTATGTGTAACGCACGGAGCAGCCGGGAGCCTTCTGAGAATCTGGTGGTTGCCTCTGCTGCCCGGAAGATATGACGCCTCTCAGACCGGGCAGTACATGCCCTCTCCAGAACCTGTCGCATAGGACTTACTTACACAATCTGCCCCTAAATGCTTTAATGAATGAGACGTACTCAGTAGTAGACATTCTAGTAGGACAAAGAGATAGCAGCCACTAATAGAGAACAGTAAACGGGATGGGGGCTCATGCATAGTGGGGTGCACACTTTTTTGCGGAGCGCAACTTGCGTGTTTACTCACTGCACATGCTCTGAAACTGAACGTGTGCAAGTAGGAGTGATGCAGAGTCGTTCATCTCCTGTACGACTGAACACATGTAACTAGGCTGTAACAGGGACATCCTCGTGTAGGCTAAGCTCAGCGAGGGCGCGTTGATGCAGCATCGCGCCATACAGAGTTGGACAGAAGCCTGAGTACGCCTGCTTGGCGCCGGATACAAGTGCGCGCTGATTAGTAGCAAACCAAGCATACACACGGGGCGGGCGCACCGCAGGCTGCGTACATCTCTGCATACGACACAGCGGGCCTTATTCAGAGGTGGACGCAGTGTCAAGGCCGCATACGGCAGCGGTCGATGTTTTCAGTCTGCTCCTCCATAGTGCTGGTCTATTGTTTGATGGTGCGTCTTAATGCGCACAACGCCGCAGCCGTTGGGTGTCTCCGTACAAATCCTATCTGCTGTGGAATTAGCAGAAAGACGACGTCGCGCTGCAGCAAAAGGCGCAGTCACTGACGCATTAGCGCACACCTCTAGGGATGATAAATATGCAGATTTTGCCATCGGAAAGCCCGTCAATGTTGATCGATTTAGATCGATTTTAAATCAAGCAAAATTGACTTTTAGTAAATCACCCCTAAGACTTGATAAGGCCACAGAGTAGTCTATTAATGGAAGTAATGGCCAATATGCACCGAATGTCTCTTGTGCGTCTGGGGCTACTGTGGTTGCGGATAAAAGTGAAGGTGTAATGTAACAGATGATGACCATCATTCTCAATACTGACAAATGGTTCCCTTACCCCACAGAAATCTATGGGGTGTATGGTCCCTGTTGTAGTGTTAGGACAACGGCAGCTTTCGAAATTGATAGCTGCAGCCATCGGAACGTTCATGCATTTGGTGGCACATCGGGGCGCTTATACCACCCTGACCCCACAATAGTACACATTAATACATGGGGGAAAAGCGATATCCGCACATACAACGTGCGCTGATACCACTAAACCCCCATATTGCCGGTTGATACATCTCCCCCTATATTTGATAATGAAAGTGACACATCATAATGTGACTGGATTACTGGCTGTGCCATCTACATAAATATACAGGGTTCAAGTCGTCTCCAAACCATCTCTATCCGAAATGTGTAACCTTGGCGTTGAAGCTCGATGCATGCCATTCATTTACATCGAACCTGGTTTTATTCACTATCTTGTGAATAGTGAATCACTTGTCTATGGTTACGGATGAAACGATCTTCAGTGGCGACTGGCACTAGGACTACAACCAACCGTCCCAGTCATTCAGTCTTTCTACTCCAGTAAAGAAATCATTTCATTGCTGGTTAGCAGGATGATTCCTCTATTACTGGCCAATTAGTGCTTTACTGCTCTCCGCGATGGATGGGTAATCCTGGGGAAATTTAAGGATTTTCTCTCCAGAATTAATGGCAAACCTGAACGTAACTCTGCGCCTGAGGACACAAGGCAATGACTTCCATAATCCCATTTCCTCTGGACAGTCTATTAAAAAGTCAATAATCCTATATCGAATTCTTGATATTCTGAATATTCATAATGGGATATATCCCGACACAGGGCACGCCGGAGCTTAGAATTCCGGCGCTGGAATCCCGACACCTGTCAGAATCCTGCAACCGGCATCCAGAAGATAAGTAGCGGGGTTGGGGGGAGGGTTAGGGGTTAGAGACTAGAGGGGAGGGTTAGGGTTAGGCACTAAGGGGGAGGGTTAGGGTTAGGCACCAGGGAGGGAGGGGTAGGGAGAACGGGAGGGTTAGGAAACCTATCGACAAGTGTCGGTATCCTAACCCTGTCAAGATGCCGGCATCAGAATTTTGACCGCTGGCATCCTGTACCCATCCCATTCATAATATATATTGTATGTAAAAGTTACCATTTTGTGACAGCAGTAAAGATGTTGCACCATTATAACTCTTAAATTGTCCTCTGATGGCCCTTTGTGTCTCAATAAGCACATAGAAAATAAGTAATGCACTAATATTCATGGGAATACAGGGCTTGATTCAGAGGCGCACGCTATTTGCGTGCGCTCGCTCTGAATGAGGGCGTCCCTTTTTTTTTTTTTTTTTTAAAGTCCGGCCTCCAGGCCGCTCGCACAGCTATGGGTGACCACCCACAGCTTGTGTGCGCGGCCTGGCGATGGTCGCGACTATCGCGACCATCGGCATTGCGAGGAGACCCTTGTGGTAGGGTCTCAGCACTCGCAATGCCAAGTGGACTTCCTGCTCTAATAGAGTGATGTCAGTAGGGCCGCCCACAAACAGCAGGCGTTCCTTCGGGAACCCCCCCTCCCCGCCTACAAAACTGACAGCCGCCCCATTTTGTTGCGAGCCCCGGAGCGAGTGATTTCTCACTCGCTACGGGGCTTGTGCACGCGCACTGGCCCACCATCGACCCGCTTGCGAGCGCAATGCGCTCGCGAGTGGGTCTGAATCAGGCCCACAGTTCCTTAGGGTGTATGAGCAACTACCCAGTACTTCTTCTCTTACCCTGTATGAATGGAAAACAGCACAAAACTAACTCTTACAGGTACCTTGTATGTTTAGGCACATACACAGTACTTCACCTACCCTGTATGTTTGGGTGACTGCACAGTACTACTTCTCTCACTCTGTGTGGATGAGAAACTGCACAGTACTACTTCTCTCACTCTGTGTGGATGAGCAACTGCACAGTACTACTTCTCTCACTCTGTATGGATGAGCAACTGCACAGTACTACTTCTCTCACTCTGTGTGGATGAGAAACTGCACAGTACTACTTCTCTCACTCTGTGTGGATGAGCAACTGCACAGTACTACTTCTCTCACTCTGTATGGATGAGCATCTGCACAGTACTACTTCTCTCACTCTGTATGGATGAGCATCTGCACAGTACTACTTCTCTCACTCTGTATGGATGAGCATCTGCACAGTACTACTTCTCTCACTCTGTATGGATGAGCATCTGCACAGTACTACTTCTCTCACTCTGTATGGATGAGCATCTGCACAGTACTACTTCTCTCACTCTGTATGGATGAGCAGCTGCACAGTACTACTTCTCTCACTCTGTATGGATGAGCATCTGCACAGTACTACTTCTCTAACCCTGTATTATACCTGGCGACCTTTCATCTAGGCGCAGCCAGGACAACAGTGCGGGAGGTGCGTTGTGCAGCTAAGTGGGCAGGTGTGGGGACATGACGCCATGTATGCGCCATCATGGCCCTGCCCACACGCTACGCAAGGCTGCAATTACCAGCACTGTAAAGTAGGGGATGACGTGATTCAGCACAGTACTATTTCTATTGCCCTGTAGATGGACGACTGCACAGTACTGCTTACTTTCTTTCTCTATACCGAAAGTATACGTTCTTATTCTACACTGGCATATATTCTATGCTTTTGAAGCGTTAATCTGGATATGTACTTGGCGCCAGATCCAACAACAAAGATCTTAACCCCTCTGTTACCAGTAAGTAAATATGCTATTAATACACAGAAAATACACAGGTAAAAGGAGAAATTATAATAAACCAACTTTTGGGGGGGATACTTCTGTATATTTAGAATATAAAATGTGTTTTTGGATTTATCCAGTTGTTATTTGGTATAGACCTGTAATAACACACAATTCCATACATGTCATGTACAGTCTGGTTAGCCGTGAAGGGTTCGAGTTGCCATGGTCACCGCATTAAAACACCGGTGAAGGCACCGCATCTCGCACCCCTCGGGGCACGCTCTAAACCCGAATTGGCACAATTTAGCTTGGAGCCCTACGGGGCTGTGAGCACTTATATGCCAGTTTGGGCAGCTATAAAGCGCAGCTGTTGCCGCGGTGACTCACACCCGCAAGATCATCGCGGCTAGATGGACTGACCCCTGTGTGTGGCTCTCCAGCTGTTGTGAAACTACAAGTTCTAGCATGCCCTGCCACAGTTTTGTTATTAGGCAATGCTAAAACAGTTGCCGAGCATGATGAGGCTTGTAGTTTCACAACAGCTGGAGAGCTACAGGTTGGCCAGGCCTGTACTAGACCAATGGCACTGAAACGGTCTATGGGTGCACACTGTGCCCAAACGTCATACCTGCCGAAATTCTGGCTGCTCCTTCCGGGAGGGAGCAGCCAGATCGGCAGGATGGGGTGGGCGTGGCCGAGACAATGGGGAGTGGCCGGTCGGGTGACGTCACTTGTGGGCGTGGCGGGGGCGGAGTCACGCGATCACGTCAGTTTGGCCCCGCCCCCGCTACACAATGCCGATAAAATAGGCATTGTGCAGCAGGGGGCGGGGCCAAAATGACGCGAATCGAGTCACCGCCCCCCCCCCCCGCTGCGGGGGTTACAGGGGTTATAGCGGGGAGGGATAGGAGGGGTGAGCGGCAGCCGGGAGAATTGCCTGCCTTCCCGTCTCCCTGCCTTCCTGGGAGGTCGGGAGCGGCACCCGATTTTCCGGAGGCTCCCGACCAAATCGGGAGGGTAGGCAAGTATGCAATGTTACCAGCCCTCCCCTATGTATATAATATATTGTTTATATGTATTAACAAAGATGAAATACTAATTACTGACAAAATAGGAGTCTGAAGTTTGGATTAGTTTCCGTTCAGCAATCCTAACCCCCCTGCAGTCCTTGGCGGTGGCCAGTTTCTGAAAAAGTTTCTTACAGGAACCATTTGTCAGCAACGCTGATCCATTGTGAACAATGCATTAAGTCAACACACCTTGTCCTGGTACAGTATATTTCACTTACATTTTTATATATATATTTTTTTTTTTTCCCAGGGATTGTGGGAGAGAATGAAACGATATGACGCAAGTTCTATTCTTTTTCCCCAATTGTTAAACAATATTACGCCGTAAATATCAGCAGTTACAGATCTTGAAAAAGACACAGAACAGGATTAAATCCCGTAAAGTCTATCAAGGGAGCTGGCGGCGGTGACGGGGTTAACACGCGCCGAGCGTTCGCCCCATAAATGTAACTAATCGTGTTGTTACTGCTCATACGCATGACATAAAGCCTGTGTGACAGCTTTACGGCGCATCGTAATAAGTCAAATATTTTCACATAAAGATTACTCTACCCAAAAAATAAAAAAGGATTCTGCCAAGTTCGCTTTTTATATGGGGATGGAATAAACAACAGCCAGGCCATTACTTTTGCCATGGTTCTTGTAAAGGGAAAAGTTATTTGTGATCCACTTAAAACTATTTCTTGGTAGTTACAGACCCAGTGGCTGAAAAAAAACAAAAAAAAAAAACACAAAACACACAAATATATATATATACAGTACACATAGTACACACATACACACCCGCATGTGCTTTTAAATATAATTATATACAAATACACATACAGACGCACACACACAGACGCGCACACACACACACACACACACACACACACACACACACACACACACACAATGCCTTTATTAAATAATCAGCAACTAATTATAGTTATGAAGTAAATAATAATAATGTTAAAACGTCTGTCTTTCAGCTCTATAAGCAGGATTGCATTTTCCTTGTTGCATTTTGTCTATATTAGGTCACAACTGTATTATCATGTATCCAGGACATACACAAAAAAAATGTACTCCCTGGTAAAACACATCACTAATAAATCATTACATAATTGTGACTTGATTTATACAAGACTCCAGTTTGCTCCAACTGATATACAGGTTGAGTCTCCCATATCCAAATATTCCGAAATACGGAATATTCCGAATTACGGAATAATTTTGGCATGACTGAGATAATAAAACCTTTGATTTTTGATGGTTCAATGTACACAAACTTTGTCTAAGGCACAAATTATTAAAAATATGGTATAAAATTACCTTCAGGCTGTGTGTATAGGGTGTAAATGAAACATAAATTTATTTCATCTATGTACACAAACTTTGGTTGAGCCACAAAATTATTGAAAATATTGTATAAAATGAGCTGCAGGCTATGTGTATAAGGTGCATATAACACATATATGCATTTTGTGTGTATATTGGGGTCCCATTCCCAAGATATTTCATTATGATATGCAATTATTCCAAAATACGGAATATTCCGTTATCCAAAATACCTCTGGTCCCAAGCATTTTGGATATGGGAGACTCAACCTCCTGGATTCCTGCAGGAAGATTCACAGCACCCCAGGTATAAAGGTGATGAGTTCCATTAGCCCAGAGTAATATTGTAAGTTACCGCTAATATCAGCGACGAATACTTTCCCACTTTAGTCTCTGGGGTAATAAGCCGTAATATAACTTTATTATCTCTCATCACTTATTACAGTTTGTTAGTTTCTTCTTGGAGCGCTTTCTAATCGTGTCACCTCTGTACCCAAATCCCCTTATAGGATCCCATATATAGATCCATACTCACTGGACTCACGCACACTTATCTGACATTTGTTATGTTGTTTTAATGCTGTTTGACCTGTTCGATATAATCGTCTATCCTGGACGGAGCCACCCAGGCCCTCCAAGGACCCTCTGTAGGCTTGTGAAATGCTGGGGGTGGTTAAGGGTCATATAAAAAATTTGGAAAACTAGTGACATGGGACAAGTCAACACAATAAAGGAGAGCGGCCATCAGACAAATACAAGGTCCCAGTGATTGAGGGGCTTCATTAAACAAAGCCCTTTTACGCTACGTTTTTACTGCATAAAGACAATGCCAGAGAAATGAGAAGCCAGCGTGGAACTACCGACTGCAAAACTTTATAGCTGCAACCTGAATCCTGCTTTCCTACCCCCCTTTTGTCTGGTCAGACAATGAGAGAGCACATAACCAGGGGCCTATCCTTTCTGTGAGCATCCCAGTCTGTCGCTGGGTGGCGAGGGGGCCCTCATCGTTTGACCTTTTATATTACAGTTTATACAAATCGATAAGACACTTTGCGAGCACCTCTCACAGAATAGGTCTGATAGCCAGCAGGGGAAGGTGCACCCTCCAGCAGCAACACAGCTCCGGCTTTGAGCTCCCTAAAGTTTACTTTGGCTTAAAAGGAAAAGCAACAAAAACTTTAAACACTGACCCATCAGATCCCAGTCTTCTCTCACGACTTCCCTTTGCTGGTTCAGACTTCCTGCTGCTTGCCTGACAATTGTTGCAGGAACTCGCTCGCTCTCGCATAGCCTTTAGCAAGTGATGGTGAAAATGTCACTTATGGTCTCATTATTAAAGGAAGCATTAAGCATAAACGTATTGATTAATGAGGCCTGCAATCTTTTTAAGTCATTTCATCGCGGTATAATAATAAAAAACATTTTTTTTTATAATATATCACATAGACACACACATATATATATATATATTTTTTTGGTGCTTAAAACAGAATATCCAATTATGTTACAACGCAGCCCGGGATGAAGGATTTGACAACTCTGAGAACTATTTTTTATTACCGTTAAGAGCAGGTTGGCACAAAATGCAGAAATAGGAGTAGCATTAATGAAGGAGCATTCATGTCTTCCTGAGATATAATGGACCATGAAGTTGACCTCATCTGCTCAGATTATTGCGACACAACGCAGTGCGCACAACACGGGGCGCACCAATAAGGTGGTGTCAGATAACGGTGTATAGGGGGCGAGGGGGGGTTATTGAGAGCTGTAATAGACCAAAGACACCAGTTCACTATATTTACTCCAGTAACAGGAGGTGGAACACGGGTGCCAGCCGGTCTTTTATCTTTACGCGTTTCAGGCTACAGGTGAATGGTCCAGAAGTCTTCAAGCATCGCACCCATCACCTCCCATTGTAAAGCCTCATTAGATATTTCCATCTTGCTTCTATCGAAAATGCTCGATAACTACCAACACGCTATAATGTCTGAACTTTAACTACAGCCTGTACCGATGGAATTGCCCCAATGTCTCCTACAAAAGCAGAGAAGTTTGCCAAAAAAAAACTCTTTACCATTACATATTAATGGTAATAAGGTCACATTGTAGCTTAAAACTGAATCTTAGCTTGATCCAGGAAAGAGATTTAATAGTCGGTCTTCATCGTCCCCCTGCCCCCACTCCACAGCCTGTCTCAGAAGTCATCAATAGTAGTTTTTCTATTGTTTCTTAAGTTGCTTACTTTTCTCCTGTTTGTGCCATTACTGGATTTTTATTTTCTGGTTCAGTCTCGCTGATCTGATTTTGTTGATAAAACTTTATTTGGCCCATCTATAATAATCACAGTCTCTGTCGGAAAATGAAAGGTAGGGGAATTCATCGTCAGTCTTGAAACCACAAATCAGCCTGATCCAATCGACTGATAATATAATCAATATGAATCTATTAAATGTCAAATACTCCATACCCAGGAGTCCAAAATGGATATTTATATCTCATGTACCGTCCACAACGCCTTGACGCCCCTTCAGCATTATTTGCGTTAATACCCGATTGGTTTACAAAATCTCTCTAGAGTTCTGTTCCCAAGTACGTCCTCATAGACCTTTAATAATCTATCATTTCAGATCGTCGCTTATATGGAAACCACACAGGTCTTCAAAACTGGATTCATTTCGACCACTTACATCTTGGAGAGTCTAACGTGAGCTTTGGACCTAAACAGACCCATGTCCCTGACCGTTCCCCCCTATATAAACACCAATGGCAACACACCGATCAGCAATGTAACCCCCAATAACAGCTTCTATATAAGTATATAACATAAAAAAAGATACAGCATTAATGTGACAAAAAAGTCACATTGGAGTTGTTGACTAAATGGATGGAGTTTTTTTTTACTCCACGCTCTTTTAGTATTAGGCATTAGGATTGATACCAACCAGAGCCCTTGGTAATGTGGTACCGAGGTAAGTCCCTTTTTCGACCCCCCCACCCAGGATACATTTGCTTTATGTTTTCCTGCATATGCTGTAATATGATGTCAGGAGCACAGGCGTCCTGGACGCACCTTAGAGTGCTCAGCTACAGTATAAACACTCGTGTAGCCCAAACAGGAAAAAGAAAAAAACCTGCACCAGCTAAAACGGAGAGAGTTGCTGGCTCTCTGCGATAATTGCTACCTTTCTAAAAGGAGATCAATGTCAGACATCTGTCCGGCCATTAGGAGGGATGGCTAGCCACAGAAGCATCTTTTGGAGACGGATCGGAGGGATTTGAAGTAAAGTGCTCCTGTTGACACTGATCACGGTCTTCAGTTCCTTTATTTCAAATGCACAGCTCTAAATGAGGAGTAAAATGCCCCCTTACCAGCTGCTGCTTCTGTAACTGAAGACCAGTGACCGGGCGACTCTACACCGTTAACCCTTCCCTGTCCGCACTGAGCCCGGGGCTCCTGCCTGGGATAAAGCAGGGGTTGCAAACACAGGAGCCCACTTAAAAAAAATGACTGAGGGTGCAGTGTTTAACCCCTTCCTACCCTGTATGACTGAAAGATGCCAAGCATAGGCACGGCTAGTGGCAGTACAAATGTTTTGGGGGGGTGTTTAAGCACCCAAAAAGCTGGCTCCTATGGGTGCAAGTACGCCTGGGGCCCAACAGAGGCAAAAGTCTCTGTCTGATAACGTCCAGATTCTACACTTTAATATCTGTGCTGAATTCTCTCATTAGTTAAATAAACTGGCAGATAATTCCCCAGAAATGAGATTCCAGGTGTCAAACCTCCTCCTCCCAACTTCTCCTGTTCCCAATCTTTCAGCGCTGTTCTACAGATCTGCAGACGTCCCAAAACTTGTTTCCTGCCAGTTACAGTATGTCCTTCACCTGCCTCATTGGTAAGACAAAAAAAAAAAAAGAGGAAGTAATTTAGTTTTTTTAAAAAGTCCAAGGATTTTTTTGTTTCCTATTAGACATTTCAGCACATCCCTATGCTGAAGTCTATTAATAGTAGAATTCTCAGACATATAAAGACAGAGGCGAAAATGGGAATCAATGGGGAGGGGAACAAGCCAAGAGCTGTATACGTTCTGTGCAAGGCTACAATGTTACACGAGGAATATTCAGCACTGGGAAAATAAGAGATGCTCTAACCAAATAGGAAAAAAAAAACCCTGTTGTAGACAGCGATCCTGCAGTGACGGGGACCGGAACGAGTCTACTTTCTAGAAATGACAAGTGGAAGAACACGCATGGACTGACAAGCACTAGGAAACCACAGCCGGTCACCTCTACATGGTTACGGAATCACAGCTCTGGCTGCGTCTGCCGTCCCTGCCTTAGCGGTGAATAAATCACAGTGGAGGCACCGGCACAGTGTATATATATGGAGAAGTCAGTATATAACAACAGCAGACTCACCGT
This sequence comes from Taudactylus pleione, assembly GCA_031769625.1. Classification (NCBI taxonomy): domain Eukaryota; kingdom Metazoa; phylum Chordata; class Amphibia; order Anura; family Myobatrachidae; genus Taudactylus; species Taudactylus pleione. Next base: position 1,172,309 of record JAUIMM010000294.1, on the reverse strand, counting down.
CCTCTTTATCCAGCACCATTCTCCCAGAGGCTGAAGGGACTTCGAGCTCGGCTCCTCCGTCACCAGAAGCCTCTCCACACACCAGGAAGGACACGTTGCTGGGAACACAGACACGCTACAATGCAGCCGATCGTCCTCTGCTAGCGAGCCAGCTATAATTGCACAACTGGGTGACTTTTTAGCCTATGTTGCACCAAGCCTGGATTACATTCAGAACTGCTCAGCGTCGCTAATACAAAAAAAAACAAAAACAAAAAACTGTTTGATCCGCTTTTCCCCGCACCTGGGTGCAAAATTGCATAAACTAAACCTACAGTTTAAAAATAAAAGGAGAGGATTGCAGGCTGAGTCTACGGTAATTCGCTCCCCGGATTGTTCAATTGACAGAATAAAAAAAAAACCTGTCTTAATGTGATTGTGTGTGATAGCTCCCAGACCTGGCGGTGACTACGGCCGAGCTTCACCGGCTTCTAAAGTGCTTTTCTCTAATCTAAAATTATATTCTGGAGGAGAAGAAGAAGAAGAAAGGTATAAAAAAAAAAAAAAAGAAGATCTGCGATTCTGCCTCTGAAAGCGAATGTGCTCCTCGCCTTTCCTCTCTCAATTTATGTGGCGTGCATTATCCTGCTGCTGGAGAAATGCACTCATTTCCCAGAGACCCTAAGATCCCCTTGTTAATTAAATCAATTCATTATGCTCAGATCTGATTAGCAACCCTTCCCCCTCCTTTGAATCAATTATTCAATACACAAACATAATTGGCTGTGCTAGGGGTGTCTAAGTATTAGCTTATTTAACTCCAAGGACACTAATTACCCCTAGGGCAAGAGAACTTTTCTCATTAATTCTGACAAAACACAAAAGCGCAGTCAGTCTGTGTGTGCGTCTACGTGTGGAAGAGAGGGGAGGAGAGAGACTATGATGACACAGTCACATTGCCAAGTGGAAGATGCCTGTGTTCAAAACATAGGGACCTGGAAGATATATAAATAAACCTATATGTAATGTATATATATATAACCTGATGTTACTGGGTGGAGAGATAACAGATCTGCTGTCTCTGCCGGGCAGAGGGGATTGCATTTGGTCTGAGAACAATAAGAGGATGTTCAGTTCTCTCTAACAGCAGAAGATGAAACGGCTTCTTAAACCCAATGGATGTATCCAGGCGTCCGCAGTAGGCGAGCAATTTAGGATCATTTGTAATGTACCTAAGTGAATCTGAGTGGCCGGCTTCAAAGTGCTGGCGGGGCGCGTTAGACGCAATCCACTTCGGTTCCCTCAATTTCTACGTCAAGCATTAATGGGGGAATTTGTAAAAACGTTATGGAAACACGATTGAAATATTCGCTTACAGAGTGCGTTATGGCGTGCTGGCTTATGTGGCCGCCATACGGCACCAAGATCGGCGCTGGTCATGTGGCTACAGCTAGTAAAAACGTAAAGAAAGCCAAGGCTTTTATTTCTGCACTGGGTCTGTGTTCTGAGATTCCGGCAAATGTCCTAAATGTGTGCGGAGCTATTGAAGATTCTCGCTGTCTCCTCAGGCACTGGGATTTCTGATCCATTAATCCGTCCAGCTTTATGAATCAAGGGCCTGATATTAGCTTTGTGCTCTTCAGAAGTGTTTTTCATCTTGTTTGTCTGGCGTTTTATGTGTATCTACAATTCCCCACCACCCTTTTCTATCTTCTGCTTTTGGCGAAAGGATACTTGTGTGCGTCGTCTCCATCCGGGTATTTGTTTTTTCGGTTTTATTCCGCCCTTCGTCTTGTGCCTGGGTGCACAGATTTTGAATCCCCAGTAATTTTTCTTAATCTGGGAGTCTGGATTTGCCACACAGCGTCTGACACCAGGGAAGAGGCAACTTTGGCAACGCTGTGTATTATCTTCAAAGTACACCTTGCGTGTGATACGAATACAGGCAACAGCTGGTAATCCGTTGCCAAGCAGACTGAAGATGTGTCCGCTGTTTGCTTGGCATGGCTGAATGTCACTGCGGCACATTCGTCACTACCTACAGATGTAGGAGGACACAGACTCAGATGGGCCTTCTCTTCCATTTAAGCTTTTTTTCAAATGATAGAATTTCGCAGAGGATGAAACTCCGCCATTCTTTTTTCTTATGAACAAGGGCGTAACTACTGTACATCTGTAAGTGGTCGCATAACTCTGGGGCACCCTGAACATGAGCAGCTTAAGGACCCCTCAATGTGGCTGCGTACTGATTTTTCCAGACGCCAAGACATGTGCGTGCAGTCTAGACAGCTTTGCCGCGCCGCTATGAATGTAATTAGGAAGCCGCAATGTTAAGTATTGTTTTGGGATGGCGCAGATGTCAGCAGCGAGAAGATGGAGCGCGGGGAAACAGATCGCAACTTTGGTTTATTAATTGACCTCTTACTAAGACTTATTGCGATGGTAAAAATAAAAAATCACCTAAGCTGCATACACACACAACGATTTTGTTACCAACGATTTCATGAACGATTTTCTGTCAGATTATCTGTCAGATTTTTTAAAGTGTAAGTTACAAAAATCGTTTAGTTAAAAAAATCGTTCATGGAGCATACACACGGTCAGATTTGTCAGACTTGTCAGATTTGTCAGATGAACGATTGAACGATTAAACGTTTTGAACGATTGAACGATTTTTGACTGCATTAAAATGAATGGAATCGTCCAAGTCTGACTGCAAACCCATCAGATATCAGATATCGTTATCTGACAAACGGGAACGGGCATCGTTGATCGTCCATCGTTCAGGCATGTCAGATATGACGATTTTCCTTCAGATATGAACGACTGAACGATTTTTAAATCGTTATCGTTCATATCTGAAGGAAAAATCTGATCGTATGTATGCACCACAATGAACGATTATTTTAACTAAACGATTTTTGTAACTTCCCTTAATGAAAATTGTTCAGTTGGTCAGTCAGAATGAACTACAAACGGGAATGCACATGAACGATAACCGTTCATCGTTTTAACTCAGAAAGTGAACAATTTTTTCAACGATTGAACGATATCGTTATTGATTATCGTTCACAAAATCGTTGTGTGTGAATGCACCTTTACAATTAACCCTATAAAATAACTTTGGAGCTGGTAAGCAATACTCGGCTGCATCAGAAATTCTGTCCTGGAGCGTTAAGGGTTAGCTGCCAGGCCAGTTTCCGGAGACATTTGCATGTATGCGCCATGCTGGCTGTAAATCTGGTCTAATGTCCGTGATCAAAATTTCCTTTGGACTTTAATGATGGCAATTGTTCCATATAGTGTCCTTCCAATTTGTAGACACGGATGAGTCTTCATTATTATTTATTAACAATTACTTATATAGCTTTAGTATATTCTTTCTGTTGCACTTTACACTTGGGAACAAAACAATAACAGAAGAAGACTGGGTGATAACACCGAGAGGTACGAGGGCCCTGCTCGCCAGCTTACAGTCTAAAAGGATGCTGAGAATATTTCTCCCAAAAGCCCCATCATCTCATCGCTTAGGTCTGAATTCTTCTATTATATTACTATAATGTCATCTGTACAACAAGTCTACAAATGTCAAATAATTCGCAATAATTAACTTTAACACATGTTTGATGCTGTAAAGTAAGATGTCTATAAATATTGTCTATGGTATCAATGCTGGGGTAAATTCCCTATGACAACTGGAGGCAGCCAGTACCATAGCAGGGCAGCAATGAGTCCTGTGCCCACCCCCTGAGCGCAGCATGATGTCACACAGAGGGGGCGGGGCCACTAGCATTGGGAAGCATACTTGCCCACCCTCCCGGGGAGCCTTCCGAAAATCGGGTGCCCCTCCCGGCAAGAGTAGATGAGTTCAAGAAAAGGCAGCCGGCTCCCCCGCTCCCACAGGTGAAGGTGGCCTGTTTGGGGGGGGGGGGGGTCGATGACGCGAATTGCGCTGAATCATGTCATCGTAGCCCCGCTCCCTGTTGTACAATGCTGGTAATATTGCCATTGTAAAGCGGGGAGCGGAGCAACGATGACGCGATCGCACTGGCGCGCCTCCCTCTGCCCACTTAAGCCACCCCCACCCTCCCTGCTGCAACGACCAGGCAGCCCCCTCCCGGCGCCAGCAAGAGTAGACAAGTTCCAGGAAAGGCCGCCGGCCCCCTGCTCCCACATATGAAGGTGGCCAATTTTTTTAAATTTTTTTTTTAGGGGGGGGCGATGACGTGAATTGCGCTGAATTGTGTCATCGTGGCCCCTGTTTTACAATGCCGGTAATATTGCCATTATAAAGCGGGGGGGCGGGGCCACAATGACGCGATCATGCTGGCACGCCCCCTCCGCCCACTTAAGCCACCCCCCCACCCTCCCTGCTGCAAGGACCAGGCAGCCCCCTCCCGGAGGGGCCTACCAGACTGTCGGTAACATATGTTGGGAAGTACAGCCCTATACATAGCATCCTCAGGACGCTCAGGGCGGCCGTACAAACCGCAGGGTGATTGCCAGGAGCAATCAGAGGACACTTCGGGAGCGGCAGCCAGGTAACACAGGACCCTGACCACTGTTATAGTAGCTGATACAATTGACCATTATCGCTGCACAGAAGCCAATATGGTAAACGCTGCTTCTCTGTAATATGTAGAAACACCAATACATTATAGAGTGTGCTATGTGTCCTTATTTTTACCTCTCTAGACCAAACATAAGTCAATTAATGAATTGAGAAGAAATTTCAGTGTGACCACATACATGAAGAGCCACAGGAACAACATGAACTCACCAACTTCCTCAACAACTACTCATATCCACCATAACTGACCAACAAGGTACAAAATACAAACCAAACATAGAGGCAACTACGCTTCTAAACAGTGACGGCTCCAGGGGCGAGGCTGCAGCGCAGCCCAAAATTAAAATATGGGAGCCATACCTACTGTCCTTCCAAACGCTGCCAAACATTGACGGCCGGGAATCACTGGCAGTAGGTGTGGCTCCCCTGTTTGAATTTTGGACTGTGTTGCAGCCCCACCCCTGGAGCCCCCACTGCTTCTAATGATGTATTTATGTCTTGCAGGAATTTAGCGCACCCTTTTAGTCTTTCTAAGGTTCAAGAATTTCCAACCAATTTTAAAAATTCAGAACTGGTCTGAGAACGGTTTTGAAAAATTTGAGCACCTCTAACTCCCAACTGATGCAGCCCTGTCCTCATCATCAGACGAGGTCCCTGCCAGGGCACTAACTAGGGGTGTGCGAGAGGTGCCACTGCCTGGGCACAGGGCCTAGTGGACAGCACAGTTGTAGTACCATGGCACCAGCACCTAGAACAGCACCCTCCAGCCTAGAAAGCCTCCACAGAGCCACTCCAGAGCATGCTTGCCGACATTTGGCTCCCTCCTTCCGGGAGGGAGCTGTCGGGCTTACAGGGCTGGGGGCGTGACGCGGCCAAAGGGTGGCGGGGCCCGGCACATGATGCGACATTGGGGGCGGAGCATGGGGGCGTGACAGAACGATCGCGTCATCGCGGCTCCACCCCCTCCTCACAATGCCGTGATTAATGGCATTGTGCAGCCGGGGGCGGAGCCACGATGACGCGTTTCAGCGCGAATCGCATCACCGGCTCCCCTGCTGCCGGGGTTTGTGATTTAAAAGCGCGGGGGGTGCGGGCACATCGCCGGGGGCCGGGAGGATTGCCTGCCTTCCCGGGAGGTCGGGAGCGGCACCCGATTTTCGGGAGGCTCCCAACCAAATCGGGAGGGTAGGCAAGTATGCTCCAGAGCATCCATAGGATCCCGATCCCCCAAATCGTACCTTATTGATACTTCTCGCGTAAATAAGTAAATTGCAAGAGATCCCATAGACAGTGGTGTTTTTGGAAGAATACAGCAGACACAGAGGGATAAGAGTCTACTTGTATCAAATTCCTATTTTCCTATAGACTGTTAAGGTGCACACACACATAGCGATCTGCACACAATCCCACGATGTGTACGATTTCCCTTGAACTCTACCCTAGCAGCTCCCCGGCAGTCCTGCACACGATTTGGAGTAAAATATGTCCAATCTGACTTAAGGGCCTGATTCAGAGCCGCTCGAAAGCGGCCGCTCGTTCGTTCCGAGCGATGTTTGCACAACTGCGCATGCGTACGGATCGTAATACGCCTGCGCGAACCAGTCAGTGCGGACGAAAATCGTTTGTTCGCTAAATAGCGAATGCCTGCTATTTTGAGTGACATGAGGAGGCGTATGTGGGTGGTAACGGGAAGGTGCTTGAAAACGGGGAGTGGAGATCCGAACGCAGGCGTGCTTAAAGGTCAAAACGGGCGTTTTATGGGTGTGCATACAGCAGCGTCATTGACCACGTCACTGGGTTATTTTATAGTCAGAACTGCTCACATGATTGTGGTAGGAAAAACCAACCACAAGAATAGCGAGCAGTTCATACGCTGGTCGATGTACTCGATTAATCTAATAAATAGCGGACATGACGTAGGATGCGAGCGGCCAGGGGGCGTAGTTTCCCAAAAAACGACCGCAAGTTTTGTTCGCTCGTTCAGACATAGAGGCGTGAACAGACCGCAAAGAGCGAACGGTTCATTTGAATAGCCACCCCCTTTTTTCTGAACGAGCGAGCGCAAATAGCGTCCGGCTCTGAATCAGGCCCTAAGATCTATCGTGCATCGTGTTCCAGATTGGCAAATCTGCCCTACAGCACGGCAGATCTGAAGATGCAATGTACGACAAGTGGGGACGCACATTGGCATCGTGGTCGTGAGTGGACACTCACCATTTGGGCATATTTTACACGATTTGTCGTCACGATTTGTCAAAATCAGTCAAATCGGGTAAAATATCGCCATGTGTGTGGGCAGCTTAAGCTTGTGAGCAGGGCCCTCTTACCTTTCTCTGTCAGAAATGCTGGCACTACATAAGTCACACTTGCCTACTCTCCTGGAACGGCTGGGAGGCTCCCGAAAATCGCTTCACAATTCCGGTAATCTTAGAAATGCATAGTGAGGGGCGGGGATATAATGAGGCAATTGCTTCATCACGCCCCCAGACCCGCCCACATTTGCCAAGCACCGCCCCTACCACCCCAGACCTTCCCACCTCTGACTAGCTCCACCCCACGCATTGCCGACCTGGCTGTCTCCTCCCGAAGGAGACAGACAAAACTTCGGCAAGTATGATATAAGTGAATGTTAATAAATGTCAATAACATCATATACGTTTTCCCGAGCAAATAAAAAGTTGCACTTTCTATTTCCTCAAATATTAAGAATTTTAGAGATTAATTACAATGTTTTATTATATCTGATACAGCAATTATCCACTCAGTAATGTAATATAAAACTGCGGCTATCAATCAGCATTTCGCCAATATATAGCATATCCAGATATGTCCTCATACACTATTGCTGCATGAGCTGTGCGCGGCCAGCACTGGAGTTATAGACTCTGGGCATTAGAGTGCGCCCAGAGTCTATAGAGTATGCGCAGGTCACCGGGAAAATGGCCACGGTGGACATTTTCCCTGTAGTGTGCATGCGCAAACGACAGGAAAATGGCCGCGGCAGATATTTTCCAGTCGTTTTACAGCGCCGGACGCCCGCGCTGATGTGGGACTCCAGAGAGGTAAGTAATACTATGGGTGCAGGGTGTGCGGTGTGGGGCCCCCTGGATCCAGGGGCCCGTCTTGCACCCATTATAAATACGCACCTGTCAGCGCGCCAGGTCCCGTGCGTCTCAGCTTGCTTCGTGCGCCTTTTTAGCCTGAAAATGCATTTTGTTCCCAACGGATACCTCAAACCGCTCCAGGTGACTGCACTGATTCATTTGATATGCAAAACTTGTATATCTGTATGCGCGTGAGCCTGCCCACGCAGTGCTAGGCTGCAGCGGCAACAACTTTTTTCCACGCCAGGTTTTGTTGCGTTTTGTATACAGATTCAGACTCAGTTGCACACAGACATTACATATCAAATCAATCAGCGCAATCTGCTGAAGTGGTTAGTTGCACCCGATTGCAACAAAGGTGCATTTCCGGGCAAAAAAAGACGTAAAAAAGACGCTGCACTGCTGCGCAAGGCTCACTAGTGTAACTAGATCAAGAAATATATAAATGATCACTTGCGCACTCACACTGAAGGAAGGCTGCTTGTACCTGAGTGATTAACACCAAATCACAGAAACAAATATAGTAATAATGGCGTGTCCAAGCCATTAAAAGACTAAAACCCAGATTAACGGGCGAGAATCATAAACCAGATACACCTAAAATTCTGATGCACGTAGATAAGAATAAAAAATGATTGTTATATAGTCACTTGATTGAGGAAGAAAATTTCCTCAACGATGATTCGACAGTAGTCCCAAAATAATAAAAAAAAAATCAAATAGTAATCCAGTCCTGAATCCTTCAATATAAGTATAGTTTTCAACATTACGGGCCAAATGTAATAGGGTTCGAGTTTTAGTAAAAATCCAACTCACACCTTCTCACATTCTTTTGAAGGTGCGAGTTGGTGCTGGGAATCGCAAATGTAATAGCCTGCGAGTGCAAACTTTTGAGCTCGAGGCTACTACACTATGCGAATCTGTGCGAGTATTTCCCTATATAAACTCACACCTTAATGCGACTAGCATTAAAAGGTGCGAGTTATACAGAAGCCTTCACAGATCAGTAAGATCCGTGAAGGCTTCTGTCTGTGTGTTAAAAAAAAAATAAGTGCACCCCCTCCCCAGAAGCACAAGTGACAAACGCACAGCCGCCGGCTCCGGCAGCTGTGTGTTTGTTTTGATCAGCAGCTAATGAGAGTCTGTCAGACTCTCATTAGCTGCTGCTGCACCCACTGCGGGAGCCGCTCCATCTTCCGGTTCACGCAGTGGGCAATGGGAGAGGCGTCATAAACTCATATGACGTCTCTCCCATAAAGCAGAGCGGCCCGGCCCAGGAAGGACAGACGGAGGAGCGGATGGCGACGGCGGGAGCGGGGATTGAGGTAAGTGTGTTTTTTATTTTTTTTTATTACGTGTGTCTACTGGGGGAGGGGCGGGCACTACAAGGGGGGACTACTAATATTGGGGGCACTACAAGGGGAATTACTACTTCTGGGGGCAATACAAGTGGGGGACTACTACTACTGGGGGCACTACAAGGGGGGGGACTACCACTACTGGGGGCACTACACATGGGGGAACCACTACTGGGGGCACTACAAGGGGGGAACCACTACTGGAGGCACTACAAGGGGGGGACTACTACTACTGTGGGCACTACAAGGGGGGGGACTACTACTACTGGAGGCATTACAAGGGGGGGACTACTACTACTGGGGGCACTACAAGGGGGGGACTACTACTACTGGAGGCACTACAAGGGGGGGGACTACTACTACTGGGGGCACTACAAGGGGGGGAACCACTACTGGAGGCACTACAAGGGTGGGACTACTACTGGGGGCCCTACAAAGGGGGAACCAGTACTGGGGGCACTACAAGAGGGAGGGACTACTACTGGGGGCACTACAAGAGGGAGACCACTGGGGGCACTACAAGGGGGATATCACTACTGGGGGCACTACAAGGGGGGGGGCGACTACAGGGGGGGGCACTACAAGGGGGGACCACTACTGGCGTCACTGTAAGGTGGAGACCACTACTGGGGATTGTTACTGGGGGCACTTCAAGGGGGGGACTACAACTGGGGGAACTACTACTGGGGGCACTAAAAGGGGGGGGACTACTACTACTAGGGGCACTACAAGGGGGACTACTACTACTAGGGGCACTACAAGGGGAGGGGACAACTACTAGGGGCACTGCATAGGGGGAGGGGACTACTAATAGGGGCACTGCATAGGGGGGAGGGGACTACCACTGGGGGCACTGCATCGAGGGACCACTGCTGGGGGCTCTATAAAAAGGGCAATACTGGGGGTAGTGCATAGGGGGGAGACTACAACTGGGGCCACTATTTAAGGGGCACTGCATAAGGGTTACCACTATTGGGGGCACCCTGGCTACACGCTACTCCTCTGCCAGGGCCGCCAGCATGCATTTGCCCCCCAGGCTAAAAGTTGCCAGCCAGCCCCTGATGCACACACACATGCACACTCACTATCACACATACTAATCTAGTATCCCTGAAGCCATCATGTCCCCTTGTCCAGTAGGAACCCATAAGGTAGCTGTAATAAAAATCCATACTCACCTCTCCTATGCATTGATCATGTTATGTAAGCATCCAAGGGGTTAAAATAAAATAAAAAAGCAAAAACCGAAACCATGCCGGACAGGAGGAAGGGTATGCATTTACAAATACAGTTCCTCCGTGTGAATGACTGGGGCCCATGCGTGCCCAGTCATTGCAGGAGCCGTCAGCCAATCAGCGGGTGTCTCCGTCGGAGCTGCTCGCTGATTGGCTGACCGCACACAGCCAATCTCCTCCATAGACTTCAATGGTGTGAACTCTCCTTTGAAGTCTATGGTGGGAACAGCGACATTGTATCCAATGATGTAACCACAAGGTTCACCTCAAGTAACATCAGCACAGGCTGTACAGAGCTCGGGGCTGGTTATGTTTCTGGGAAGAGGGTACACGTCTTTTTATTTTTTTAGTAAAAAAGTATTTTCATATGTACACAGAGAAACATGCACGTATCTCATGGATATATGCATGTTTCTGTGTTACTCTGACCTGCTCAGGATAAACTCGCTATCCGGAAGCTGGTCTATTGTTTCTGCGATTTCTCAGGCAGTAATATGTGCACGTTAAGCACTCAGACTATATTATATTGCCTGTTCTATCTAGAGAATGGGAAAACATCTGGATGTGAGCTGCTTTTTTGCGAGCTATAGTAAAACCCGAAAAATGCGAGTTTTACTATAGTCGCACCCTATTACATTTGAGAATGACTAAAAAATGGTTGTTTAGCGCTAAACTCACATTTTTTACAAATTCGCAACCTATTACATTTGGCTCTATGTGTCCCTTAGTGTCCTTGTTCCTCGTGAAGACATCATAAATAAACATAAGGGGAACACATCCATAGTGTAAAACAGTAAAGCATCTATTTCATATAAAAACACACTTGAGGCTATCCACTAGACGATTAAAATGAGCGATTGAACAATAACGATATCGTTTGATCGTTCGATAATCTTTCGAAAATGTGGTCTTTTAGACATCTATCATTGCGCAAACATGCTGGTCAACCTGACGATATGGGCACGTTCAGCATGTTTGCAGATGATTGATTGTGCCTGCACTGAACGACATATCGTTCAGTGTGGGCACCCCGCAGTGTAGTGAACGACTGAACGATAACAATATTGTTATCGTTCAGTCTTTTCACTGTCGGGTAGTGGATACCCGCCTTTACAGTAACAAATGGCTGCGTACCATAGGAGTCCTTTTTTGGAAAAGGTACAATACAATGTATTTCCCCTATATGTTGAGATTATCTAGAGGATATTTTCTTCCTCAATCGCGTGACTATATAACAATTATTTTTCATCATCTACATGCATCGGAATTTTAGGTATATCTGGTTTATGATTCTCGCCCGTTAATCTGGGTTTTAGTGTATCTTTTTAAAGGAAAAGCGCTTGGACCCTCCATTATTGCTGTATTGAAACTAGGTGTATGAGAAGAACACATCTGTATATAAGTATTTTGTCACGCAGACAGATTTGGGGGCGGCACTCACCAATCTCGCGGCATCTGTTCACAGTACAGGGAGAGCTTTTGGGCAGCCCAGCGGGAGTGCTGGGTGACTATGAGGCCCAGGACCCGGACACTGCCAGTTGTAACCGTAGTGGGTCCAGCCGGAGACTACCTCGATGCAGGTGGCTGTAAGCAGCATACATCCGCCTGTTGAAGCCTTGATTGAAGGTTTTAGAAGAGAAAAAAAATTAAAACGTGAAAAAGGCTGGAGACCAGTGTTGCCAACTTAAAGACAGGCAACCAACAAGTAAAAAACAAGTCCAAAACAATCGAAAAAAGCCCAAGAAAAAAATACAATTTATGGGGGTGTCTTTTTGTCCTCACTCTCTACCTGCCTAACTTCCTTTACTCCCCTCTCTTCACTAACCTATATATTTTAACTCCCCTTCCTTGTTACCCATCTCATTGCCCTCACCACCGTTAGGCTGGGTACACACTAGGACATTATCTGCACTGTATGTCGTTTCTAGGCAAATTGGAACGGCATATCGCGTGGATCATACAGTGTGTACGCCCAGTGGCACACTCCCTTGCCAGTCTTCAGCTGGATACACACTTGCCGATGTGTGTACCCAGCTATGCCATCCCCAACCACGTCATATATCAGGCGGTCGATACATACTGCAAGATGCGGTGACCGACAGCCCGATATATCGGGCACCAGCTCCATCCACTATGCCGGCGTCGGCATCTGGCTCATTCCATCGGCCCTACATACAGGCCTACTGCACAATCCGATGGATGACCGACGGAAGCGCATAGTGAGTACACACTGGCCGATGTGGACGGTATGTCGGCCCGATCCGCAGGATCAGATGGCATATCGTCTTTTGTGTACCCACCTTTACCTGACTCTACTGCTCCCCTCTATTCTGCTCACCCCTCTTTTACCTCCTTCAGTCCTGTCACCTAATTCCATTATCCCCTCTCTATAACAGCAAGTTTAATCCCCCCCCCATATACCTGCCTTATTTCATTCATCTATTTCTTCCTCTTGCCTGCCCCCTCCAACTTCACCCTGTCCTTTGGCTACTGCCCTCTATTCCCTAGACCAGAGGTTCCCAAACACGCTCCTCAACAGTTTAGGTTTTAGAGATATCCACGGTTAAGCACAGGTGACTTAATTAGTACCTTGGGCAAATTGATTTAACCAGCTATGTTCAACCATGGATATCTCTAAAACCTGAACTGTTGGGGTGCCTTGAGGACTGCATTTGGGAACCTCTGCACTGGACATAACCTTTACCCCCAAACAAAAAGTATGGTGGTCACTCATATCAGCTTAATGACATTACACAGGTGCATGTAAAGGGCGGGGCTTACACTGATTCTCAGGAAAAAAAAAAAAGATTCCCTCCAGCTCAATGCAGCAATATCAGCAAAAAATCCTACATTATAATAGAGATTCAGAGGTATTAGTTACATACATTTGCAAATATATGAATAAGCGCCAGGCCATCATCAAGGCTCCTCGATACTGGCGTCCCTAACATTAAGGGGTTCACGTCCAAGAAGCAATGTACCCCAAAAAATTCCAGCCAAGGACCATCCCCAGGGCATCACACAAAAAGGGGGAAAAAATAGTGAAGTGTAAAGAATAGATGTGTAAAGATAAATCAATAAGTGTTAATGAAATGAGAAAGAATTAATAGCACCTAAATAATAAATAAACAATTAGAAAAGTGATAAAAAAATATCTATGTGAATTAAGTGGTGATGCCCTGAAAAAGGTCCAGCCAGAACAACTCCGGGGACCCCACTCCCAAACGCTCACCCCAAAATAAACATTGCTACATAATAGTAGTACGCACTCTGGGTCATATAATTACAAATTAGTGTACTGCATAATAACAGCACATGTATAAGCTGACTCACCTTGGTGTACCCCAGAAACTTCCACATGGCACTATAAGGACCTGCACATACTCCCAATGCTGACTCCCTTCATGCCTCTCAAGACTGCAAACAAAAAGTATGGTGGTCGCTCACATCAGTTTAATGACATTACACAGGTGCATGTAAAGGGCGGGGCTTACACTGAACCACAGAAAAAAAAAAAAAAAAAAGATTCCCTACAGCTTACTGCAGCAATATCAACAAAAAATACTTAAATCCTACATAATAATAGAGAGTCAGAGGTATTAGTTACATACATTTGCAAATATGTAACCTTTACCCCCTCCTTCAGTCACAAGCAGTGTAAAATACACACACACACATTCACTTACCTCCAGAGGCTCCTCGGCAAAGTACACATAAAAAACAAGCAACAAGCGACCATCAAAAAAAACAAGCAACTTGGAAAAAAAACAAGCCCAATTCCGCTTGTTATAATCGGGCTTGGCAACTATTCCGAAGACAACCTAACAAGCACCCGGCTCCACGGGCACTCTGTCTAAACTGAGTCAAGTGGGGTATAGAGGGGGAGGAGACAGTTTTCAGTTTCAGGGAAATTTAAAGTGCCAGGCTCCATTGAACACCCATCTTTACCCCAGTGTGACTCCAGTGTCCCCTATGGAAGAAGAAAGGGGTGGTGCCCCTTTCCGTGAGGCTATGTCCCCTTTTCCCAATTTTACACATCCAAATGTTGGGTGACATGGGACCAGGTCATCACGAGGATACTCCAGCTAGTAGATATTATGTCGGGTGTCACTGGAGCAATAATATAATATCACCATGCAAATGCAAAGTAGCATATAGTCCAGCTTCCTGGTGGAGGGGGCCCCTAAGCCACAGCTTATTCATCCTAGCCCTAAACCCAGCCCTGTATCCAGGATATGATTCCAGGTAAGCTGCTCAGCAACTAATTTCTCACCCAGTGTAGCGGCACTGGTGATTCCGAAAGACATGGTCCGCAGGGGAAGTTTATAGGGCAGTAGATGAAGATCTCCGATGTGTCCTGACTTGTATCTCTGACCAGCTGCACTGAACCCAAGTTACTGTAAAAGCACAAGACATTGCGTCTCCAGCAGGACACACACTATAAGAGTCGGGAACGTTTCAATATAGGGAGGGAGAAGAAAACTCATCAGGAGGGATGCGTATAGCCATTACCAGCCACTGCCTGTTGGCACAGTCACTCTGTGACACATGCCTCAGCTGAGCGCAGATTACGGCAGACACGGTCATAGGTCTCGTTCTGGGTCTCAGCAGGGAAGGTGTCACTAGTCTTGGGGAAAATGCAGTACTTGCAGCCATTTCCCAAAATTGCCAATTATCATAAGCATTGTCACGGGCGCAATCCTTTGCGTTTATAATCGCACTTCTAGGTACATACTGGCATTATTAACGCCAATATGTACCCGATACGTGGAGGAATGTTTGGCATCCATATTGCGGTGCAAAGTACATCCCCCCTGGAAGTCTCTCTGTATTGACTTACAGCAACATTAGTATTACTGTCAAAAGTGAGGAGAAACCGCAGAGTTTGAGATAAGCTTTTTTACATTAACTCATTAACTATAAAGTACGGGTCCATTTGGCTTTGATTCATGCTATTTGTAATGTTGCAGTTACTTTAATATGCTATGGGTGCTCCCTTGTGTTTATTTTGTGTGTGTGTGTGTATATATATATATATATATATATATATATTTTAGAAATACAGAAATATAGCGTGTTTCGCCAAAGACTTCATCAGCATAGCGCTAGATATTGTGGCTGCAGAGTTTAATTTGGTCTTATCAGACCTTAACATCTTCCTACACACGGTCATGTCTCCCACGTGTCTTTGGAGCAAACTGTAGCTGGGCTTTGATGTTCGTTTGTTTCAATCAGGGCTTTCTTCTTGCCACCCTCCATAAACCCAGATTTATTGCGGTCCCATACATTGGGGATGTAGTTATGATACCAGCTTAATCCCGACAGCGTAATCCGTCGAAATACCGATGCCCATGTTAATCCCAACGCCGGAACGCTGAGGACGCCGGACAGATCGTCCTCTCTGCCGGGTAAGTATACACTTAGCTGGGGATGGGGGGGTTAGGTTTAGGGACCCCTGGGGGGATTTCGGGTTAGTCACCCCCTCGGGGAAGGTTAGGGTTAGGCTAGGGGAAGAGGGGGCTAGGGTTAGGCATTTGGGGGGGGTTAGGCACCCCCCTGGGAAGGATTTTTAGGGTGCGTGGAGGGGAAGGATTAGGTTTTTGCACCCATGGGGGAAGGTTAGGGTTAGGCACTAGGGGGGGAGGTTAGGGTTACGCACCCCTAAGGGAGACTTAGGGGGGGGGGGGGAGAGGAGGGTTAGCATGTTCTTAGGTCATGCTAAAACTGTGGTAGGGCATGCTGGGACGTGTACTTCCACTGCAGCTGGATGACCCGAGTGTGTCACCGCTGTTCTAGAAGATAATAGCTATAATCTGATTGGTTGCTATAGGGGGGGGTGATAGAGAGTGAGAGAGAGAGAGAGAGAGAGAGAGAGAGAGAGAGAGAAAGAGGGAGGTAGAGAGAGGGGGAGAGGGAGAGAGAGGGAGAGAGAGGTGGGAGAGGGAGAATGTGCGAGAGAGCGAGAAAGAAAGAATGGGAGAGAGATAGAGAGTGCGAGAAAGAGAAAGAATGAGGGAGAGGGAGAGAGTGAGAGAAAGAAAGAGGGAGAGCGAGAGCAAGAGAGAGAGAGCGAGAGAGAGAGCGAGAGAGAGAGAGTGAGCGCGAGAGAGAGAGAGCGAGCGCGAGCGAGTGAGAGCGAGGGAGAGCGCAAGCGAGGGAGAGCGCGAGCGAGGGAGAGCGCGAGCGAGGGAGAGCGAGAGAGAGCGCGAGAGAGAGCGCGAGAGAGAGAGCGAGAGAGAGAGCGCGAGAGAGAGCGAGAGAGAGAGCGAGAGAGAGAGCGAGAGAGAGAGCGAGAGAGAGAGCGAGAGAGAGAGCGAGAGAGAGAGCGGGAGAGGGAGAGAAAGAGGGATATTGCGTGAAATAATGCATTGTAACAAAAAAAAACAAGATCCATTAATTAGTACCTTTGTTATTATATGTATTATTACGTATTATTATTTGTTAGTCTACACAGGCGTACGCAGCGCTGTACAAGAGGTAACGTGAAAACCAATACAATAAACAGCATAAATACAACGCACAGACCCTGCTCACCATGCATCTGAATAAGTATAAATCCCATCCCCCCCTTGCCTGATCTTGTATAATTGGGCAATGGGATCCATCATTAACCCGACCACTACACGTATCCAATCCATCTGGCTAATTAATGCAATCAATGATCATATAAATAGCAGCGCTAAGTGGGTCTCCGTCAGCAATGGCTTCTGGAAACAAACACTATAAACCCATAACCTTGCATCATGTCAAACACCTTCTCGAACGCATTTATAGTCAGTCCAGTTTGTACATTTTCCATTCCTATGTATTATATTTTTTACACCAGTAATAGATATATTCATTGCATTTATGCATCATAACGTGTTGGATACAACATGCTCTTTATACAAGTCCGCAAATAAAGCAGCTTATAAATTATGGTACTGGAAAACCAATGTGCCTTGCTGGACACTGCTGTGGTACGAAGGACAGACTTGCAGACTCATAGGTAACAGAAGTGATGCATTCATGCAGATTGGATGACTCAAACAGGAGCATGACCAGTGATGTCACAGTAAGAATAACTGACATGACCTGCTTTGCCATTTAACTTTATTCATGTGTTAATAGATCAAATAATAATATAAAAAAAAGTAACATTAAAGATCTTTTCGGTAAAAACAGAAAATCATATTATGAACACGGGTGTGGAATACTTTTGGCTAGCCCACTTTCATCAAGAAATGCCCCCCCATGTCCTCGTATCTCTAATGACATGTTCACAGCAGTCAAAACTAGGGATGTGCAGGCTCGGATAGGTTCGAGTTTGCACGTTGAGTTCGGATTTTTCCCTCCAAAAAAACGGAACTCAGAAAGAGTTGAAAACTCTTCATCTTACATGGACGAACATCATCATTCCTGGACTTTTGCCCAGTGATGATGATGTTCGTCCATGTAAGATGACGTTTAGCCTCTTTCTGAGTTCCGTTTTTTTGGAGGGAAAAATCCGAACTCAACGTGCAAACTCGAACCTATCCGAGCCTGCACATCCCTAGTCAAAACTAAAAACAGTAGGTCCCTGGTGTCACAAAAGGTGACGTAAAATAACATTTGTACTGCGGGTCGCTTTACTGCACATACAATTTCAAATATGCACAAAGGAGTTGGGATATTGGGTTACAATACCTTCAACTGGACAAACACATGAAAACACACACAATATGCTCAGTTATCACTTCCCATAGAAATATATAGCAGGTGATCCAGTTCTCTCTCTCTCACATTATATATATATATAAATATATATATATATATATATATATATATATATATAATGTGTGTGTGTGTGTGTGTGTGTATTTATAACAGGGGTGGGGATCCTTTTTTCTGCCGAGGGCCATTTTGATATATATAACGTCACACGTGGGCAGGACCACAATTGCAGGTGATTACAGCAATGAATGGAGCATCCTGAGGATGCTCCGGGGAGCTGTAAGGGCAGCAGTGTGACCGTCTGGAGCATCCTAAGAACGCTCGTGGTGGCACTGCTGCATAGATTCTGCATAGATTCTGGCTGCAGGGTGACATTCTAGGCACCCTGCTAGCCAGATGAGGCTAGCAGAAAAAAGCTCAGAGGGCCAGACCAAATGATTCTGTGAGTCTTATACGGCCCCCGGGCCTGAGGTTCCCCATCCCTGATTATAAAATGGTTTGGTATATTCAAAGAGATACTGTACCACCAACATGATTGGACACACTACATCACATGACCGCACACCCCTCACGCTCTGATTCCTACTGTTATCTGAACCTTATCACAAAGCCACAGAAAAGCAACACCTCACTGCCTCACACCTCACGCCTCACTGACAGGAATACACCTCTCTGCCAGGAATACACATCACTGACAGGAATACACATCACTGACAGGAATATGTATTCACATTGACAGAAAAATTTCAAGAAATGTCACAATTATTACATAACTCAAAAAGACCTGACATCAGTCCTCACCAAAGAACTTGAACAGGACATACACTAAGCAGTCACTTCAGAATCCAGCACAGCAAACAATGAGCAGATATACCAGCGTTGACCCTGAAGAAGCATTAAGCGCTTACAGCCAGTGCAGTTCACTGTACAACACAGTAGTCATCAGTAACATGAGGTGAGGTGAATGGCTGGGAAGGCACACATAGAGATGGGTCTGAGGACCTCATTCAGAGTCGGTCGTTGCGGCCGCACGGTCGTACGCCACCGATGTTTGCTATACTGCGAATGCGTAAAGTTCGCAATGCGCGTGCGCAAACTAGCCGCTACGATCAGAAATTTCTCTCTCCTTGAACACAGCCAGGTCGGTAGTTTGAGTGACAGATGGAGGCGTTTGTGGGTGGTAACAGGGGAAGGTGCTTGAAAACGGGGGAGTGGAGATCCGAACGCAGGCGTGCCTGATTATGCGAACGGCGTTTTATGGGAGTGCATACGGATTATGGGAGTGCATAATTAACAAAGTAGCGTCATGGCACATGTGACCTGGGAGGTTTTTACACTGACATGATCGTAGTGCTTCCTCCCCTTTGTCGGCCAACTACCGATCTGAACTTAGGGACGCAACTTGCGAGGGAATCATTTGCATATCTGGCCCCTTTTTCCATACGACCGTGCGGCCGCTTCGACCGACTCTGAATGAGGTCCTGAGTGCTGGGAGCCTATCTCATCCCCTACTTACTGTTACTCTCCCCTCACTACACTAAGCTTCAGTGTCCATTGATTCTTCTACCTACATCACTGTGTCTTCTCTTGCTGCTGGTGACTGAGCTCCGATTTCTAAACACTGCAGTGCACTTCCTGGTCACATGATACATCCAAGGTGTCCATCAATGCTAAGGCACACCCCCCATACTCAGGGGCATGCCTCTATTAGCTCTCTTTCTGTGCAGCTTACTGCCTGTGGTGTGGCCCCGCCCACAGCTCTGCAAACAGTGTCTGACTATACAAAAGCGAGGCTGAGCTGTTGCTGCCTCATCTGTAGTCTCCCTGCAGTCCCAGGGAGCTCCACAAAGCTGGTGAGTGTTAACTATAAAAATTATTACAATAAACAAAGAAGCTGCCTATAAGTTATAAATATCTTCATTGTATTATTCGAAAAAAATGTATATCAAATCTCAGGAGTATGATAGGGGAGGTTCTGTCTCCCCTGCCTACCAGAACTGCACATCCCTGGTAGTCATTAATGTTCAACTGTTTAAACTGCCTATTCTGAATGTTCAGCTATTTTATTCACTTACACTGTTATCCGGTTAAATGTTCATTCATTAAAAATAATTAAAATCAAAACAGCCTATTCGGAACTGTTTTCTCCTATTCTGTATCTGTTTCACCCTACATCATCTCCACGTATAACTATTTTTATACAACAAGGGCCATTTTATAAGATTGATATACCACTCTTAGATGTGTTGTCATGCTGTTATATACGGAAGCCTTGGGTGGTTGAACGCACTTGGCCTTCGGCCTCGTGTCTCACAAAGCACTACAAACCCATTGCCGGCAATGGGGACCCAGCAATAGCCTTTCTGGCTTCATTGAAGTGTGCCAGGCTTTGCTGTGTCCTCGACTGGTGAAAAGCGTCACGCACATGTGCAGCCTGGCTGTAGTATGACACAGCAGCTCCTTACTGGTAGTGATAGGCTGCCAGCAACAGAGCAAAGGATGCCGTCATGGAGGGAGACGTTGCCGGACTACGTGGAAAACGTGACCTGTGTGGGCTCCTGAGGACCGAGTTTGATAACCACTGATGCAGGTATAGAGTTACTTGCTCTGTCTTTCCAAATCTGAATCAGTCCTTGAATACGTAGCAGCTGGTACTGCCAGGTCACAGTGGACGGATAAAACTGACGCGTTTCGTCCTGAACAGGATTTTTTTCAAAGGGTAATAGTACTTTATATTGTGAGTTTTCTATCTTTTTTTTTAAAAAGTAAATACTTCTGGAAACAGTATTACGGGGAGGCAGTCAGGATGCCGGCAGACGAGATGTCGGATGTCAATATACAGACGCCGAAATCCCGACGCCTGTCAGAATGCCGACGCCGCAATCCCGAAGAGATCAAGATACAGACGTCGGCATCCCGATGGTAAGTATGCAGATTAGGGTTAGGCCGGGGATGGGGGGAGGTTAGGTTTAGGCACCGACCAGGGAGGGTTAGGCTGTGGGGAGAGGGGGTTAGGGTTAGGCAAAACTGGGGGGAGATTAGGGTTAGGCACCACCGGGGGGAAGGTTAGGCCCCTGTCGAGATCATGAACATTGGGATGTCGCTGTCGGTCTTCTGACCGTCGGTCAATTGTATATATTCCGTATTACGATAATTATGAGACATATTGTTTTTGAGGTCAACTAGAGAATGGGTAAGTGGCTGATAAACTGTACGGTGATAGCATGACGTCCATTTCAGACAAGCATACATAATTCTCTTTTCTGGTACGAGGCTTTATAAAACATTTTATATTGTGCACCTAGGTGTCTGTTTGAACAATATTGCATCATGTCATTTTTGTTTTATATCTACAGAGTGGCCATAATTAAACTTCTCCTATTTATTTATTTTACAGATGTTTTATTGGACACTTTGGACACTTGGTGCCATACAGAAGTGCTCCCATGTATGAATTTATATGTCACTTGCATTGAATTGTATTTATATTTAGCGCCTACACCATCACTCTCTCTCTCTCTCTCTCTCTCTATATATATATATACATGTGTGTGTGTTAAACATTAATCTTTTCTTTATACCTTGATGAAATCAGCAGAAGTGGCTGTGATGTATAATTAGCAATTGTGCTCGATGTTCTATATTCCAACCTATTTTACAATGTAGGACTTTGCTCTCAAACACGCACAATCTCTCTCACCCAGCTTCCCATTAATGTCACAACATGATTACAAATGTTACAGCTCGGACAACTATATTGCCAGTCAGTAAATACGAGACATTGTTCAGCCATCTCTCTGTGTACACTGATTAATTACTTATTTGCATTGGAACATTTAATTCTATTATCCGGTCTTTCTTAGTGTGAGAGTTGGATCATGGTTAGTAAAGGTGAAAAATGTAAATTACTCACCCCCATCAGCAATGTGCACAATGGAATAATATAGAGAATACATCACTCACGGACCAGATGTCCAGCCAGTAAACAAGAGTAACATCGTCAAAAGTGTTCAGCAGATATACGTTTAGGATGGCGGCGGCCGCAATACCGACCGCCGGCTTCCCGACTCCTCAATCCCGGCTAGGGTTAAATGACAGGCGTCTAAAATCTAGATGCTTGTCATTACCCCTACGCCGGGAGACCGGCACCAAGATCGAAGGGATGGCGGGCGTCATGAGTGGACAGCCGCGGGGGGGAGGGTTAGGTTTAGGGCTCCCGGGGGGACTTAGGGTTAGGCACCCCCCCGGGAGGGTTAGGCTAGGGGAAGGGTGTTTAGGCTCCCCCGGGGGGAGGTTAGGGTTAGGTACCCCCCCGGGGGACATAGGTTTAGGCAGCAGGGAAGGGGGGGGCTAGGTTTAGGCACTTAGAGGGTGGATTAGGGTTAGGCACTTGGGGGGGAGGTTAGGCACCCCTAAGGGAGGGTTAGGCGGGTAGGTTAGGTTAGTACTTACCTGGGGACGATCGGGATTTCCAGCGCTGTCGGGCTGCCGCTGCCGGGATCTCTTCCTCTGTCGGCCTGATGCTGCCGCGATTGGCACTGCCGGCCATGCGGCCGGCGGTATTACATACCGATTCCGTTCAGCAAGATGTTTGCATCGTTCCATAGGCCACAAAATGTCAAACTACAATTTGGCATTAAGTGTTGACAGTCTCATAGGTAACACACCAGTAAGCAGAATGAATTGACTTCATCCCTGCCTTACTTAGAGGTGCCGACTCATTCCGGCACAATAAGGGGAACATCTTGTTGCCAAAAGTCTACTTATTGCACCTGGTTTTTCATCCAATTAAATGGGACTATCTGCGGGGTTTTTTGAGCAGGAAAGGGTGAGCAAATAGCGCTGAATTGCAGGTTTCTTGCTCATCTACTGAGGAACTGCTGCCTGCTATTGTGGACCTACATGTCCCAGGATATCATTGAGTTACCAGATGCCCTAAAAACATTCATAATATTTTTTATTCCTATTTGAAGTTAATCATTTTGTGAAATAAGAACCATAAAAGATGATTTTTGTGATGGACCTATGTTTGTGATGGCTTGCATCTACTGTATATGTGCTCCAATGAGACCATGTGTTCAGGGGGGTAATGACAAGATGATAACGGCTACAGGGGCGTGTTATATGCGGATAGGAGGAGATGGCTGAAAGAGGAATTTAAGAGAAAGACAAACAACGGAAGAGGAAAGAAGGGAGAGAGACACACAGAGGGGATAGACGTGCCCAAATACAGAGGGGGAGACAGAGGGAGAAAGTCATATGCAATATTGGAGACAGAGAGGAAAACACAGAGCTAGAAAGAAACAGGAGGCAATTAAATACATGATGGGAGCAACAAGACTAATAGGCAAGCCGGCAAGAAGGGATCACAAGTGGGCAGGCAGGGCGTTATGCGTTCAGCATCCCGGCGGTCTGTATGCTGAAGCTCCTATTACCGGCGCCGAAATCCCTAAGAGTCAGAAGCCCAGCGCCAGCATCCCAACTACCGAAATACCGAAGGTAAGTATCGGGGTGTTAGGGGATAGGCACTAAGGGGGGAGGGAGAGGTTAGGGTTAGGCACCAAAGAGGTTAGGGTAGGGAGAGTGGGAGGGTTAGCATACCGATCAACAAGTGCCAGCATGTTAACCCTTTCGGGGATGCCAGCATCGGGATTCTAATAGCCGGGATCCCGAGCGCCAGTATCTCATACAGATTCCGGCAGGGTATGTAATAAAAGCGGACATTGGGAGGGGATTAATAAACACTTCCTCCTATCTTGTAAATAGTGAGCAGCCAATGGTGCAGGGGAAATGGGACTCCCACCAAGGCCCATGAGAGGGAGGAGATAAGGGGACACAGAGAAAGTAAGGAGCCATGCTCTGCAGTGATAGGCTATATGGCCCCTGCCTTTACCACACAGTAACAGAAGTGGGAGGGATTAAGGAGGCCACCAAGGTTTTTTTTATTGATGATAATAATAATAAAAGGTTTCTCCTACCAATTGGCCTAACAGTAAGGTCAACTGCCAATTGTATGCAGCTCTGGTGCCTGCTGATTCTGGGCTATGTAGGTATAACTTTGTACCCTAGCCAGGGGTGCTTCTGTAGTTAATCAATACTTCTGCCTCCAGCAATCAAGATGCACCTGTTGCTGGGCTTTGAAAACTCTGGCTCTCCCTACAAGCGTGGTCAGATCATTGCTGAGCCTATGCTGTCACATGGCTGCAGTTCCTGCTACAAGTCTGTGTGCAATTGTGACTTGCTGCCACTCTTCTTGATTCTCTGCTACCCGAGTGAATTCCTCACATTCTGCTATCTGTTTGCAGACAATCTACATCCAGACACTGTCCTGACTTCCTGATACTCTGCTACCTGTGTGCAGTCCTGACTTCCTGATACTCTGCTACCTGTGTGCAGTCCTGACTTCCTGATACCTTGCTGCCTGTGTGCAGTCCTATCTTCCTACTACTCTACTACCTGTGTGCAGTCTTGACTTCCTGAAACTCTGAGGCCTATGGGCCTGATTCAGCAAGGATCGCAACTGCTAAAGCATACGCAGATGATTGATTGTTGTGAACTGCGCTTGCATCACAGTGCACATGCAAAAATGCCTCACTGCGATCGCAGTGCGTATGCAGACCCATCGCAGAGTGATTGACGGGAAGTACTGCTTAGGGGTGGTGACGGGGGGGTGGTCGAAGAAACACAGGCGTGCCAGTGCATTTGAACGCCATTCCAGGGGCATGCATAAATTAGCCACTGCGATGGCATGCGCAGCTTGAGCTCTCAGTGTGTGCAGGAAAGTTAGCAATTTAGTGGTAGGGTCAGACCTGCCTTAAATGTGTGAGTGGTTTCGATCTTACCAATGTTCTGGCTGGATTGCAAGATATTACGGATGTGCGAGAGGGGAAGTGGGCTTCTGCATGTTGTCCATGCAAGGGCTTTTCGATTGCAATTATTAGCATACTTTCGCAGCAGAACTGTGTGTACGATTGCATCAGAGATCCTTGCTGAATCAGGTCCTATGTTCATAACTGCCTTCTTGACACTCGTTACCTATGTGCAGTCCTTGCATCCTGGCACTATACTGTCTGTGTGCAATCATTACTTCCAGGCGCTCTGTTTCCTGTGTGTAGTCCTGACTTCCTGGCACTCTGCTACCTGTGTGCAATCCACACTTCCTGATATTCTGCTACCTGTTTGCTATCCTAAGTTCTAAAGTGAAAATTGATCACCAAAGTTTTTCGTATATGAATATTTGCTCTCCTTAGAAAGTTGAATGGTGTTCAAACATTGGAAATGAAATATGTTAAACATCATTCAGTTCGCTCCTATATTTGGTGAAGGTAAGGGCTTGGCTATGTAGGCAAATTTAGGCCCACGATTGTGCATCAAATCCATGACATCAATTAAGAATACTGAGGGAGCCGACTCATAACGGTATATACTGAATGTGTCATAGGGCCTGATTCAGAGCCGCTCGTAAGCGGCCGCTCGTTCGCTCCGAGCGATGTTCGCACAACTGCGCATGCGTATGGGTTGTAATACGCATGTGCGAACCAGTCATTGCGGTCGGAAATTGTGTGCTCGCAAAATAGCGAATGCC
Source organism: Taudactylus pleione (assembly GCA_031769625.1). Taxonomy (NCBI): domain Eukaryota; kingdom Metazoa; phylum Chordata; class Amphibia; order Anura; family Myobatrachidae; genus Taudactylus; species Taudactylus pleione. The sequence continues at coordinate 1,146,786 of JAUIMM010000294.1, read as the reverse complement.
TGCTATTTTGAGTGACAGGATGAGGCGTTTGTGGGTGGTAACAGGGGAAGGTGCTTGAAAACGGGGAGTGGAGATCCGAACGCAGGCGTGCCAAACGGTCAAAACGGGCGTTTTAAGGGTGTGCATAATTAACAAAGCAGCGTCATCGACCACGTCACTTGGTTGTCTTTTAGCCTGAACTGCTCGCATGATTGCGGTAGGAAAATCCTACCACAAGCACTGCGAGCAGTTCATACGCCTTTCGATGTACTCGATTAATCTAATAAATAGCGGAGATGACATAGGATGCGAGCGGCCAGGGGGCGTTTTTTTAAAAATAGCGAGCGCATGTTTCGTTCGCTCGTTCAGACATAGAGGCGTCAACAGACCGCAAAGAGCGAGCTCGCTCTATTTAAATATCCGGCCCCTTTTTCTGAACGAGCGAGCGCAAATAGCGTCAGGCTCTGATTCAGGCCCATAGTTCCTGTGACTGTCTGAAGTTACTGTATTGTGTATTTATTTACTATGCAAAACTAATAGCATAAAAACCATATACAGTACATATACCAATATGATTAGACCACATCCTGTATTAATCACTTTCTCCCATAGATAGCATTTTGTTTTCAGTTGAGATAAATTCTATTAATTAACCGTCCATGTTAATAGTTATGGCTCAGTCACATTTTATCAACCCTGTGCCCCATGGATTTAAAGCAGCAATAATTGAAAAGGTAAATCCAACCTGTGATATGCCTGGCTGTTACAGCTGACACACATTACCTAGCAAAACATTTGCCCTCTCCAGAAGGGGGCTTGGCGGGGTCAGGACGCAGCATTGCGAGGGGGGGGGAAGGCCACCACATTATCGTGGCCTTGCCCCCGCTACACGATGCAGAGATTACGGCACTGTAAAGTAGGGGGCGGGGCAATTCAGTGTAAATCGTATCATCGGTACCCCCGCTGCGGGGTGTGTGTAGGGTTGCGGGGATCCAGGGGTATACGGGCGGCCGGGAGCACCACACTTTTCGGGAACCTCCCAGCTGTTCTAGGAGAGTAGGCAAGGCTGTCATGTAGTTGCGCCATCCTTTGAACCTGTGGTGACACAATACAGGACTTTAAGTGATGCAATTATACCCCAATATTTAGCCCATTATTCTTATAAAAGGTCCAAATAAAAAAAGAGTAATAACTTCCATCAGCACAGCAAATAAATATTATATTCCACAGAGCAGATCTTAGCTAAAAACCATTTATGTGACAACTGGATTCCCTATAACCTCCATATTCATCAACTTCACATCTACAAATTATTCCCAACAGCTATCCCACGCCTGGGAGTAACCCCCTTCTGCGCTTCAATGGAATTCAAGCTATTACAAAGTAAAAAACACTAAATAAATTCACAATAAATAAATCACTGAAGACATTTCCATGTAAATGCGTTAGAGTATTACAGACGAAATTAAAACACCTCTTAGTTTCATGCATGTGGTTTTTGTATATATTGTAATTGTGTTTTTCATTATTCTATCTAAGAAAAAAAATGTGTATGACGAATATGAGGGAGAAAGGACATAATTCTACCTAATGGAACTGTAAAATATCTAAGCACACAAACCCTGCTGTGTCCTGTAGTCTAGATCCTCGGTTCTAGGTTCCTGTGTCACTATCCAGCCCAGGTCACTGAGTATTGTGAGTGTTACTGTTAGACGAGGTTTGAGGTGAGATTTAGATTTGAAATGCAAATTTCACGTTTGACTTATTTAGTTCAAACAGACGCAGGAGCTTCTTATTAATGCTATTTTAGGAATTCGCTGCCTTCCGAAGTTGATGTGATTTGATTGTAAAGTCATTCAGATAACAACCTACAAACCAATTAGAATATTTTTGGTTTCTTACAGAAAAAAAAAAAAAAAAAACATTTAAATATAAGCTTGCTGCAACGACAGCGCTTCTCATTAATGTAAATGAACATATTTTACATTAAGTGTACTCAAAATAGCTGACGGAGGAGAATTTACATCTAATGCCATCAAGATTAAGGGGCAAATTTCTGAAAGCACGAAAATCTGCGTTTTTGCCAGCAATATGGAGTTTTATCGACTTGCCTTATACAACTAGGGCAGGGGCTTCCAAACTCGGTCCTCAAGGCACCCTAACAGTCCAGGTTTTCAGGATATTCATACTTAAGCACAGGTGACTTAATAGCGTACCCCAGTCAGTTTGATTATACCATCTATGCCCAAGCAAGAATATCCTTAAAACCTGGCTTTTTAGGGTGCCTTGAGGATCAAATTTGGGAACCCCTGATCTAGGGGTTTAATCCTTGTTGCCACAATTGTCCCCATCTTGGTAAGGGTTCCCGTAAGGTACATTTCCACCTTCAGACGACTTTCATTTATTTGATTTCAGTGACTTCCTACAACTTTTATTACTGGGGCCCGATTGAGAGTTGTATGGTATAGCACAGCTCTTCCAGGAGGGGATGGCCAGGACGGCAGAGAGAGGGCGTCGTGGTCCAGAAAGTGGGTGGTTCAGGGGGAGGGGGAGCGACAGCACGAACACGTCATTGTGGCTCCGCTCCCCGCTATACAGTGCCGATAAAACAGGCATTGTATAGCGGTGGGCGGTGCTACGATGACGCGATTCACCACGAATCGCGTCATCGGATCCCCCGGACCACCCACTTGTGCCCTATATGTGGGTGGCCGTGGGGGGTTGCGAGCAGGTGGAGGGGGGGGCCGCGGGGGGATGCTGGAGATGGAGAGAGGTGTGGAAGCATTGGATCATCTGCAAGACCATCGACCATCTGAGTAACCCTGAGGTAATACAGATTTCCCCTCGCAGCTCCGTAGCAGAGGCCAGAAAGTCCACATCGTGCAGACCCTGGCCACGGCACTCGCAGAAAACTGGGTGATACGGCCCCGTTCTCGAGAATGCAAGCCGGCCCTGCTCACTCCCCGCCACCAAATGGTCGCACCTTTGGGGTTATGCAGTAGAAGCCCGATGCATACTGTATGTGGTACAGATCCTATGCTTGCGCTGAACTATTCCACCAATCTATCGGAGAAGTGGGCAAAACATCCTGTTTGGGTACTAATTTGAATCAGGCCCATCGTCTTCAACTTTTTTAGCCTTGTTTTATATCATGCGGTAAACTTTCTACCGCCATTAAATAAACTTTCGCCGATTTCCCTGCTAAATTTACATGAACAATTAGTTATAAGCGCTGGGTTTGAATTATAACCAGTTGCCCCTTCAAATTTAGCGGTGAACTTGCCAAAGACACACCGGTTCCTTAAAAAGAACCTATAACATCACCCTGAAATATAAGCGATTAGAACCAATGAAGGGAGAGAAACCCTGATTCTCCAGTGTAAACCGGAATTCATGATATTTGGCAAGATTTAGGAGTTTTGCATCTGAAGATCAGACTAATTATCTTAAATATAATGGGCTAATTAGCTCATTAAGGCTGTAGGATAAGGACATGAGTAACAATTATGGAGTAAATACTCACCAGTGCAATGCTCTATCTATGGAAGATGAAAGAAAAATATCCTCTGTATCTAAAGACAAATGGAAATTACCATAGTTGGGAACTTGTGACACCTAGATTTGGGCAGTGTATGGAAAGGCCTGGATCAGGGTTTGCCCGGCAAACTTTAGGCTGGGGGGGCACTGGCCAATGAGCAAGGTAGACATACGTATGCCAGCCAGATGACTTATGCAGTTAAAAAAAATATGTTGTAATATAAATATGTAATAAAAATGTTTAAAACCTCTAAAGCAGAGGTTCCAAAACTCCGCCATTAAAGACCATGTTTTAAGGGTCTCCATGCTTGAGCACAGATCACTTAATTAGTACCTCAGTCAATTTGATTTAACCAGCTGGACTCAAGCATGGAAATCCTTAAAACCTGGACTGCAATGGCAGAGTTTGGGAAACTCTGCTCTAAAGAATAAAGGATTTTCAAAATGATTCTTACCTGTTATCGCCGCCCGAGACAGTGAGTCAGTCTGTGCTGTGGTACAGACAGGCCCGGTGACAGGGGGTATAAAAAGGTACATTGAAGTTCTGAGGTTAAGAGGGGCATAAAACCAAAATCCTTTGGGACTGCAACTACTTAATGTACACAGGGCCGCCATCAGGGGGGGACCGTCGGGACTACTGTCCCGGGCTTGGACACTAAGACAGAATGGTGGGGCCCGGCCTGCTTCTGCCTCCTGCCCGCTGCCGCTACCGCCAGTGTAGGTGAAAGAGTCCTACACCCGCTGCCGCCGCTACTGCCAGCGCTAATGATGTACTGTATATGGGGCCCTCGGGCGGTCCGCTCCCCAACCTGCCGCTACTGAAAGGAGCCCGCAGTCAAAGAGATCCTGGTCCTGTTGTCCGACTGTCTGCAGTGCCGATGCACAATAAAGTTTTTCCAGCGCGTGTGACATCATGACTTCACCGCGCGCCACTGAAGGACTAGAGAGAAGAGCCACGGCGGGTGGCCGAGGCAGGCAAAGGAGGGCTGCAACACCACTCTGACGTTTCCTCTTCCCAGCCCCCTTCTGCCTCACTCACACAGAGTGCAGGGCTGGATAGATGGATATATATATATTATATATATATAAAATGTTCTTTTTGGAGGCATGTCATTGGCACCTAGCAGTAGCATGGCAGACACGGAATGGGTATGTAATGCCTGCTGTCGGGGGATGCCTCCTGTCAGAATACCAACAGCGGCATCCCGATGGTTGATATCCTGAAAGGGGTCGGGCTAGTATACTTACCCTTCCCCCCTAACCCTAACACTCCGTTTTAGTAGCCTATCCCTCTCTCCTTTGTGCCTAAACCTAACCCCCCCATTGGTGCCTAACCCTCCAACCTAGGGTGCCTAACCCTAACCCCCCCCCCAAAAAAAAAAACTAACCCTAACCCTGCTACGCTCCCTAAACCTAACCCTCCCCCCTAAAGCTAAGGGCGCCCCGGACCATGCATCTAGCTCTGCATATCGATATACAGGGCTGTAAGGAGAGGTGGGATTAGCCGTACATACTGTCAGCTGCAGCTCGCGCCTCCCTATAGCATTTGGTTTCTGCACTGTGTGTGTTTGAGGAGGGAGGGGGGGGGGGGCACTGCCTGTTTTGTTGGTCCTGGGCCCCACAATTTCTGATGGCAGCCCTGAATGTACGTGTAACCCCCCTTTTACACTCTCTAGGGTCAAGAGGTTACTAACGCCCTTGTTATCTAATGTACCCACCCTTAGCATTCCTCTAAGTGGTGTACATCCTTTTATCAGTGCCTCCACCCAAGTATTTGTTGTCGGTATGGGTGTACTTGGGAAAACCCAAATGCTAATAAGAATTAAGTAATATGGTGTAGACAACCCAGTATATAAAGTATATTAGTAGTCCTATGCCAATCCTGTCCCCCTTAGGATAAGTGTTCACCAATAACTCTCATCACTCCTCTAGGTAATGTAACACACTTAGATTATAATATACTGTAGTTTTGTTCTTTGTATTTGAATATATACTTGACTAATAACAGTAAGCATTTTACTACCTACAAAACAGTTCAGTATACAGTGGTGTACATACAATTGCATAGATTAACTGAACATATGAATGTTATAAAAACTGTGAAAGTAATTTTGATGGTTCCTGACTAATGCTACAAACAATTACTTAATATATATTCCATTAAGAAGCATCACTGAATTTTATAAACATGTTTCCACTTCTACGACTATTCAGTATCAGTTCTCAGTAATAGCAGTATAGTTACATTTGAGTAAGACAAAAGAGTTACGTAAGCAATCTTCTTGTGCTTGTAAATTGTTTTTAGTCTCTGGTATAAGTATAATCTCCCCCAGCTGTGTTCTCTAATAGAGATATATATGTATATAATATACACAGATAAGTTACTGAAAGCCATCTTTGGAACTATACTCTTTCAAACAATAAGTCCTCCCAAGTTACTATGGGGTCTATGTACTAAGCAGTGTTAGGAGACAGAGGGCCTGATTCAGAGCCGGATGCTCTGACCAGAGCGCTCGCTCTGAATCAGGGCCCTCCTACCTAAAATTGGAGCGGCCTCCTGGCCGCTCGCATAGCTGTGGGTGACCACCCACAGCTTATGCGAGCGGGCAAAAAGATGGTCGCGATGGTCAAGACCATCGCGACCATCGGGCTTGCGACGAGACCCTGCGGTAGGGTCTCGCTGCCACAAGCCCAGGAGTGCTTTTGGCTCTATCAGAGCCAAAATCGCTCCCACTGACATCACTACTCCCACTGACACAATGCTCTGGTCCTGGACTTCCCTGGTAATTTATGATTGGTGGAGGCTCCAGAGGCGGGGCTGCAGCACAGTCCAAAATACAAATAGGGGAGTCACAGCAACTGCCAGTGAGTCCCAGCCAGTGATGTTTGGCAGTGTGTGAAATGACAGTTGGTGTGACTCCCCTATTTGAATTTTGGACTGCGCTGCAGCCCCGCCTCTTACCAGGGAAGTCCAGGACCAGAGCATTGTGTCCCTCCTGGAGAGGGTCATGTTGGGAGGTATGGAATATGTATGTCTATTAATATTGTATTTCATTTAACCCTTAACTAGGGTTACACACAGACAGCGCCGGCTGGCCCAACTAGGTAACAACAGACAACGCCAGTGTACTCCCGCCTTTACGCCAGCACCTGCTACACAGTCTTCTGCATAAACGTCCCAGCAGTAAACAGGCAGCACATACAATATATCCCAATATCCAGGGACTCTCCCTTCTAAACACGATGGCACTATTTGTAGTCATTGCTAGGATCTTCTCACATAAGGACATGGCTACATCAAGATTCTTCAACAGGGCGGCACTCTAGCCATGCCGCCATTTTGCAAGGACACCCCCTCACTATGGGAACACTTGTCATGGGGCTAAGCAAACAGGGAACCTCTTTACATTACATGACACATATCCTCACAACATGGGTGTGTCTCCTCACAGGAGGTCTCCAAGTGACTTCCCCTGTGGTACCAACACCCCCTAGCCCCCTCATGTCCTCTGCAGGGGACTCTCACTTTTCATTATGGGGACCAATCTCCTCTTAACCTCTGACCTGTCAACAAAATCCCCCTTTAGCAACAAGGGATCTTTTGCAGGGAGTCCATTGCTACAGATGTGCCCAGCTAGTTTGTTGCTCCATACGTCATGCAGCGCGCCATGCATCTCGCGCCACACTACGCCATGAGTCGCGCCACACAGAAAGTTTCGTAACGGAGCATGGCGCAGCACTGAAAAAAAAGTCATAACGTGTTATACAACTTTTTGTCCACCAGGTGTCACTTTTCCTAAACTACACAGCACATGCGTCTGATTTCCAATGCATTTTTTATATCACCACCCAATGATAGGCTGACAGAAGCAGTGATTCTGTACAATATACTGTAGTACAGTTTTTGCCTCATGGAATCAGGGCTGTAGAAGAATGTCTAAAAGTTTTAAATCATTAAGAGGGGTATTCAATATGGGAGCGAAATGTCCAGCACGGACTTTTCGCTCCCATATTGAATACCCCTCTTAATGATTCATCGGAGATTTTCCTGGGATAAAGTATCAGGGGCGCGCGCCCGCTTTATCCCCGTATTCAATATAAAACCTACGAAAACGGGAAGCTGCGAAGTGGATCTGCATAAAAAAACAAAATTTTCCTGGATTCAATTGTAGGACCCCCTAAAGTAGTAAAAACATGGGGGATCACTATGGGTACCCCCGTTTTAGCCTGCAAATGAAAGTCAGGGATTTAAATAGCCGCAGCAGGTGTTTTTTCAGGACATTGAAGAAGTGTTTCAGAAGAGCACTTAGGTTTTTTTTTTTGTTTTTTTTAAGTGGTCCCATCAACTTTGGGGTACATGAAAATGGGTACTAGCATATTTTTATGTCCCTAAAGTAAGTTTTAAAAAATTCTGCAACTATGCACCTGCCACTAATAGCCTATTCTAGAATACACCTGCCGCATACTTGCAGAATAGCCCTGAATCTATTTCCCTAGTTTTAAGCACTTTTTTCCCAATTTTTTTTTTTCACCCCAATTTTTAAATTAATTTTTTGGGGTGTCCTTATTTTTTTTTTTTTTACTTTTTTTGACACAGTTATTTTTAAAATGTCATTCCCAGGGGTGCAGGCTATTTTTTTTTTAAGCCTGCACCCCTAAACCCCAATTCTGCATTTTTTGTCGCCACCTATTCAGTGGTGAAAAGTTATCCCCGTTTTTGTTCAAAGACTTTTCGAACCTGCGAAAAGTCTTTGAAATTGAATACGGTGTAAAACCAAAACCTCCAAAAATGACGTCATTGGTGCGAAAACATCGCAAAAACTGAGTTTTCGCTCCATATTGAATACCCCTATAAGTGTGTGAGTCCTGTACTTTTGTATAAAAATATTTCACAGGCACACACAGCACTATTACACACTGACTTTGTGTTTGAAGCTGCATACTTGCGTCAATGTCAGCGCTGTCCGAGAATAGTGGTTTCATGACTTTAGTAGCGGGCTCTGTTTAAAAGAGGGGTCTATGTATTACAAGTGTGCCTTTTAAGGAGCATACTTGCGGCAAAGTCGGCACTTTGGTGGCTGTTAGCTCCGGGGGGAGCAACAGAGAGGCCCGAGATAGCCATACTTCTGAGTCTGAAAATCCCAGCTTAAAATGGACACGTTATCTCCTTTCAGAGGTGTAAATCTTTATACTGTAGACTTGGGTTCCCACGTGGGCTTACTATAGTCTAACTCCACCCACCGCCAATGACAGAGCTGTCTGCGCCACCGGTACCATCTTCTCTCTAGCCCACCAGGTGACTGATGGTGATATCACTGCGAGACATGGACCAAGTCCAGCAATTTTGCCAGGTGCTATACAACATCCAGTGCAAAATCTATAAATAAATAACTATACAAGTATATAATCTCAATACAACTTTAGAAGCATATGGCTGGAATGCTGCCACTTGCAATGAACGGACCCTTTTTGCCTGCGCTACTGGCCACCTCCCAGTCACTGCCCAAGAACGGCCATCACTTTTCCGCTACCTTTCTGATGCCATATGAATCGAATTGCAGTTACAAATGATCATTCGGCGCTGGACCGTAGAAAGGGAACTGTAGCGCACGCAGAAGGCCAAAAAGGGAGTTTGGGTACAAGAAAAGGGGGCGTGTCTTTAAGACGCGCCCCCTTTTCATCACTCTTGGGGGCGTGCCCAGCACATACGGACATGCTGGGCTGCTCCCAAGTTCTTCCTTCTCTGTGAATAGAGGCCGTGCGCTTGCGTCCACCATCTATTCACCGGCAGTGTTCGCTGCACCGCACTTTTCCCACCTGTGGGACACTGGAGCCCGCGGGTGGGAACGGCACCCAGCATGTTGCTTTAGCAGGGAGCCGCCAAAAGGGCAGGGCGCATTCTGCCCTTTTGAAATTGGGCAGGACGCATTCTGCCCTTGTGAAACCGTGCTGAGGGTGTACGATTCAGAATCGGGCCCAAAATTCTCTGTACTTAATAATTAATTTTTTTCCCCCTATTTATTCATGGTCAGTATCCCAGTTAGAACAGTATTTTTACTTTAGCGCCTGCTCCAGCGCACTAAATAAAAAAAAATAAAAAAATTACAAACACCTATATAGATTAAAGGATGAATTGTTTATCACCATGGCAATGATATTGCCAAATGCTCAGTTTTTATTTTTCAAATTATAAAACTTTACGAGCATCGGCCATGCCATTTTCCCCTAAATGCCTGCCAAGAAAAATACACGGATGACACATGTCAAAATAGTTTTCAAATTAAAAATGTATTTAAAGTAATAAGTCATTAGTTTGTGGAAGCCAAAAAGTTGATGTGTTCACAGTCACGTAGGAGTGGAGATATTTGAAATGAAGACTGAGGCAGCTGAGTGTTTCCTGTAACTATGGAACCTGCTTCGCAGAATGATGGATGTTGAGGACTCTGAGTGACAATATTGTGACTATATATTTTTAGACCCCAAAAAAACATATTTCTCATAAACACAAATTTGAATCACAATTTCCAGTTGTTTTTTTCCTTACCACACAATCGCAGCTTAAAGCCGCAATCCAACATAGTAGGGTTTTTACCTAAATTAGCAAGTTAAACTCACCTTTGAAGCATGCATCTAATTTTCGTTTTTTACTAGCTGTCGTCCTACAAATTATCTCATTATCAAAATCTCTCTGGAGGGTGCAAAAAAATAGGTGTCAGCTGCACACATACAGCTCTCATGTGAAGGCAGAGGGGAAGAAGGAGAGGTGAGGATCTTATAGTACACCGTGCTAACATGGGAGTTCCAAAGGCTCTCTGCATATTGTGCCGTGCAACTGTGGTTGCCATGGTAAGTCCAGCATCTTAAAAAGGCAAAAGTCTGTTAAATTCAATCTATTCCGCTAAATCCAGAAATATATTACTGCTTACAATATAAAAGAGACAAGGCCGTGAGACATATTAAGCACTGCGGAATATGTGTGCTATATAAATAACTGGTAATAAATAAATAAAACACTAAGTAAATAAATATTACTGCCAGCGATATAAGAGAGACAAGTCAGTGAGACATATTACTGCCAGCGATATAACAGAGACAAGTCAGTGAGACTATTACTGCTAGCGATATAAGAGATAAGTCAATGAGACATATTACTGCCAGCGATATAAGAGAGACAAGTCAGTGAGACATATTACTGCCAGTGATATAAGAGATAAGTCAGTGAGACATATTACTGCCAGCGATATAAGAGAGACAAGGCAATGAGACATATTACTGCCTGCGATATATGAGACACAAGGCAGTGAGACATATTACTGCCCGCAATATATGAGACACAAGGCAGTGAGATATATTACTGCCCGCGATATATGAGACACAAGGCAGTGAGACATATAACTGCCAGCGATATACGAGAGACGAGGCAGTGAGACATATTACTGCCAGCGATATAAGAGAGACAAGTCAATGAGACATATTTATGCCAGCGATATAAGAGAGACAAGTCAGTGAGACATATTACTGCCAGCGATATAAGAGAGACAAGGCAGTGAGACATATTACTGCCAGCGATATAAGAGCTAAGTCAGTGAGACATATTACTGCCAGCGATCTAACAGAGACAAGTCAGTGAGACTATTACTGCTAGCGATATAAGAGATAAGTCAATGAGACATATTACTGCCAGCGATATAAGAGAGACAAGTCAGTGAGACATATTACTGCCAGCGATATAAGAGATAAGTCAATGAGACATATTACTGCCAGCGATATAAGAGAGACAAGGCAGTGAGACATATTACTGCCAGCGATATAAGAGATAAGTCAGTGAGACATATTACTGCCAGCGATATAAGAGAGACAAGTCAGTGAGACATATTACTGCCAGCGATATAAGAGAGACAAGTCAGTGGGACATATTGCTTGCAGCTATGTAAATCGAGACAATTCAGTGAAATATATTAATTGAAGCATATAGCTACCTCATATTCCTACAGAGCCAAGAGCTTGTGAGAAACTAACTGCTGTGATATAAAGAAAGAGGACTCAGTGAGACGTATTGCTTGCCGCCATATGACAGACTGTTGAGTGAGGCATACAGGAACCCTGTTCATTCTACTCAGTGGTTAAGGAGATTGAGATTTCCACTGACTGCAGCAACGCTGTAAACTACAGACTGCTAATGTAGGTATTTAGGCACACCACCAGGAGGCTCTTTTGACAGATAGTTATTGAAAAAAAGTAGAATTTGTTTATTGAAGAAACATTCAATTGATATCTTCAGGTTTTAGTTTTATGACCCGGGTCCAACTGGGTTTTTTCCCACGTGTGAACCAACAAATTTATGGCCATGAGGTACTGAAGTTACTGCAGACTTAGAATTACACATTTTAGTACTGAACGAGTCATTTATTGGAGTGTGTGTTGGTTGAATGTGAAGGCGGAAGAAGGGCTGTGCTGTGATTTTGCAAATAAGTTTTTAATATTTTACTTAAGGGATAAGAGTGGGGCTTAGTGAAGTTAAGTTAGACATATTGGAGTCTAATCATTATGTTACTCAGTGTTTATTTTGTAACCCTGGGGGGGGGGGGGGTGATGGAAGCAGAGGTGGCCGGAGCTGCAGGCAATGTGGGTGGAGCTGCAATGGGGGCAGAGCATCAATTGATAGGTAATCAAAAGTTTGGGCTGTGGGGGTGGGTCTTATTATAAGATGTCAATAGCTATACAAATACAGAAAGAAAACTGCTGTAAATTCACATGTACACTCACAGAAAAGCAGAATCCATACTAGATATACAGGGAACGCCACAACAATACATGAAGAAAAGCAGAATCCATATTAATATTAAAAAGTTAGATCCACATAATTAACTTTGGAAAAGCTACAGTAGATCCACCTACAATACATTGACAATGCCAGATCCACCTAAAATACATTGAAAATGCCAGATCCACATAAAATCGGTATTGTGCAGTACATATGGGGAGGCCTTCACTGTCGAAAACTAGCAAATTTTACTGACATCAGGTTTTTCACCAGCGATAGCAGCGTTAGAGGGGGGAAGATTGTGCTTACTTGCATTGCTCAGGTTTCTCCACGTCGCTTCTGATCGTCTGGCGACAGGGGGGGACTAAGGGGACACCCGTACCGGGTCCAGAGGGGCCCCGAGGACCAGACGGGGCAAAAGCAGGAGCTGCGGGCAGTAGATGCTGTTCCAGCCGACGGGCCCCATAGCGACCGCCCAGCCCCAGCTCTAAGTCCCCTGTAGCCTGGCCCGGGCAGAGCTGGACTCTTCCAGGTGGCTCAGCTGCGGCCCGGGCCTGACCTTTAAGCAACGCAGCGCCGTGACTTCATAGGTCAAGTCACCGCACGCCAGGCAAGCTGTGGTGGAGGGCTGCGGAAGGGGAAGAAGATGGAATGGAACCTGGATACGGCAGAAGATGAAGACGGCATAGGAAACGGTTATGGGCTGGAGGAAGGAGGTGACACGGGCTGCGGCAGTGGAAGATGACGGGGGCTGGAGGATGAAGGTGACACGGGCTGCGGCAGAGAAAGGTGATGGGGGCTGAAGGAAGAAGGTGACACAGCCCTGGGGCAGAGGAAGGTGACATTGACTGGATAAAGAAGGTGACACGGGCTGGGGCAGAGGAAGGTGATGGGGACTGGAGGAAGAAGGTGACATGGGCTGGAGCAGAGGAAGGTGATGGGGGCTGGAGGAAGAAGGTGACATGGGCTGGGGCAGAGGAAGGTGATGGGGCTGGAGGAAGAAGGTGACATGGGCTGGGGCAGAGGAAGGTCACAGTGACTGGAGGAAGGTGGTGACATGGGCTGGGGCAGAGAAAGGTGAAGGGGGCTGGGTGCAAAAGGTGACACGGGTTGGGGGCAGAAAAAGGTGAAGAGGGCTGGGGGTAAAAGGTGACGTGTGGGATCGGGGGTCGTGGTGAGAAGTTGGGGCCCCCAGAGACATCAGTGTACTGGGCCCTGAGATTTCTGTTGCCGGCCCTGGGTAAGGGATGAGAAAGGGAGAAATGGAAGATGAAAGGGGGCGACAGGAAGAGAAAAAGTTTTTTGTGAAGGGCACAGGGGAAAGGTGGGTGGTGGGGGCAATATATGGGAGACAAGTGATATGGGAGGGCTGCAAGTGGAGGGTCACAGGACAGGGAAGGCTGGACCTGGTGGGTATGCAGGGCAGGGAGGGCTGGATCTGGGGGAAGGGGGGGACAGGGCAGGGAAGGCTGGACCTGGGGAGGGCACAGGGCAGGCCATGCTGTACCAATGGTGGGTGGGTGGAATGGCAGGGAACACTAGACTGGGGGAGTACAGGGCGGGGAACACTAGACTAGGAGGGTACATAGTAGAAAATGGAGGACTGGGAGGGCACATAGAGAATACAGGACTGGGGGGGCACAGGGCAGAGAACACTAGAACTGAAACTGGACTGGGGGGATGGGCACTGGACTGGCAGTCAGGTAACAGTATTAAGATTGAAGGGACAGCTACGGCATTTCAAATAAGCAGACGACCACAAGCCTATAACAGCTCGTGGACCAGCCGCTGGTCCGCAAGCTGTGATTGGATCGCGGCCGGCAGCTTATTTGAAATGTTGCAGCTGTCCCTTCAATCCCGATACTGTTACAGTCACGACTAGAATGCTCATGTCTGCCGCCAATACTTCCCCCCCTAATCCGGCTCCAATAACTCATTGAGTTATCGCAAGTGCCACTTAAATCCAAATGCAGGGAGGTTCAGGAACGCCGTTCCTGATTATGTAATTTTGCTACAGAGCTTCAGGAATGGCATTCCTGACCATTCCTGCTGAAAAATAGCCCTGTCACTTTTCGGGGTCCCGATAATTAACATACTAACTCAATGCGAGCGTCGGAGTGTGGAGACAACTGATCCGAAAATCAGCCGTCTCCCTGAATCGCTTCACTGCTCCTTTCTGAGCAGTGAATCATTTCACTGCTCCATACTGGAGCAGTGACATTAGTGCGCACGCGTGACATGCAGGTCACGCAGGCGCACAAGAGCCCCGGGCATCCGGCGGAAGGAGAGGAAGGTAAGCAGGAGATATCTGTGATACTAGTGTATGGGGACAGCGGGCCATGCCAGGAGAGAAAGGTAAAAAGAGATATCTGTAATATCTCCTGCTTTACCTTCTTGATGAATGGCCCAGACACAATTTCTACAATAGCAGGTGAAAATGAAGTGATTATGAATAGATCCTATTGAGAGGACAGTTACTTAAGGGAATATAGCAACTAGGGATGGTATTCATAAGTTGAAGAGCTTGCAATAGTGCATGTAAAGTTTAAACTAGTAACTGTGTTTAACTTTTTAGGGTATAACTAAAATTAAATTCTTATAAGGTGTTTCTAACATAAGAAATTTACAAAGTACCTTGAGAACTGTTCCTAGTAGGGTTTACCAGCCAAGAGAATAAGGATGGACACTATCTCTGAATACTTAAGTCAAAAACCAAATAACCTATTGCATTATAACTGGTGTTATTCCTGCAACACAAACCTGTTTCTACCCTATTCATAAAACACAAATACGCTATTGGGTTCTTCCATTCTTGTGTTGGTTTATTGGGAAGGTAGGGAATATTGTCCACCTAACCTATACGCTTTACCATAGGGGATTTCCCAAGCCGTCCCCTGGCGGATCCGGTCTACCATTAAGAGAGAAAATGACTTGGGTGGAGGCGCCACCAGAAGAAGAGTTATACAGATATTAAAGGAGTATCAGTATCGTGTGATCCTATCCCCTGTACTATAAGCAGGTATTACAATAATATAGTCTGCGTCTTCTATAGTTCACTTAGGTGTCTCCTATAGACAGTTATCCAAAATAGTGTTCAGTTTTCATTCAGATCACTGCTTAACCAGTGGCTTATACAGTGCCAAAATTAGGAGGACAAATTCTATCAGGGTGGAATGGAATTTATACAGAAAAACAAATGGGGAGTAAAAAGTAATTAATGAAAGCGCATAAGAAATTAATCAATCAATACTAACACAGACATAAAAATGTCAGCATTTATTAAAGAATAAAAATAAATAAAAATTTCATAATTAGAGTTATATGTGCTGTTGTTTTTAAGTGTTTTTTTATTTGTTTTTCTGTGTAACTAGTTAACTAAGTATTACCTTCTGGGGAGCTGCTAGTATATAATAATTTTTAGGGTACTATTCATATATTGATTGCGCCCGGTTGTAAGTTTGTGGAATAAAATGTATGCCTGGTGTTTTGGATTGTGCATCTATATACGCCATAATGTATAGCGTTATATCACCATTTCCACCACTTTTTAAATTAATAAGTGCTTATTTTTCAAATCGTAGGGAATTATCCTGCAGTGGTTCCCAAACTCTGTCCTCAAGACACCCTAACAATCCAGGTTTTAAGGATATCCATGTTTGAGCACAGGTGACTTAATTACCTCGGTACAAGTAATTAGTAGAGATGTGCGGTTTCCGTGGTAACCAAACACACACGAACTTCGGGTTTTCCATGTCAAACTGAGCCCCGGCTCGGGTCTTCCTGCCAAGCTCGGATCCCAAAATGAGGCAAAACGTCATCTTCTCGGCGTTGGATCCTGCTTGGTTTGGATTGCATATTAAAATCCCTCCCTAGCTATTGGTCGCCATTTCACACAGGAGACCAGAGGGAGAGGGTGTGGGACTGTGCTGCAGCACTGTGAGGCACTAAAAAAAGTGTGTTGTGTGTTTGGGTACTGCTAAAAAAAAATGTAAATAAAAATGTTGTGTGTTAAAAAAATATAATGTCATTAGGGTGCCACCATTACTAGGAGCACTGTGAGTCGATATGGATCAGTCGATAGAAGATCAGGAGCAGCAACCCAGTACTAGTGCTGCGGATGCTGCCAGCAGTCATGTTAGTACTTCAACATCTACTAAAAGGTGGCCCAGGGAAGATAAAGTTTAAGAAAGGGCTCCTGAAATCTAAACAATATTTCACAATGTTAAAGAAAACATCACCTCTAATAACAAAGGGAAAATTTACTGTCGAAAAACGTAAAATGTGATACACTAAGCATCAATAGAATGGTGGATTATTGACAATGTACAAATTATCATGTCACACAGTCTATTTGATTAGTGGTAGGAATAAAAAAGGCAATTTGGAGCCTCTTGTATGAACTAGCTTTGGTGTACTTAAGCTGCCCACCCTCTAGTGTGTAATCGGAAAGAAAGTTTAGCACAGTTGGGAAACTTGTAAGCGATTGGCGTAGGAGGTTACTCTCTCAAAATGTGGAAAAACTGATGTTCATAAAAATGGACGACAAATTCTATGAGGAATACCTTTGCCGCCAATTGCAACAAAGTACAGAGACTTCTATAACAATGGATTCCAGTGAGGATGAGCTAATATTGTGTGATGATGATATTAACAACACTGATGAGGGTGAAGAGGATAATGACATCTTCCCACTGTAGAGATGATTAACAAAGCTGTTAGCCTCCTTCAGTTCATTGGTAGCTTGTTTTGTGGGGGCCCAACAAACCAAGCACTTCAGCCACAAAAGTGTCAGTCCCTAGTACTGAAGTGCTCCATTTGTTACACTGTGCATGTCCTTTTTTATATACAACATAAGGGTGGGTAGGAGGGTCCAAGGACAATTCCATCATGGACCAATGTTCATTATGGGCTTTGCCCAGATTGTGTGTGTTTGACCGTTAGCTTGCAAGTCCACCCTTTTTTTTTGGTCTCTGAATAGTTATAGTTTTTTGTGTACACATTTAGTTTTATTGAAGCAAAGCAACTTGTACACTTGATCAGTTAAAACTGAGCATTTTTCCTTTCCACAATAAAAAAAAAGTTTGATAATGTCTATTTCCAATATTTTCCCTACAGGGTCCTTCTGAAGAGAGTGCCCTGTAGGGTGTCAGGGCTGGGAAATCACACAAGACTTTTGTTTTTATTTTAAAAGTGTCCTAAACTGCATGGATGCCTTCAAAAACATCACAAATATGCCAGAGAGAAAAAGCCACGTTTCCAAAATGCCCATTTCTAGCTCTCCCCCATCCCTCACTGCTGTCTCTGAAAACCCTCCCACTGACTAATCCACCCCAGTTTTTTTTGTAAATTTAAAAAAATATATATTTGTAAATAAGAAAAAATAAAAAAAAGGAGGCTGATGCATGTTGGTAAATGCTAACTGTCCATACCCACATGGAAACAGTGTAACCTCTGAGCCCAATATACACAAAAGAGAAAAAAAAAATGAGTAAAAACAAAAAGCTAGACTGCTATGTAATAATCACACAGGGTTTAATACTACAAGAGGCATTGGGGCCCCATACACCATACAATGGTACAGTTTGTAGATTGAGTTTAAGAGAATATTTATTTTATTATTACTCAGTAATTCCCTCTCCCTAAAAATAACATTATAAACAATGGTATAAAGTGGATAAAGAGGGGAGGGAGGAAAGGACCAAAAACAATGGCAACTGAGCTCAGACAAAAATAAATATAAAAAATAAAAAAGGAACAGTGAAATCTAAACAATGAAATAATTTAATCATATTCACCTATAAATTATTACAGAAATAATGTAGACAATTAAAATTCCCACCAATTCCAATACAGTTTAGGCTTTTCTCCCCTGATCAAAGAGAAATAAAAAACAAAACAGAATAGTGTATTTAACATTGGTACCAATTTCTTTTTTTATTATATACTGTGACAATGCAAAGACAAAAGGTAGATGCAAAGGGTCAAACATGACCAATTATACAGGACTCTCAGGGTTAGGAACTGGATACTCTGAAGAATTAAAAGTCTAATAAATAATCAATGTGTTCACAATTTGCAGGTTACCTCATAGAAAATTACATTAGCAGTAATTTTTCGGTCACTCATTTTAGATGAAGCAGTGCTAATGATCCCGATTTAGTATCCACAAACACTAGATGAGTTATATTCTTCTTTTGAAGTTGAACTGCCATGAGTTGGTGCCACTGCTTTGTAGCTTAGCTTAGCCAGCCATCTAGCTTGCTGCAGCCTTGGGCCAATATTGGAGAAAACAATATTGTGAGGTGGTCAGTATTGACTGGAGAATAATGGTGAGGTTAATACAGGGCTCGACAAATCTAGGTCACCAGGTCGCCATGGCGACTAAGATTTTAGTCCTGGCGACAAAGTTTTCCAAGGTTTTTTTGTGTGTTCGTGCGGCACTATTAGAGGGGGCTTACTACTGGGGTCACTTTTACAGGGGGCTTACTACTGGGAACACATTTACAAGGGGCATACTACTGGGAGCACTTTTACAAGGAACAATTTTATAGGGGGCTTACTACTGGGGGCACTTTTACAAGGGGAACTTTTACAGGGGGCTTACTACTGGGTAGCACTTTTGCAGGGGGGGGGCTTACTACTGGGGGCACTTTTACAGGGAGCTTACTACTGGGGGCACTTTTACAAGGGACAATTTTACAGGGGCCTTACTACTGGGGGCACTATTACCGTGTCCTGCTTTCTCCATCACAAATCACACCGGACCATAGTTACGATTTCCCCTGAATTTTTAGAAATCAAAAGGAGGCACTAAGTAGATAATAATCTGTATGAAAACTGTTCTGTTCTTATGTTTATGTTTATAGAGACACAACCGTAATAAAATGAATTTCATGTTTCAGTGGCGGACTAAGGGCATGAAGGACCCCTGGAAAAATACAGTGGTAGGGGCCCATGCTTAAGGGGTGTGGTCAGCCACAACAGGGGGTGGGAGCAGCTACCACGAAGGCTTGTCTAACCATTAGAGAGTGAATGATCTGGGTCCCATTATATATGTATGATGTGCGCCGACCCCCATGTTTTGGTTCTGTATCTCCCCTGGTTTTGGATATGGATTTTGTTCCTTGGTGTTGTGTTTTCTGGTTTTGGTTCTGGACTTTTTTTTTTTTAATTATATAAAAACAGCTAAAACCACATGTTTTTGTTCCTACAGTATTATTAACCTTAATAACAATTATTTTCAGGCATTTCCATGCATTTTTAACAACTGTTGCCTGATTTACAGTTTTTGCACAAACATCCTCACTATTAACATCCGCATAATCATCAACATCCTCATCATCCTTGTTGTTATCGCCAACTACATAAATATCTTCATGCAATTCCACAGAAGCATCCTTGATTTCTACGTTAGCATGTTGACTTGTGCTGCTCATTCCTGCATTTGCAGAGGGCACACAAATGGTGGAAGGAGGATCCTCTTGAAGTACAGTATTAGATAGGTCAGGCTCGCACATGGCAACCGCGGACACACTTGGACTTTCCTCTGGGGATTTGTGATTTTTCGGACCACACAGTTGATTCCGGTGCCTTACTCGTCTTAACAATTAAAAATTTTTTTGTACCTCTCCTACAAGCAGAAGGGCTTAAATCATCACAACTAGAACCACCAGTCATAAATAAAGGCCAAGGCCTTATCCTTTCTTTGCCACTTCGTCTAGTGAATGGCATAATGCCAATTTTTTGTTTCTCTAAAGCTAACTTACAGTAGCTTTAGATTTTTTTTTCCCTTTAACAGGGTAAAAGTTGATTTTTTTTTACATTGCCTGACTCAAGCCCAGGTGCATCGGCCTTCATAGATGACGTTGATGGCCTTGCATCGTCATCATGACTGCTGCCGGCAGCTACAAGGCTGGTATGTGGTTTCTGCTCTCCTGTCATGTGACTGTCCTCCATACTCACTGCTCTCTTACAGCAGCGTCATCAAGCAATTATAGCGCTGCTATGTTGCGGCTAACGCACACAACCAACCACACACACAAAAAACTGTTTTTTATTTTTTCACACTGGGGGTGTTGCTAACACGCACACACAATAAATTGGTTTTATTTTTTTCACACTGGGGAGGGGAGCACCCTTGAACTAGGCAGTAGCCCCTTGATAAATGAGACACAGGCAGCACAGCACCCCTGCGGACCTACATTGCTGATAAATGTGGCTAACATGCACACACAAAAAAAAGTTTTTTTTCACACTGGGGGTGCAGAGCACCCCTGAAAGACGCAGCAGCCCCTTGGTAAATGACACAGACAACACCTCCTAGTGCAGCTATGTTGCGGATAAGTTAACTCGCACACACACACAAGGAAAAAAATATTTTTATTTGAATTTTTGGGGGGCACTTGGGGAGGGGGGGGAAGGACCCCTGAATTAGTCAGCAGCCCCTTGATACCTACGTTGCTGATAAGGGTGGCTAACGCAACCACAGAAATAAAATAAAAATATTTTTATTTTTTTCATACTGGGGGTGAAGAGCACCCCCCTGAAGGACAGAGCACGCCCTGGACAACACAGCAGAACAGCCAGTCCCTATATGGATTACACAGCAGCCAGCCAGTCCCTATGGACAGGACAACCTCACAACAGCCAGCCAGCCCCTATATGGATAACAGCCAGCCCCTATGGACATTAAGCAGCCAGCCCCTGAGTGACAACACAACTGTAGCCAGCCCCTATGCACAGTACAGCTTCCAGCTCCCTCCCTCTTCACTCCTCACAGCCGGAATGAAAAATGGCAGCGATCGCAAGACCTTTTATACAATACAAAACCAGCGAGAATCCGACAGCGGGATGATGACGTTTTGCCTTTTTTTGAGATCCGAGTCAGGTGGGAAAACCCGAGCCAGCTCGGATCTGATTCGGACACTTACTGGAGGGTTAGGGTTAGACACAAGAAGGGACGTTAGGGTCAGGCACCAGGAGGGAGGCTTAGGGTGAAGATTAGGGCTAAAAAACAAACAAAAAAAACAATATGCCTACCATTTTCATGTCGACCTTTGTCACCCTATCGACCATTTGTAACTGTCAACCTTCTTACATGTCAACCTTTAAAGTGTCGACCTTTTGTCCCAGCCGACCTATTGCCTGTCTAACATCTGGTGTCTATCTAGACCAGTGTTTCCCAACCTCGGTCCTCAAGGCACACTAAGAGTCCAGGTTTTAGTGATGTCCATGCTTGTGCACAGATGGTGAAATAAAAATAACTGAGTTCTAATGAAGACACCTGTGCTCAAGTATGGCTATTCTTAAAACCTGGACTGTTAGTGTGCCTTGAGGACCGTGGTTGGGAGCTCCTGATCTAGACACTGTCGACCTTTTTACTGTCTATCTGGTAATCCACACCCGTGATCCTGTCTATGTATAACACACGTGATAGGGGACCCGGTACTGACCAGTGTCTAACATTCAATGAGAAGTGCATTAGGCCTAGTCATACATGTGCCTACTCCCCCAGAAACTGCTCCCGATTTTCGGGTAACCCCCCGCACCCCCGAAAGGGTAGGCACTTCTCCCGCTTCCCGTCCACTTCCTAATGAAATGGGGAGAATATTCCCCGAAGCGGGGCTTAAGAACACGATTCTATAAAAATTGTGTCATTTGGCCCCAGCCCCTATTATCAGGTATTCGCGGCAATTTACCGCAAGGGGCGTGACTTAATGACGTGAAAATCCTCCCATCACCGTCCACCTGCTTCTCCTCCCCAGGCTTCTCCCGTGGAGGAATAACAAGAAGGAGGTAAGTATGGGGCTAGTAAAGGCGAAATGCATGCCCCTGCAAAAACAATTCAACTATCTAAGCTCTTACCATTGGGGTAGATTTTTTTGTAGATTAGTGAATGACTGAATGAATGAATTAATGAATGTAGCGTTACAATGCCACTCAAATTACTGGCAGGAACACAGCCAACAAGAGAAGGGGACAAAGGTGTGCCATGACCACCCACTTTGATTTGTAGGAGGGTGCTACTTGGTGTAGTTTCTGTAGAAGTATACCAAGCACCCATGTTTATCAGTGGTCCTACTCCACCAGGAAACTGACCCTCTAAAAGAGTAACAATGTATCATTCAAGAGCTGTCAGGACTGCGACTATTTCAGTACATTACCTTCTCCAAAGTTCCTTTGTGGTCGTTGGAGGAGCTATCCTGCTTGCTGGCGTTCTTCACATACAGGGGATAGAGAGTTAAAGTGATCATCTGTTTCCAAGGTGTTGTCAGGTTGTGGGATTCCTAGATTGCTCATTGGGGGTCATTCAGACCCACTCGCGAGCGGCAGTACGCTCGCAAGTGGGTCGACGGGCTTTCCATCGCTCGGGGTCTCGCACCAAAGGGGGCGTGCTGTCGATGTTGATTGACAGCACGCCCCCTTTGGTGGGCGTGCCTGCCAGACGGAGGCGTTCCCATGGGAACGCCTACCGTCTGAAGCCGGCCCCACTGACATCACTAGTGATGTCAGTGGGAGTGATTTTGGCTCTGATAGAGCCAAAATCACTCCAGGGCTTGTGGCTAGGAAACCCGACCGCAAGGTTTCCCTCGCAAGTCCGATGGTCGCGATGGTCAAGACCATCGCGACCATCTTTATGGACGCTCGTATATGCTGTGGGTGGTGACCCACAGCTATACGAGCGTCCAGGAGGACGCTCCATTTTAATGGAGGAGGGCCCTGATTCAGAGCGAGCGCTCTGGTCAGAGCGTCCGGCTCTGAATCAGGGCCATTATTTCAAACCTGATTCCATTTGGGTCACATGTTCTGAACTTCCTATGGATCACAGACCTCTAGTATAAAGCCTGTTACTGTGTCTCAGTGTCTGTGCAACGTTACTTTCAGGTCTTTCTTCGACTCCTGCCAGATCTCCGCTGTGCCTGTGGGTTGCTGTGGACTTTGCTATATCTCCGCTCATGTTCCAGCTAAACTTCTGATGCCAGTTACCAGCCGCACTACAGAGCTCAGCATAGCCATTGCCTAACTATTGCTTTCTGCTCCACTGCTGTGGTTTTACCTTTTGCTGCACTATTTATTTTGTCTGTTGCCTCTCACTCCTGTGGACATTGAACCCATCTTCATTACAGTTGTCAACTGCACCGTTACAGATATCATCACCGCATCACGGGGCTCATCCCCGTTACGGATTCTAGTTAAACCGCAGGGCTCAACCCTGTTCCGGAACCACACCGCTTCACAGGGCTCAACCCTGCTCCGTCTTTCACCGCATCACAGGGCTCACTCTGCTCCACATCTCCATCACTACAGGGTTCCACCCTGGTGAAGCTCCTCTATACCATCCTGAGGTGTTAGCCTCATACTGGACGGGGTCCCCTACCACATTAACTTTTCTGTGTTAAAGACTATATGGGGGCGGTTTCCTCCTATACTCATTATTGCTTATGTGATCCTCAGTGTGTTGAGACTTTATGTGAGAAGTAAGAAGAGGGGTACACGTGCGCTCCTATGCGTGTATGTGTTTGAAGTGGGGGAGGGTAGGGGGGGAAAGAACAGGGGGGTGGTAGGGACTATGGAGACCGGATAGGGGGATTGTGTTGTATCAAGGAATGGCGTGCGTCTGTGTGTGCCTACAGTGTAGATGGTGTGTGGTGTGCAATGAAAAGTCAGACAATGGAAATAGAATCCAACCTGTTTATTGGTGAGACACAATGCTCCCTAGGTGGTTCCGTGAATGGGGATGGGTGGCAGGCTTCCGTAGTTAATGGTCAGGGAGTAGGTGGGCCCCTTTAGGGGGCTCCTTGCCGTGCGGCCCTTACTTCTGCACGTCCCCTTTGCAGACGTGCAGAAGTCTCAAGTGTCGGCAGCCGTGACAAGAACAAAGCCTGGAACCTGACCCCAAGAGGAAGAGGTGGGCCCTCATGCAGTGGAGCCCACAGAGGATTTCCCCTGTACCCCTGTGGACCAGTTTGACCCTGTTCATGTTTTCACAAAACCTGGTATTATGGTGCATTTCACTAGGGACAGGGCCCCTTCTATATCCAGTATTTATCTTCTGTATGTTTGTGTGTTTCCTGTTTTCGCTACAAAGGGGTCGTGCTGTCGATGGTGTGGCTGGCCTGACGGAGGCGTTCCCATGGGAACGCCTACCGTCTGGGGCCGGCCCCAGTGACATCACAAGTGATGTCAGTGGGAGTGCTTTCGGCTCTGATAGAGCCAAAATCACTCCAGGGCTTGCGGCAACGAGACCCTACCACAAGGGTCTCGTCGCAAGCCCGATGGTCGCGATGGTCTTGACCATCGCGACCATCTTTTTGGCCGCTCGCTATAGCTGTGGGTGGTCACCCACAGCTATGCGAGTGGCCAGGAGGCCGCTCTAAAATCAGGAAGGACGGCCCTGATTCAGAGCGAGCGCTCTGTCAGAGCGTCCGGCTCTGAATCAGGGCCTCTGTGCGCTCTGCTGTGTGCAACAGTCCTCCAGCAGCACTGAGTATAACGAATCTGTGCAGAGCAGTGGTAATCAAATGCTCCCATGACCTTCCCCCCACCCACAGACAGAGTTATATAGTGGGTGTAGTAAGCTCACCCACAGCACAGAGTATATCAGGAGATGAGTGATTTGTTAGTGAGGACAGGGCTGCATGTGACAGGCTGCAGTGACATAATGTGAGGAGGGGAATGGAGGCAACAGGAAGCAACAGACAGAGTTCTATTGTGGGAGGAGCAGGGTACCCAGCAGCACAGAGTATATCAGGAGATGAGTGATGTATCAGTGAGGACAGGGCTGCATGTGACAGGCTGCAGTGACATGATGTGAGGAGGGGAATGAAACCTCACAATAAAACATACCTATGGGGTAGATGTACTAAGCCTTGGAGAGAGATAAAGTGGAGAAAGATAAAGTACCAACCAATCAGATCCTGTCATTTTACAAACACAGCCTGCAAAGTGAAAGGAGCTGATTGGTTGGTACTTTATCTCTTTTCACCCCATCACTCTCCAAGGCTTAGGGGGGTATCCAATTAGCCGCCTTAACCCGTTTTTCGGCGAAAAGTTTTCACTTGTGAAAAGTTTTCACTTGTGAAAACTTTTCTCCAAAAATGGTTATCGTGCTATCCAATTAGCGGCGGTTTTCGCAGGTCCGAAGTCTTCCATAGCAATTATCGCAAATTTGTTTTCACCATCTGTGAGTAGGTGAAAAGTTGTGCAAAATCCCCATTTTTGGCATAAAATGTCAGGACTTGGTGCAGAACCCCTGGGACACCCCCTTAATGACTAATTAAGCAAAAAAAAAATGTATTAGCTTACTTGGGCCAATAATAAAATTTTTGGGGTGAAAAAGTGCAGGAAAATGGCTTCAAAGTAATGGGTTAGGTATTTTGGGGGACTGTATGGATGGGGCAGGTGATTTAAACATTGCATTGCAGCAGTTGTATTTTTAAATTTTTTTAAAAGTGCCCTAAAATGACTCAAAAATATACTTACCCCCATTTTATGTACCCCTAGTAGTAACTACAGCATATCCTTTGGCCAAAAAAAAATGTCTATTTTTTTTTTACGGTTATAGAAAAAGGGAGGCAATCGGGAAGCCGACTGCCTAAATACCGGCAGCCGGCTTCCCGACTGTCTTATCCCGGCAAGGGTGAAATGCCGGGCGTCTAGATGTAGACGCCCGCATTTCCCTGACGCCGGGAGATCGGCGCCCGGCATCACGATCGTAGTGATGCCGGGCGTCGCGAGCGGACAGCCGCAGGGGGGGTGGGTTAGGTTTAGGGCTCCCGGGGGGAACTTAGGGTTAGGCACCCCCCCGGGAGGGTTAGGGTTAGGCTACGGGGAGGGAGGGTTAGGGTTAGGCACCCCCCCGGGGGACTTAGGTTTAGGCAGCGGGGAAGGGGGTGGTTAGGGTTAGGCACTTAGAGGGGGGATTAGGGTTAGGCACTTGGGGGGGAAGTTAGGGTTAGGCACCCCTAAGGAGGGTTAGGGGGGTTAGGTTAGGTTAGTGGATACTTACCTATCCACGATCGGGATTTCCAGCGCTGTCGGGCTTCCGCTGCGTCGCACTCTGCTTCTGTCGGGCTGCCGCTGACGGGAATCGAACCGCCGGCCATGCGGCCGACGGTATTTCATACCAATTCCTAGAAAAATGCATATAACAGCCATTTAGGGATAGGGCAGTCACCTCACCTGTTGGGATCTTCTTCCTTCGGGCTACCGGCGTCGGGATATGAAGCAGCTAGTCAGCCGCCGTGACTTCATACCCATTTAAGAACTTTAAACCCATTTATTATGGCCAATAAAATACTTCTATACTGCTACCCAATATTCATTTACCTGTATTTGGGGTACAGACCGATTTCCCCATTTTCACCTGTACTTTACGCCTGTTGTCATCCCTGCAAGAATTATCGTGCAAATTTGTTATCGCCGGTCTTGTAAAAGAATTGCACGATAAACGGGAGCGCGCATACATGCGATAAGTGGCAAATTCGTGCGATGGGTCCAAAAAGATTTAGCCGGAGAAAACGTATGGTTATCACGGCTAATCGGATGCCCCCTTTAGTACGTCTCCCCCAAACAGTTCTACATCCCCTCTACCTATTACATTGTTGGTGGCTTAGGCTGAGGGTGAGGTTCAGTTCTCAGTATTCCGGGCGTTAATTCCTGCTATACACAGGTTGCAGTCAGCTTCATGTTTTGTTAACGGTTTCCTGCTGTTTGCCAGAAACTGAATTATTCTGAAGAAGGATGAGAACAGAGAAAGTTCATTTTATATTCTGTGTATGGTCTGCGGTGAATATGGATCATTTCACCTTTGAAAACGATTGTATGTTAGAGGTTGGGTTTTATGAAATAATTGGGATCCCATCTCAAGTTCCACTTGTATATAAGTTGTTGATGTATTGCAGGAACTCGTACATTCTGCTTTAGGATCACTGAACAGATGCATAACTCAGGGTGTTATGTGCAGATAATTGTGGTGAGGGGAAAAAAAAAAACACCCAATATTCACAAAACAAAAATTTTTGTTTTGTAAAATCTGAGCAAAAAAAAAAATTTTTTTTTTTTTTTACCGTCTTTTTCTCATAAGATTAAACTATGAACTGAAGGTCTATAGACGCTGCATTACTCTCTGGTTCATATTTAGACGCCGCCATCGGTCGCACCAATGAAACTTGCCCTGGCCCAATGGCAGGTGCAGTTACTTCGTCTAAGTACAGCCTCCTATGGGAGGAGTTCAGCAACTCTGCGAACAAAACCGGGACGCATGCCGTGGTGCAACTTAGACTTTAACGCAGACAAAAAAAATATTGTTCCACGGTGTCAGACATCGTTGCTGCGTCCGGCTCATAGGCCCATTTTCTTCCGCAACTGGACCCCAGGAGCAGATATACGGAACGTTGGCTTTTCAAAGCCACTGATGATCGTCGTCTTTGACCAATGTTTTTCAAACAGCAAGAGTAACTAATGCTAAATCAGGCTCGTCGTGCATGAATTACTATTGCCGCTGGACAAACATTGGTGAAAGTAAATTCTGAGTTTTTGTAGCTGATGACCGAGGGTCTGATTCAGGGGCAGATGCGGTGCCGGTTTGCGTAGCTGTCCAATGTTTTTTGTTCTGCGCATGCGTCCTGATGGTTACTGCCGACAGTCGCACATCGAATTCGGAAGCAGAGAGAGAGAGAATTTCGGTAGGCGTTTCTGTGAGGTAATGGGGAGGGGGGGTCACTCGATAGACGCGGACGTGTCGCAGCCAGCAATTGCATACAAAGACGCAGTTGCGACAGCATCACCGGCCACACTCCGACGGACATTCTGAGCAACCACAGGACGGCTCTAATGTCCTATAGTGTGACTGATGTGTGCTTGTGAATATGTGAATTTTTACGCACAGCCGTGGATTAGAGACACAGCCGGGAGCATCTCAGTGGGAAGTCCTTAGGGAATGGCGTTAAATTTGCAGTTGCGCAAAAAAGGGGTTTGTAGCGGCTTTTGCATAAGCTCGCAGACCAGCCACCGCCAATAGACGCTGCTGCGTGCCCTTTGCCCTGCGGCATTAGAATCAAGCCCTATGTCTCAACTGTAATGCCTGAATATTTTTTAAAGACTCTCAGCAGGTGATTGCAGAAGTAATATATATCTATATACTGTAGGTCCAATGTACGTTACTCAGCTTGTCAGTGCTCCTAGTGAATTCCAGTCCCTTGATATAAAGATATACAGTACATCAGTACATACAACTTTTTTCATTAGTGCATGAACAGTTATTTGCCGAACATTATTCAATGTGCCAGCGGCACGAACCTGCGCTGATCACATTCCTGTGAATATTGCGCTTTCATCGAGACATCAGGGGCCTATTCATCAAACCATAAATGGCCCAGTAACCATAAAACGATATTTAGGCTACCGGCCCATTCAAAATCAGGGGTCCCAAATGGACCACATGATATTCAGCAAACTCCGAAAACGGAAAGTTTTCGGAGTTTGCTTGCGAGAACATCTGAAGATGGCGCTTTGCTCTCGTAGTCCCGCTCCTTCCTGTGGGAAGAAGTTCCAGGAATGCGGAGAGGGATCCGAGCGGATCCCTCCGCAGCCTTCTTGCTACCACCACGGCAGCTTTGCGCATGTGTGATCTCAGATCACGCTGCATAGCTGCGCCGACGGAGAAGAGGTAAGTAACGCTGCTCCTGAAGTAGCTGCGCTACTAATCGAGTGGACAGCTGCTTTTCGGAGCAGCTGTCCCCGCACCGGAGCAATGATGAATTCCTCGCAGCGAGATGATTACTTAATGATTGCCCGATGATGAATAGGCCCCATAATGTTTATTTCATGCCATAAAATAATAATCATTAAACAACTTACTTTGGAGACATTAAAACAGGAAGTTAATTATAGGGTAATATTTTTTTATTGTATTTACACCTTACTCACAAAAGTTTATTTTCTTAACCACTTACCTGAGTAAGAGGTTTTCTAAAAATTTCCCAAAAATTTACGAATTTTTTTATTAGCAAATATTGTAAATCGATTACAGCAAATATGATTGATTCAATATATATATTTAACAAATATGTTGATTTCTTAATAATATGATACCGAAGGAAGTTCAAATAGCTAACGTTATGCAATTTGCTTAAAAAAATAAAAAAAATAAAAAATCTACCAATTTAAAAGAAAATTATTTCATACAAAAAAAAAAAAAAGAAAAGGAAGAAGGACTGATAAACCCAGTTTTTCGGAGATTCTTTTTTTCACACTATCCTATTTGTTTCGAGCAAACAAATAGGATAAATCGCCCGAAAACACGCAGGAGCTGTAATAAGTTAATCCGTGATGGTTTTTGCCATTGCGCCGACGAACACACGGCTCTTTTCGGGGATTGTTTTTAGGGACACATCAGGTCCCGAATAAAAAAATCCCCGGTAAGTGGCAGTGTCGGGCCGGACAACGGAGCTAATTGAATAGTACTGTGGGAGCCATTAACGCCCAAATAATGTTCGGGGCTAATTGTATACTATCCAAAAAGAGCAGCATCAAAGGGGGTGGGCGATCCAGAGATTGCCCATCTTAGCTGTTGCCGTGCTGCCTGGGAGAGGGGGAGGCGCGGCTGCGCTGTAGCGAGGTGCCCCATGCAGACTGTGGGCAACTAGATTAGTATCACACATCAGTCTTGCTGGTCCTGTAGAGCCACCGGCGACTGCACTGAGCGCCTAGAGCTCTGGCTGCAGAAAAATTGCCTTCCACTGGCCGCCGACAGCCTCCCTGACACGGTCTCATCCTTAATATCAGCCGGTAATGAGGCGCATCTTTTGTACCTGCTGTATGATGATGGCATGTAATAAACTGGGTGCATACTGTACTGTATGCCGCTATGGAGGCGTATGCATCCTGCGTACAACGGCAGATATACGCTGTTTTTGCCAACACATTTCTTTTGACTAATTTAGGCCCCTTTTTGCCAGTACCTTTGCATCAGCCCCGCTGTCAATAACCACAAAAAGCCATATATTACGTCTTATCGCTAAGAACTTTATGTATCAAGCAGTTTAAAGCGTGGAGGGGTGGACCAGTGGAGATAGCAACCAATCAGCTCCTATCTATTATTTTATAGACTGTACTTGACAAATGCTACTTCAAAGCTGATTGGTTGCTATGAGCAACTTCTCCACTGGCTCACTTCTCCAGGCTTTTCACTGCTTGATACATAAACCCCTAAGTTACATCTTTTACACTTTCTGCAGGCTAAACAAACGGATGCTGAGAACAAATTGCACATACCTTTTACACCTCTCATGCATCTTCTTAAACATCCCAAACCTGAAACAACAATCCCGGCATCTCAGTATTTCACCAGTAACACAATTATACTTTTATAAAAGTTTAGACATACAGCAGAACTGCTTGCTTTCCTTGCTTCAATAAACCTTGTCAGCAAAACTTTCCTTACTTTGCAAACAAGTGTTGTTTAGTGACTTATAGTGCAGATATTTATGTGTGTCACTTACCTATAAGATAAGATTAATGAGACTGAGCACCCACAGAAATGGAAGCCACCCTTCTTACTGTTTATTCTTAATTAAGATTTCCTATAACAATCTGATTCTCCTGCAGCGCCCTCTACCCAACACTCCACACACAGCAACCATCATTTAATAATAATAATGATAATAATAATATGTGATGTACAAACATATACAGTTCCACTGAATTCAGGTGGTGAAATAAACATTAATTCTCTTTTCCCAATGCTATAATAGTGTAAGGGGTAAATTTACTAAAGTGAGAGTTTTTAGCAATAGAGGTGTTGCCCATAGCAACCAATCAGATTCTAGATATTATCTTCAAGAAGGTGCTATTGAAATGTTAAGTAGAATCTGATTGGTTGCTATGGGCAACATAAAAAAAACCCCACTTACTTCAGTAAATTTACCCCTAGGTGTCAGTTTGTGCAGCTGCAGATTGAAAGCACAAGTGGCTGGCTTGCTGGGACCTGTAGTCTGCCTGTAAAGAACAATATTATTAACTATTATTTTACTATTAGCCATGTACCCAAAGATATAGGGGTGTGAGGAAGAGCCCTGCTGGTAGTTGCTCTGGGTTTTTGAGGTATCCAGCTTGCGAAGAATTCTAGCCCTGGACTGACCATTTTGCAGCTGGTTGACGGTATGGCAGTGGGACCTGTGTATATCCCAGCTATCACGTCAGCCCCCCGGCTGGTTCAGCCTGGTGCCGGTTATTGGAGAATAGCATACCTCCCAACTTTTCAGTATCAGGTTACGGACCAAAATGGGGGCGTGGCTTCACATAAAGGGGTGGGGCCTTGCAGAAATGGGGACGGAGTCTTGCTGCACTCCCTTCACATCACTGTGTGGGGCGAACGGGGGTGCTGGGATGCCCCCAGGCTCCCCCTACACTGTGAATAGATGCCGCGTGCATGTGCACAATAAGGATACTGAATTTGAACCTCTATACGCTCCTGCTTATACCTTCTAAAACCTGCCTATACCTTCTAAAATTTACGCTATTTGCGTACGCAGTCATATAGTAAAATAAAAGCCTTCAGACCTTGAAAATGTGTTTCCAAAGCACAAGGAATATTATTCAACGTGAAAACAGTAGGTTACACGCTGTGATCTAAAGACAATTTAGCGCAAAGAAATTATACAGACCCAAGGTACAGTTATACATACGCACGCGCACTGGGACCAGTTACCGGCATCCATAAGAAACCTCCATCAACAGCATCAGCATGAAGACTCCAGATTGGGGTCAGAACACACATATATATATACCCTTACAGGGATAAGCAATACAATAGAAAAGTTTGGCATGGTTTCATTGGTTCCCAGTGCGGGTGCATCTGTTACAGGATATTTAACAGGTTGATTCAAATGGACACAGGTCAGCCTCCGACAGCCTATTGTCTCCTCTATCCCCCCTGCATGCAAATCTAAGCTGTTAATTTTACAAAGTACATTTTCGGTGTTGTAAGTCTCTACTGTTCATAAGTTGGGAATGCAGGTTGCGATCTTCTCACCGATGATACCGGAAAGCTGTTGAGAAAGAGTCGATCAGTACAATACCAAACACTGTTTGCTTATCATGTACTAAACCTTAGATACCAAATAATCTTTTATTTCACAACATTAGCAATAAATGAATAAACCCTGGATATTACACTTTGAAGCTATGGAACCTTTTACGTGAGTGTGCAGTGTGTAAGTATTATGGGTTTGGGAAAAGACGCTAGTTAACTTGTGGCAGATGCTTACGCATGAAGCTAATAAACAGCGTTCACATGCAGGATATCATGCATTCGCTAATGTGCGTTATGTTAACAGCACAACTGTGCGTAATGTGCGGTGTTTATGCATGTGAGTCTGTTTATGATGAATTTAATATATACAGCCAGGTCCATAAATATTGGGATATTGACAGAATTTTCATATTTTGGCCTCTATTCACCACCACAATGATTTTGAAATGAAACAAACAAGATGTGATTTAACTGCAGACTTTCAGATTTAATTTGAGGGTAATTACATCCAAATCAGGTTAACGGTGTAGGAATTACAACGGTTTCTATATGTGCCTTCCACTTTTTAAGGGGCCAAAAGTAATGGGACAAACTAAACAATCCTAAATCTAACTTTCACTTTTTAATACTTTGTTGCAAATTCTTTGCAGGCAATTACAGCCTGAAGTCTGGAACGCATAGACATCACCAGACGCTGGGTTTCATCCCTGGTGATGCTCTGTCAGGCCTCTACTGCAAATGTCTTCAGTTCCTGCTTGTTCTTGGGGCATTTTCCCTTCAGTTTTGTCTTCATCAAGTGAAATGCATGCTCAATCGGATTCAGGTCAGGGGATTGACTTGGCCATTGCATAACATTCCACTTTCTAGCCTTAAAAAACTCTTTGGTTGCTTTTGCAGTATGCTTCGGGTCATTGTCCATCTGCACTGTGAAGCGCCGTCTAATGAGTTCTGAAGCATTTGACTGAATATGAGCATATAATATTGCCCGAAACACTTCAGAATTCATTCTGCTGCTTTTGTCAGCAGTCACATCATCAATAAATACAAGGGAACCAGTTCCATTGGCAGCCATACATGCCCACGCCATGACACTACCAGCACCATGCTTCACTGATGAGGTGGTATGTTTAGGATCATGAGCAGTTCCTTTCCTTCTCTTCCCATCACTCTGGTACAAGTTGATCTTTGTCTCATCTGTCCATAGGATGTTGTTCCAGAACTGTAATGGCTTTTTTAGATGTTGTTTGGCAAACTCTAATCTGGTCTTCTTGTTTTTGTGGCTCACCAATTGTTTACATCTTGTGGTGATCCTTCTATATTCACTCTTGTGAAGTTTTCTCTTGATTGTTGACTTTGACATATATACATCTACCTCCTGGAGAGTGTTCTTGATTTGGCCAACTGTTATGAAGGGGTTTTTCTTCACCAGGGAAATAATTCTTTTGTCATCCAATACAGTTGTTTTCTGTGGTCTTCCGAGTCTTTTGGTGTTGCTGAGCTCTCCAGTGCGTTCTTTCTTTTTAAGAATGTTCCAAACAGTTGATTTGGCCACACCTAATGTTTTTGCTATCTCTCTGATGGGTTTGTTTTAATTTTTCAGCCTAATGATGGCTTGCTTCACTGATAGTGACAGCTCTTTGGATCTCATATTGAGAGTTGACAGCAACTGATTCCAAATACAAATGTCACACCTAGAATCAACTCCAGACCTTTTACCTGCTTAATTGATAATGAAATAATGAGGGATTAGCCCACAACTGTCCATGAAATAGCTTCTGAGTTGATAGTCCCATTACTTTTGGCCCCTTAAAAAGTGGGAGGCACATATTGAAACTGTTGTAATTCCTACACCGTTCACCCGATTTGGATGTAATTACCCTCAAATTAAATCTGAAAGTCTGCAGTTAAAGCACATCTTGTTTGTTTCATTTCAAAACCATTGTGGTGGTGAACAGAGGCCAAAATCTGAAAATTCTGTCAATGTCCCAATATTTATGGACCTGACTGTATATATATATATATATATATATATATATATATATATACATAAAATTATATATATCATCCCTTAACTAACATTTTTAAACTGCAATGCAATGTGTTATGGGCAGTGAGCTTCACTCTCAAACAGGGTGGAGATCCCCCACCGATTGCTGGTGCCATCCTGTCTGACAGTGAGTTTAAAAGTTTTCTTCTGCCTAATTAGGATACCTGTGTCAGTTCTTTTCAAGCAGATTTCTTACCATTGTTCATTCAGTCAAATTCAAGTGTCTGGGCCATATTACAATCGCTACAGCTACACCTGTCCACATGTGGGGTCTCTCCATTTACATGCAAAAACACCCACAGTTCCTGGTGTATTGTCTTTTCTAATTACTTTTCTCAGGAAGCTGTTTTCTAGTTGTTTTGGTATTTTTCTATGCAAGGTTGTCCCCAGAATGGGCTTGTCATGGCTTCTAAAAGGATTACCAAAAACATTGCCATCTGTACTTAGCTCATGAGTTGTAACTTAAAATGGCGCTGGGAGATCAGTCGCAAAATGGCGTCTTGCAGATTCCGATTGTAAACAGATTCTGCCTCAGCCAATCATACGGCTTCGACAACAGCATCTATTCTCCCCCTGCTTACTCGCTCTCTGGTATGTAGAGGAGCGTTGTGTGCTCTTCCAACTCCCCCACAAAGCATACTTGCCTACTTTTTTAATCTCCTCTCTGGGAGCAGCCCGGAGAGGAGATGCAGTGGGCTACTTCGGTAGGCGGGGCACGGCTCTCACATGATTAGGCCCTGTCCTCACTGCGGGTCTGTGAAGAGGGGGCATTTCGGCTTCATTTTAGCCATGCCTCCTCCATACAGACCATGATTCCCATTTTCATCTACCCCATTCTGCCCACTTCACTATGAAGTGGGCAGGGTGCAAGCAATAGGACCACTCTTCCAGAAGTGCAGGGCAGTGGCGTCCCACCCCCCCAGTGTCACCCGGTGCGGGGAGGGATGCTGTGGGGCATGGCCATGTGTGAAGGGGCATGGCCACGCTGGAAGGGGTGTGGCTTCGTGGCCCGAACCCCATGCCTATTACTTCGGGGGGGAGGGGTTGTGCAGGAGGCTCCTGTGTGCAGTGCCGGACGGCTCCCTCAGTGCCAGGAGCCGAGTGCTGCACTGAATGCTACAGTGCAGCACCCGGCTCCTGTCAGCGAGGGGGAGTGACACCCAGGTGAGGACCGCTCCCCCCGCACCACCCTTGTGACACCACTGGTGTGGGGGACTACCTGAAAATTCGGGAGCCTCCGGCAATTTCCTGGAGAGTAAGTAAGTGTGCCACAAAGAACTAGGAAGTAGACGGAGGGATTTATATGCAATCCAAACCATGCGAGATCCCTCATTTCCTCGATTATGACGTTTGGTCTCAATTTGAGACCTGAATTTGACTTGGGGAACTGAGGCATGCCCCCAAGTTCTGGTGTGTTGGGTTTTCAACAAAACCAAACCGCGAAGCTCTAGTATGCGGTGAAGGTTGATTTTAGCTAGTGGAATAGCGCATTTGGAATTTAACACTTTCATTTTCATCATTTCAGCTTTCCAAAACCATTATATATTGCATTTTCTAGTTAGCATTTTGCATATGTCAGTACAACAGATAGGTGGAATTATCTGGCTTTGACATAGCAGGCCAAACATGGGGAGGAGGGGGGGCTAAGAGCTGCCCCTAGCTATGCTCCTGGTTGATTCGCTTATCACAATCCAAGACATAGAATGAGGGGCATCGTAAAATTTCATGGGATGATGGGCATTGTAAATTGTCAGCCTGGGTGGGCAGAGAAGTTATTTGCTGTATTATCTACCATACTGCATACTTAGCGACATTTGTTTTTACCTTTCCGGGAGTGGTCTGGAAAAGACTTTCAAGTGAGCAGCCAAGTATTGGCGTCATTAGACCACGTCCCTTCGCGGGAAAATCCTGCGGATCACGCATATTTCAATAGGGGCGGGGCCAAATTATGAGATTATCATAACATCACATCATTAGGGCTCGCCACCTATGCCTGGACCTCGAATTGCTAGTAATATTCTCCCCATTCCTGCCTACTTCATTAGGAAGTGGGCAGGATGCAGGAGAAGTTCCTACTATTCCGGGGGTGTGGGGGCTGCCCGAAAAATCGGGAGCTTCCCGCAGGTCCCGGGAGAGTAGGTAAGTATGCCATACTGGTAATACGTTCCATATGGAAAGTAAACTATATTGCTTCTCTGATGGAGGAAAGGGATGGCATGGCTGCTGATTTCCAATTGAGCGCCAACGAACAATTTGCCGCATTGAGCATGTGCCAGCGGAGTTTTTGAATAATGTGCTTTGAATAACTTTAGGCCTGGGCAATAAGAAACAGGTAGGGGAGGCAGGGTCGGTGATGCTAGTGACTAGTCCACATGGACACCAATTTCAGACATGCCCAAACTATATGGTACAGAGGGCCTGATTCAGACCCGCTCGCAAGCGGGTCTATGGCCGGACAGTGCGCATGCGAGCCCCGAAACGAGCGAGAAATCACTCGCTCCCGGGCTCGCAACAAAACGGGCGGCTATCTATGTTGATCGACAGCTCGCCCCTTTTTGTAGGCGGGGAGGGGGGTTGGCTGGCCAAACGGAGACATTCCTGAAGGAACGCCTGCCGTTTGAGGGCGGCCCTACTGACATCACCAGTGATGTCAGTAGTGAGCTTCCTGCTCTATTAGAGCAGGAAGCTCACTGGGGCTTGCGGGAACAAGACCCTAAAGTATATATAAAAGTCCCACTCCGGCGCAGTCACAAATCTATATATTATCAGGGATCAATTCCTTACATAAAGATAAAAGTAAGTCCACCAGATGATTCTTTTTATCCACAATTGTTCTTTTCCTCCTCAACTTCTCAATAGGGCACTCCAAGAGCCTTTATATCCAATATTCCTCACAAAAAAAGAAAAAAGGAAAACATAGTGCAATAACGTATGATGCACAAAAGGATATTTTAATAAATCATCACACTCACATAAGAATAAAATCACAAGGCATATAACACCACACAGGGTGCACAATCCACTTGGGAGATATACTGGACCGGGATAGCAGGGACATATAGATGTAAACGGCCAACAACGGGGGTCCCGGACACCAACCCGAATAACCGCTCAGTTCACCTGATCACCAGTCCAGACAGTCCTCTCCCTTGGCGTTCACCCGCTTAACGCGTTTCCAACAATGATGTCCTTCATCAGAAGCGTGGTGATCACACAACCTAACAGGGCTTAAATACCCTTCTTAATGGGTCACGTGACAACGTTGATTCCCGCACTTTCCATAAGCCACTCCTTCCCCAGGAGTAATACAAGTGATGTCTTCCAGATATCCTGCTTCCCGACTGAACCGGAAGTCGACACTGACACCCATCGTGCATACTTCCGGCGTCATGACGCACTTCCGGTTTGCGGCTGGTGACAGGAAGTTGCCCATTCAGCATTGCGTTCCAAGTCCAGGAAGTGTTTTAATCACGATGGATTTCAATAAAAAAAAGTCCCGTATAGGGTGCAATACGCGAAGATATGTAAAACAAGAAAAAAGATATGCATAAAAATATAATATAAAAAATGAGCAGCAGAGGACATTAAAAAATGAGCAGCAGAGGAACATAAAAAATTATGAGCAGTAAAGGCACATTAAAAACTTTTTTTTAAAAGAGAGGGGTATAAAAAAGATAAAACATAACTAATAAAAAATCATCATATAAACAAACATCTGTATATAAATAATCATAAAAACCACTTAAGTTCAAATTCGTCATTCAGGCCACCAGGTACAAGGGTTTTAAGTTTATGGATCCACCTCATCTCAGATTTAGAAAGTCTCACTTCTAAATCTTTGGTTCTCCATGTAGGATATAAAAGATTTTAAATGGCAAGGATTTGACCCGTGGATAAGTTTAAAATGTGTTTAAAATGTGCAGACACAGTGTGGGTCTCCAAACCCTTTTTAATATTATATAAATGTTCTGACAGTCTCGTTTTTAAATTACGACTGGGTTTGCCAATATATATAAGGCCACATTTACATTCCAGTCCATAAATCACGTTCTTAGAATTACATGTTATAAATTCTCTTATTGGGTATTCAACCCCCTTAACATTAAAATGTTTAATTTTAGACGGGCCCATAGCTGTTCTACACATATTACACATTCCACATCTGTGGGAACAAGACCCTACCACAAGGGTCTCGTCGCAAGCCCGATGGTCGCAACCATCGCGACCATCACCTGGCCGCTCGCAAAAGCTGTGGGTGGTCACCCACAGCTTAGCGAGCGGCCCGGAGGCAGTGCAAAAAAAAACAGGCCGCCCAGATTCAGAGCGAGCGCTCACCAAGAGCGTCCGGCTCTGAATCAGGGCCAGAGTGTCCTCCTGACCGTCTCTCCTCCAACGTAAGCTCAAGAGAGGATGGGAAGAGTTTATGTAAGCGCTGCAGAACTATAAACCATCACAGGTAGATATTCAGAGAGTTTTCCCTATTATGGACTGACAACGCTGACGTTACCAGGGTGGTTCGTTTCTGTTTCCAAGTACCAGTCCCAAGAGTCTCCCCTATGTCCCATTCCCCATGCAAGTTTCTGTGACTTTGTGGCAGGGGCGTATCTATAATGGGTGCAGGGTGTGCGGGGCACCCATAGTACTACTTACCTCTCCGGAGTCCTATGTCGGAGCAAGGGTCCGCCTCGGCCATTTTCCCGTTGTTTGCACGTGCAAAGTACAGGGAAAATGGCCACGGCGGCCATTTTCTAGGTGACCAGTGCATTCTCTATAGATTGTTGATATTAATACAAAAGGCGGTCAGCGCTCCTGAAGGGGGAATTGGATGACACCACTAGCTGCTACCTCAGGGAATGTCCTATAATTCCCGAAATATATATAATAGCATAAAAAGGGGGGGGGAGGAGAAACAGCGCTCTGTGGTGAATAATATAAAAAAATAATATATATGTCTGTCTGGAAATGTCAATATGAATATTTTATAAAATTCTGGTCAGCAAAAACTTGGGGCTGGGAATTCGTGGTAATTAATATATTGTCCCGAATTGAGAGAAAATATAATATGTGGAAAACTGGTGGGCAATAACTTTCGGCTGAGTGTTCGATGTGTATCCCAAGTTCCTATTATGACTTGGTGTATAATGATGTTTATGCTTGTCAGTCACGTTACAGCTTGGTGGGCAAAAACTTTTGGCTGGGTGTTCAGTACCAGTGAAGATGCTTGGTTGATAACAGTGTTGCTCCTCCTTCCCTCAGCTCACGTCACCTCAGGGGATATGAACGCAGTGTCAGAGTGACAATGACACTATAAAGCAGTATGGTGTATGTACGAAATGTACTTACCAAGCGATGTGCCTCTGCTGGTCCGTCACTCTTCCCCACGTCCTCCGGTGTGCGCATGCATGTGAGTGAGGGGTATTGGGAGTATATGCGATAAGAATGATGAAACTAATCAATCATAAATGATGATTTATTGTGACTTCAATATGCAAAAAAATCCAACAATGTGCAAAGTACGGTATTGATGGAATGGGTTAAAAAAGTCTATGGGTATAGTCTCTATGTCCCAACGCGTTTCGTCCCTATTAGGGACTTTTTCAAGGGCAAATGTCTCATGTTGTCCCATCTCCTCTTAAATAGGGATGCCAATTGATGTTCAAAACCTCCGGTGTGCGATGTGAATGCCGCACTTCCGGGTATCGTGTGCGCGCATGCTCAGTGCTGCACTGAATCTAGAAGTCAGTGGACACTGTCCCTGGTCTATCGTTACCTGCAGCCTAATGATTGCTTAATGTGAATCAGTCTCTATATTCTGTGCGTCTGGGCTCCACACACAGCGGCGGCCATCTTTGGTGGGTCCGTTTGTTACTCTATGACGTGTAGCTTCAAGCGGCCATTTTTGTTGTGGTTTCTACCCCTCTGTGATCGCTAATACATTTATCTTTGCATAAACAATATATCCGTATATAGCGCGATCTTGTTGCATGGCATATTCATTAAGTTACAATTGTGTCCAATATTTGAAGTATATTGGACACTTTAAATTAGGGGTGAGCGGGTTCGGATTTCTGAAATCCGAACCCCCCCGAGCCCCCCCGATCCGAGTCCGATCCGAGTCAGGCTCGACTTTTCCCGCCTGACTCGGATCTGAAATCGAGGCAAAACGTCATCATCCCGCCTTCCGAGTCTCGCGGGTTTTGGATCGTATATAAGGTACCCGCGTCGGCGCCATTTTCTCACTCGGCTGTGGACAGTGAAGAGGGAGGGTGGGAGTTAGGGCTGTGTAGTGTAGTGTAGTGTAGTGTAGTGTAGTGCTGCTGTTGTCCACTACTTCAAAGTCCATAGGGGCTGGCTGTGTTGTGCTGTGCTGCTGTTGTTAATAGGGGCTGTGTCCACTACTTCAAAGTCCATAGGGGCTGGCTGGACTGTGTTGTGCAGTCAGTTCTCCATAGGGGCTGTGTCCACTCCAAAGTCCTGTGCAGTGTCCCAGTCCTAAAGGAGTGCTGTAATGTTGTCCAGGGGGTGCTCTGTCCATCAGGGGTGCTCCCCCCAAGTGCTAAAAAAATAATATATTTTCTGTGTTTGTGAATTGTGTGCGCAGTAGCCGCACGTGCATCAACAAAGTAGTGCCAAGCGTGCGCCTGTGTCATAAGTAAAGGGCCGGCTGGCTTGACCGTTAAAGGGTGCTGTAACCCCCGAAAGTACACTCCAGTCCAAACCAAAAAAAAATTATTTTCTGTGTTTGTGAATTGTGTGTGCAGTAGCCGCACGTGCATCAACAAAGTAGTGCCAAGCGTGCGCCTGTGTCATAAGTAAAGGGCCGGCTGGCTTGACCGTTAAGGGTGCTGTAACCCCTGAAAGTACACTCCAGTCCAAACCAAAAAAAAAATTATTTTCTGTGTTTGTGAATTGTGTGCGCAGTAGCCGCACGTGCATCAACAAAGTAGTGCCAAGCGTGCGCCTGTGTCATAAGTAAAGGGCCGGCTGGCTTGACCGTTAAGGGTGCTGTAACCCCCGAAAGTACACTCCAGTCCAAACCAAAAAAAAAATTATTTTCTGTGTTTGTGAATTGTGTGCGCAGTAGCCGCACGTGCATCAACAAAGTAGTGCCAAGCGTGCACCTGTGTCATAAGTAAAGGGCCGGCTGGCTTGACCGTTAAGGGTGCTGTAACCCCCGAAAGTACACTCCAGTCCAAACCAAAAAAAAAATTATTTTCTGTGTTTGTGAATTGTGTGCGCAGTAGCCGCACGTGCATCAACAAAGTAGTGCCAAGCGTGCGCCTGTGTCATAAGTAAAGGGCCGGCTGGCTTGACCGTTAAAGGGTGCTGTAACCCCCAAAGTACACTCCAGTCCAAACCAAAAAAAAAATTATTTTCTGTGTTTGTGAATTGTGTGCGCAGTAGCCGCACGTGCATCAACAAAGTAGTGCCAAGCGTGCGCCTGTGTCATAAGTAAAGGGCCGGCTGGCTTGACCGTTAAAGGGTGCTGTAACCCCCGAAAGTACACTCCAGTCCAAACCAAAAAAAAATTATTTTCTGTGTTTGTGAATTGTGTGCGCAGTAGCCGCACGTGCATCAACAAAGTAGTGCCAAGCGTGCACCTGTGTCATAAGTAAAGGGCCGGCTGGCTTGACCATTAAGGGTGCTGTAACCCCCGAAAGTACACTCCAGTCCAAACCAAAAAAAAAATTATTTTCTGTGTTTGTGAATTGTGTGCGCAGTAGCCGCACGTGCATCAACAAAGTAGTGCCAAGCGTGCGCCTGTGTCATAAGTAAAGGGCCGGCTGGCTTGACCGTTAAAGGGTTCTGTAACCCCCAAAGTACACTCCAAACCAAAAAAATATATATTTTCTGTGTTTGTGACTTGTGTGCACTGTGGCTGCACGTGCATCAACAAAGGAGCAGCGCCAAGCGTGCGCCTGTGTCCCATAAGTAAAGAGCCGGCTGGCTCATTTCTTAAAGGGTGGTGTAACCCACAAAGTGCACTACTCTCCAGCAAAAATAAAAAAATATTTTCTGTGTTTGTGTGTGCTTTAGCCGCACGTATATATATCAATATAACATAAATGGAGGACCAAACTTTCTCCGATAAAAATAAAATAGGGAAAGATCAAGAACCACTTCCTCCTAGTGCTGTTGCTGCTGCTGGGAGTTGTTCATCATCCCAGAGAGGAAGTAGGAACATCACTACTTTTACTAAACAATTGACCCTCCAACAGTCCCTAGCGATGAGGATGAAGTACGACAGCAGTCATCCTGAAGCAAAACGTATAACTGAGGCCTTGACTGCTATGTTGGTGTTAGACGTGCGTTCGGTATCCGACATTAGTGCAGTGGGATTTAGACAATTGATGGAGGTAGTGTGTCCTCGGTTCCAAATCCCGTCTAGATTCCACCTGCATCCTCAAAGCAGCAGCGACAAGCGTGCGTCTGTCTGTTAAAGGGTGGTGACGCCCTCAAAGTGTGCTACACAAACAATTAAAATATTGTTCTTTTTTTTTCTGTCTTTGTGAATTGTGTGGGCTGTAGCCGCACCTGCATCCTTAAAGCAGCAGCGACAAGCGTGCGTCTGTCTGTTAAAGGGTGGTGACACCCTCACAGTGTGCTACACAAACAATTAAAATATTGTTCTTTTTTTTTCGGTCTTTGTGAAATGTGTGGGCTGTAGCCGCACCTGCATCCTTAAAGCAGCAGCGACAAGCGTGCGTCTGTCTGTTAAAGGGTGGTGTAACTCTCAAAGTGCTCCAAAAAATAAAAACTATTTTTTTAATGTGTTTGTGACTTGTGTGCGATGTAGCCGCACTTGCATCCTCAAAGCAGCAGCGACAAGCGTGCGTCTGTCTGTTAAACGGTGGTGACACCCTCAAAGTGTGCTACACAAACAATAAAAATATTTTTCTTCTTTTTTCTGTCTTTGTGAATTGTGTGGGCTGTAGCCGCACCTGCATCCTTAAAGCAGCAGCGACAAGCGTGCGTCTGTCTGTTAAAGGGTGGTGACACCCTCAAAGTGTGCTACACAAACAATTAAAATATTGTTCTTTTTTTTTCGGTCTTTGTGAAATGTGTGGGCTGTAGCCGCACCTGCATCCTTAAAGCAGCAGCGACAAGCGTGCGTCTGTCTGTTAAAGGGTGGTGACACCCTCAAAGTGTGCTACACGAACAATAAAAATATTCTTCTTTTTTCTGTCTTTGTGAATTGTGTGGGCTGTAGCCGCACTTGCATCCTCAAAGCAGCAGCGACAAGCGTGCGTCTGTCTGTTAAAGGGTGGTGTAACCCTCAAAGTGTGCTCCACAAACAATAAAAATATTCTTTTTTTTTTTCTGTCTTTGTGAATTGTGTGGGCTGTAGCCGCACTTGAATCCTCAAAGCAGCAGCGACAAGCGTGCGTCTGTCTGTTAAAGGATTACATCGGTGACAGCATCCAAGTAGGCATGTCAGACAGTCCGTACCTGTACTGGCAGGAAAAAGAAGCAACTTGGAGGTCCCTGTACAAACTGGCTCTATTTTACCTGAGTTGCCCCCCCTCCAGTGTGTACTCCGAAAGAGTGTTTAGTGCAGCCGGGAACCTTGTCAGCGAAAGGCGTAGGAGGTTGCTTCCACAAAATGTGGAGAAGATGATGTTCATAAAATGAATTATCAACTCTTCCAGGGAGACCAGCCTCCAGAACGTACAGAGGGACCTGTGGTTCCAGCAGGGACGAATTAATACTCTGTGAGGATGAGGATGTACACACTGAAGAGGGTGAGGAATCGGTGGATGAGGAGGATGAGGATGACATCTTGCCTCCGTAGAGCCAGTTTGTGCAGGGACAGATAAATTGCCAGCTTGTTTTGTGGGGGCCCAAACGAACCAATCATTTCAGCCACAGTTGTGTGGCAGACCCTGGCGCTGAAATGATTGGTTTGTTAAAGTGTGCATGTCCTGTTTATACAACATAAGGGTGGGTGGGAGGGCCCAAGGACAATTCCATCTTGCACCTCTTTTTTTTCTTTGCATTATGTACAGTTTGGGGCCTAGTTTTTCAATGCCATCCTGTCTGCCACTGCAGTTTCACGCCTAGATGGGTCACGTGTTTGTGCCGCCCACTCGTGTCGCTTAGCATAGTCATCCAGCTACCTCGGTGCAACCTTTTGGACATAAAAACACTATTGTGAGGTGTGAGGTATTCAGAATAGACTGGAAATGAGTGGAAATTAAGGTTATTGAGGTTAATAATAGCATAGGAGCAGAAAAACCTACAAATTCTGTGATTTTAGCTGTTTTTATGCTTTTTTTCAAAAAAATACAGATCCAAAACACAAAACCCAGAACCCAAAACACGGAAGGGTGGTTTTGGCAAAACCAATCCAGATCCAAAACACGAAGAAAGATCCAGATCCAAAACCAAAACACAAAACACGAAAAGTGGCCGGTGCACACCCCTACTTTAAATGCAATATTCCAGTGATTGAATTAGGCGTGTGTTGTCCTAATTTTTGCACCTAATATATCTATTAAGGGAAAACTGGAGGAACACACTCAATGTTCCTACAGTGAATTGTAGTTTGATTAATTAAATATTTGAATGGAAAAGTATT
The DNA here is from genome assembly GCA_031769625.1 of Taudactylus pleione. Lineage (NCBI taxonomy): Eukaryota > Metazoa > Chordata > Amphibia > Anura > Myobatrachidae > Taudactylus > Taudactylus pleione. Next base: position 1,101,845 of record JAUIMM010000294.1, on the reverse strand, counting down.
ATGATAAAATTGTAATGGTCTTGTTAAAGGGACATTCTGTATGTGTGTATAATGGTTTTGGTCTGCTTGTACCTAACCATAAGAATAGGAATTATAAATGCAAAATAAATGCAAAATAAACATTAAGGGAATTATTGTCCTAAATATTGTCTCTATAGACTCTGGGCGCACTCTAGTGCCCAGAGTCTATAACTCCGGCGCTGGCCGCGCACAGCTCAGTGCGCTGCCGGTCGCCGGACAGAGAGAAGGGGGCCCGTGTCGGAGACTGCACACGGGCCCCCTCCTCTCTAGAAGCGCCCCTGCTTTGTGGGCACGGGCCATGTGAGAGTCGGCAGATGGTATATAATAAGCCTTTAGTAGGGATATAATCAGGATATAATCAGGATCCCAGTAGTCAAAATACAGATGAATCCTGTATTAGGTTTAGGGGTAGGCATTAGGAGGAGGGGTTAAGTCATACCTCACAACATGACCCTCTCCAGGAGGGACACAATGCTCTGGTCCTGGACTTCCCTGGTAAGAGGCGGGGCTGCAGCACAGTTCAAAATTCAAATAGGGGAGTCACACCAACTGTCATTTCACACACTGCCCAACATCACTGGCTGGGACTCACTGGCAGTTGGTGTAACTCCCCTATTTGTATTTTGGACTGTACTGCAGCCCCACCTCTAGAGCCGCCACCAATCATAACTTACCAGGGAAGTCCAGGACCAGAGCATTGTGTCCCTCCTGGAGAGGGTCGGTTAGGGTTAAGCTGCCAAAGGGGACGGTTAGGGTTATTATCATATTTCTAAACCATTCAAACTTGTCCTTTGTTCATATTTACTCCAGATTCCACAATTCCTGCACAGATGTCTAACTTGCCCTCCTAGGGGTATATTTACTAAAGTGCAGGTTTTTAGAAGTGGAGATTTTGCCCATAGCAACCAATCAGAATCTAGCTATTATCTTCTATAAATGTTAAGTAGAATCTGATTGGTTGCTATGGGCAACATCTCCACTTCTAAAAACCCGCACTATTGTAAATATATCCTGTACACCAGAGGTTCCCAAACGCGGTTCTCAAGGCACCCCAACAGTTTTAGAAATATCCATGTTTGAGCAAAGTGATTAAATTAAATTGACTGATATACTAATTAAGTCACCTGTGCTCAACTATGGATATCTCTAAAACATGAACTGTTGGGGAGCCTTGAGGACCGCGTTTGGGTATCTCTGCCCTAGACTTTATCCAAGCCTATGAATGAATACAGCTCAACAATACTTCCACCGCCTGGGGTTTACATTCATGTAGTATGTAAGTATACTTGTATGACTACAACTACAGTAACCTTCTTCCACCTCATATACCCCTTTTCCACTGCTACATTAGCATACCTCCCAACATGACCCTCTCCAGGAGGGACACAATGCTCTGGTCCTGGACTTCCCTGGTAAGAGGCGGGGCTGCAGCACAGTTCAAAATTCAAATAGGGGAGCCACACCAACTGTCATTTCACACGCTGCCAAACATCACTGGGACTCACTGGCAGTTGGTGTGACTCCCCTATTTGAATTTTGGACTGTTCTGCAGCCCCACCCCTGGAGCCACCACCAACCATAAATGACCAGGGAAGTCCAGGAACAGAGGATTGTGTCCCTCCTGGAGAGGGTCATGTTGGGAGGTATGCAATAACCCGGGTTATTGCTGGGTCTACCCGGGTTGGGGTTCAGTGGAAAAAGGTCCCTGAAAATTAACCTGGGTCAAGTGACTCAGGACTACCCCTTTTCCACTGCTGCAATAACCCCGGTTAATTCTGGGTCTTCCCCGGTAGCGGCTCAGTGGAAAAGGGTACATGAAAAATAACCCGGGTCAAGTGACCTGGGAATCTAACCCAGGTAGCTACCAGGGTTGGACCCAGGGCTAGATTTACCACTAGGCAACCCAGACGGACACCTTGGGCCCGGCGTGTCCAAAGGTGCCCATAGCCGGGAGAGAACCTGCATTTTACCTCCACCTCTTCCTCCCCCCACCTGGTAGGAGCAGGGCTCTGGACGTGCTGTTGTGTCTTCTCACGCCGGCCGGTGCCAGCAGCAGCATGTCTAGAGCCCTGCTCCTACCAGGTGGGGGGAGGAGGAGGTGGAGTTTCAGGACATGCCCAGTGAACGCTGGCCTCTGAAGTGATCGGAGGATAAGGAAGCCTCCAATCGCTTCAGAGGCCAACATTCCTAGTGATGCCTGCGCAGCCGTGCCTGCTGGATCAAGTTAGATCCAGTCAGCACGGCAGTGGGAGCGTCAGCCCAGACTACGGCCGTGTGGAGTCAGGTAAGTACTGTGGGGGCGGAGGGGGGGCACTGCTTTAAGGGGCACAAACTATAGGGGCACTACTTTAAGAGGCACCACTACAGGGGCACTGCATATGGGCTCCAATATAGGGGTACTGCATATGGGCACAACTACAGGGGGCAATGCATATGGGCTCAACTACAGGGGGCACTGCATATGGGCACAACTACAGGGGGCAATGCATATGGGCACAACTACAGGGGGTAATGCATATGGGCACAACTACAGGGGGCACTGCATATGGGCACAACTACAGGGGGCAATGCATATGGGCTCCAATACAGGGGTACTGCATATGGGCACAACTACAGGGGCACTACTTTAAGAGGCACAACTACAGGGGGTAATGCATAGGGGCACAACTACAGGGGGCAATGCATATGGGCTCAACTACAGGGGGCACTGCGTATGGGCAGGACTACAGGGGGCATTGCATATTGGGCACTGCTACAGGAGGCATTGCATAATGGGCACAGCTACAGGGTGCATTGCATAAGGGGCCCTGCATAAAGGGCACTACATAAGGGGCGCTGCATAATGGGCACTGCTACAGGGGGCATTGCATAAGGGGCACCATTACAGGAGGCATTGCATAAGGGGCACTAGTACAGGGGGCATTGCATAAGGGGCACTAATAAAGGGGGCATTGCATAATGGGCACTAGTACAGGGGGCATTGCATGAGGGAAGGGGGGGTGTGCTGAGATGGGAGAGGGGTCAGTGATGTGAGCAAAGAGCGGGCCTATGCTATGAGGGGGGGGTCTGTGCTGAGATGGGAGAGGGGTCAGTTATGTGAGGAAAGAGGGGGTCTATACTGAGAGGGGTCAGTAAAAGAGTGGGTCTGTGCTGTGAGGGGAGAGGGGGGTCTCTGCTTAGAGGGGTCAGTGATGTGAGGAAAGAGAAGGTCTGTGCTGTGAGGGGAGGGGTTATCTGTGCTGAGAGGAGTTAGGGTTAGGCTGCTGGAGATAGAAGATTAGGGTTAGGCTGGGAGGGTTGGGTTAAGGCTGCGGGGGGAGGGAGGCTTAGGTAAGGTTAGGGATAGGGTTAGGCTGCTGGAGATAGAAGATTAGGGTTAGGCTGGGAGGGTTGGGTTTAGGCTGCGGGGGGAGGGAGGCTTAGGTAAGGTTAGGGATAGGGTTAGGATACTTACCAGCAGGTATCGGTATCCTTACCTTGACGGGATGCCAGTGTTGGGATTCTGAGCACCGGCATCCCGTACCCAACCCATACATACATAGCCGACGTTTCAAGGCCAGAGCAGGCCTTTTCTTCAGGGTGCTGTACAGGGGCATGGATCAGAAATTAAAATATAGTGCTATCAATTGTTTGAGGGAGGGGGGCCCCAAAACTGGTATCTTGCCTAGGGCCCCATGAGGTCTAAATCCGGCTCTGGTTGGACCCGGGATGGACCTGGGTAATGGTGCAGTGTAAATGGCGCGACCCGGGTTATCTGACCCGGGTCATGCCTAAATGAGCTGATTGGTGGCTGTGGAGCAGTCACCTCCCACTTTTTATGACCTCACAAATTTAGCAGGGCAGACCCGGGTTCAGTGTGAACAGGGCTTACCCAGGAATAACCCGGATCTAAGGTGCAGTGTAAACGGGGTCTGACCTGGGTTGAACCATGTCCGAAAACCCAAGTCGGACCAGGGTTTTTGGTAGAAAATGTGTATTATACCTCTTTTCCACCAAAAACCCAGGTCCGACCTGGGTTTTTGGACATGGTTCCAACCCTGGTCAGACCCAGGTCAGACCCATTTACACTGCACCTTTGATCTGGGTTACTCCCAGGTCAGCCCTGTTCACACTGAACTCAGGTCTGCCCTGCTAAACCTGTGAGGTCATAAAAAGTGGGAGGTGAATGCTCCACAACCACCAATCCGCTCATTTTAGGCATGATCCAGGTCAGATAACCCGGGTTGCACCGTTTACACTGCACCATTTCCTGGGTCCATCCTGGGTCCAACCCTGGTAGCTACCTGGGTTGGATTGCAGGGTCACTTGACCCAGGTTATTTTTCAGGGACCCTTTTACACTGAGCTGCGACCCAGGTAGACCCAGCAAAAACCCAGGTTTTTGCTCTGGTGTAAAAGGGGTATTAGTAGAAAACATTTCCCGTCTGTAAAGATAACACTGTAAGACCTTCATCCCATCCAGTTTGTTGCTGTTCACTTTATATTACATGTACTTCCCCACAAAAGTCACCTCTAAGGCGTCACACATTCCTCTCCTCTCCTGATGTGATATATCAATATCTCATTATATGCCTTTCTGCCACATCCACCAAAAAAAACATGAAAGTACACAGGCAATTAATATGAGTTACCATAAATAGACCCAGTGTACAACAATTACACAGGAAAAAGAAATCTTTCCAGCCCAACATTTAATCCTACTTTAATCCTAGTCATTAGGAATTAGGCATGCCGGGCTGCCCGGCCGTGCTTCTAAATTACAATCAAACAGTTACCAATTACACAAATTATTGACGGTAGATCCTCTTTTCAACTGCAAATTAAGGCTATTAAGAAAGGCTCCTTTTTAATGCAAAAGTGACTAATTAACCAACGGATGGGAAATCGTCAGCCCAGATATCAAAAAAGTGCTCTGCGCACATTGCGGAAACACAAGGGAACCAATTAGTTTAATTATCAAAACAGCTAATTAAAATTGCACAGTTCCTAATTACTTCTTTGCTTTTCCCTCTAATTGACAGCATGGAGATAAATGGGTTTGCAGTGGAAAAAAAAAAAAAACAGGGAGAATAGAAAAACAGGGAAACTTCGGCGGAATATTGTGCTGACTTTATCTCTATCTGTGTGGCAGCCCTTGAAAGTGGAAAATTAATGACCTTAATTCTCAAACAGTTTTTTCCTCTAACTGAACTCCCTCTGTGTTCTCTGTGTAGCCCCCTCGTCCTCTGCAGCCCGGCTGCTAGGCCGACAATTTGCACACTGGAAGTGAAGTGGGCTCTGGGTGGACCCGCCAATTCGCCACCTAATGTCACAGCTTCTGGTTGAAGAGGAGAGATGAAAGAATCAGACGTAGATTCAAGGTGAAAAGCATTATGGGTCAGGCCTGATTTTCCCCCTTCTACACAGAAAACCGCTCCTAAAACGACATTTTCCTCAGCAGATTGGGAGCCTAGTGACCTTTATTGGAGTCCCAAATGAGTTGATTATTCAAACAGCAAAAAAACTAATTACACTGCTGTGATGGAGGGTGTAGAGGAGAGATAAATAGATTAAAGTGGTAATGAGCATTCCACAGATATTCAAGTGTGGAAAAGAATAAGAGCACATTCGTGGAGAGGGAGCGCGCTTGTCTTTATGATAAACAAGGAAAGGGACAGAACAAATGCTGACATTGGATCATTTTTTGCAATGCTAAATTTGAAAAAAAAATTAATGTGCAAGTCATGAGTCTGCCGTCATTACGTGCTGCCTGCTGATCGTAAGCTCTGCGGCTCGGTTGGAAATATGTCTCCTCTGAGCTCATTTGTCTTTGAATTGCCAAATATGAGCCATCATGTTAGTATTGGTCTATGTAGCAGCTGCATATACTGTGGCGTTGGATAAAAAATGGCGGCAGGCAGGTACGGGGTCCCCGACTATACAAGGAACTGTGAATGTCTAAGGGAGTAATGTGTCATTCTTCTAAAGAGAATAAGTAGAGGTGTTTACCCATAGATAAGCAACCAATCAGCTTCCAGATTCCATTTATTTACTATATTCTGTATGCTGATTGGTTGCTATCAGCCACTTTTCCTTCTATCCTCTTTAGTTAGTTTGATACTTCTCTCTGTATTTATCGACAGTTCTTCATCATGGGACTGAAACACCTACCTACTGACTTGGGTTTATAGGGCATAATGACTAATTATACACTGGCTACAGTACTCCGCCATTATTTAGGTGACTAGCAAAACATGAAAGGTGAGAGACAACTGAATAATATAAAACATAACATAAATCAATTACTATGCTGCCCCCTGAGATTGCAGCTGATGTTTAAAGGGTGTTCCGAGACCTCATATTTTTGCTGTGTCACAAGAGTTGTGTTGTTATAGAAGACTATAGAGTAACTGAGGTAAATTGGAGTGAGCAGAGGGGGCAGGATACTGGTTTTATTGGAAGGTGTGCGTTCCTGCAACGCCTCCCTCGAGCATCTGTCAGGTAGGTAGGACTGAGCCGGCGGACACTAGGCGTTGCCGTAGCGCAGTCAGACAAGCCCGACCTCTGTCATGCGCCTCTGCATATGCGCAAGGTTTCCGCGCGTCTTTACTCCCTGGCTTTCCATGAGGACGGACGGAACCAGGAGAGACTCTCACAGTATGGAGCCACATAGCTGGACCGCATATACACTATACCACCACCATTACAGGGAATCACAGCTACCAATCATCGTCAGTGTATTAGCCACTACCATGCCAGGCGCACTACAAGGCCCAGTAACACCCTGAGCTTCAGGCTGCCTATATATATTTTGACACAGTTGGGATAGGAGTCCCTTCCCTGGGTAGTTGGGCTCCCTCCTTCACACACAGCAGCCAGAGAAACAGGACACAATTCTGGGGTTCTCGTACAAGCTGGTCGGAGCCAGTCTTTATTGTACAGGGCACATACATAAAATAAAACACAAACAAAATCCTAGTCCTTCTGGGCTCTAACTAGACAGTAGATTCTCTCACTATCAGGAGACTAAATAAGTTCACGTCCACAGTACTTACAGGTTGTATCAAACAGTGTCTCAGAGCAAGCTAGCCTGTGGGCCTGCTCTCCCAGGTGTGAGACACTCAGCCACAACTAAACCTAGCTTATCACAGCCCTAATGAGCCTGCTACTAGGCTGAAAGGCCCAACACCCGGAGTGGCCTGTGGATGGAGTCCTCCCTCCCCTCACATCCACACCCCCAGGACCCATTCCAGCTTTTCACCAAAGCCGACAATTCTAGTCAGTTTTCCAAACAGACTTCTCCTGGTTTTTTTTAAACACATAGGATAGGAATCTAGGACACGCATAGTAGCCATACCAGACTTTTCCAGTGCTTCTATCAAAAAAAATAAAAAATAATAATATATATATATATATATATATATATATATATATACTGTATATTAGGGGTGTGCACCAGCCACTTTTGCCACTTTTCGTGTTTTGGTTTTGAATCTGGAACTTTCTTCGTGTTTTGGATCTGGATTGGTTTTGCCAAAACCACCCTTCCGTGTTTTGGGTTCTGGGTTTTGTGTTTTGGATCTGTATTTTTTTGAAAAAAAGCATAAAAACAGCTAAAATCACCGAATTTGTGGGTTTTTCTGCTCCTATGCTATTATTAACCTCAATAACCTTAATTTCCACTCATTTCCAGTCTATTCTGAACACCTCGCAATAGTGTTTTTATGTCCAAAAGGTTGCACCGAGGTAGCTGGATGACTATGCTAAGCGACACGAGTGGGCGGCACAAGCACGTGGCCCATCTAGGAGTGACACTGCAGTGGCAGACAGGATGGCAGTTTGAAAAACTAGGCCCCAAACAGTACATAATGCAAAGAAAAAAAAGAGGTGCAAGATGGAATTGTCCTTGGGCCGTCCCACCCACCCTTATGTTGTATAAACAGGACATGCACACTTTAACAAACCAATCATTTCAGCGCCAGGGTCTGCCACATGACTGTGGCTGAAATGATTGGTTCGTTTAGGCCCCCACAAAACAAGCTGGCAATTAATCTGCCCTGCACAAACTGGCTCTACGGAGGCAAGATGTCGTCCTCATCATCCTCTTCCACCGATTCCTCACCCTCTTCAGTGTTGTGTACATCCTCATCCTCACAGAGTATTAATTCGTCCCCGCTGGAATCCACCACCACAGGTCCCTCTGTACGTTCTGGAGGCTGGTCTCCCTGGAAGAGTTGATAATTCATTTTTATGAACATCATCTCCACATTTTGTGGAAGCAACTTCCTACGCCTTTCGCTGACAAGGTTCCCGGCTGCACTAAACACTCTTTCGGAGTACACACTGGAGGGGGGGCAACTCAGGTAAAATAGAGCCAGTTTGTACAGGGGCCTCCAAATTGCCTCTTTTTCCTGCCAGTACAGGTACGGACTGTCTGACATGCCTACTTGGATGCTGTCACCGATGTAATCCTCCACCATTCTGTCAATGGTGACAGTATCATATGCAGTGACAGTAGACATGTCAGAAATTGTTGCCAGGTCCTTCAGTCTGGACTAGATGTCCAAACTTGGTCCTGCCTGCCCTGCATCACCGCCAGCGGGTTGCTTAGGATACCTAAGTTTTTTCCTGACAGCCCCAGTTGCGGGAGAAAATGAAGAAGGAGCTGTTGACGTGTCACGTTCCGCTTCAGCTGACAGTGTTTTCACCAGCAGGTCTTTGCACCTCTGCAGGCTTGTGTCGGCCGGAAAGAGAGACACCACATAGGCTTTAAATCTAGGATCGAGCACGGTGGCTAAAATGTAGTGGTCTGATTTCAACAGATTGTCCACCCTGGAATCCTGGCAAAGCGAATGAAGGGCTTCATCCACAAGTCCAACATACCGAGCGGAATCGCTCCGTCTTAGCTCCTTCTTCACTTTCTCCAGCTGCTTCTGCAAAAGCCTGATGAGGGGAATGACCTGACTCAAGCTGGCAGTGTCTGAACTGACTTCACGTGTGGCAAGTTCGAAGGGCTGGAGAAACTTGCACAACACGGAAATCATTCTCCACTGCGCTTGAGTCAGGTGCATACCCCCTCCTTTGCCTATGTCATAGGTGGATGTATAGGCCTGAATGGCCTTTTGCTGCTTCTCCATCCTCTGAAGCATAAAGAGGGTTGAGTTCCACCGCGTCACAACCTCTTGCTTCAGGTGATGGCGGGGCAGGTTCAAGAGTGTTTGCTGGCGCTCCAGTCTTTGGCACGCAGTCGCTGAATTTCGAAAGTGGGCAGAAATTTTTCGGGCCACCCAAAGCGTCTCCTGCACGCCCCTGTCGCTTTTCAGAAAATTCTGCACCACCAAGTTTATTGTATGAGCAAAACATGGGACGTGCTGGAATTTGCCCAGATGTAATGCCCGCACAATATTGGTGGCGTTGTCAGATATCACAAATCCCCAGGAGAGTCTAAGTGGGGTAAGCCACTGGGCGCTGATTTCCCTCAGTTTCTCTAAGAGGTTGTCGGCGGTGTGCCTCTTACTGAAACCGGTGATACACAGCGTAGCCTGCCTTGGAACAAGCTGGCGTTTCTGAGATGCTGCTACTGGTGACACTGCTGTTGTTACTGCGTAAGGTGATATATCTACCCAGTGGGCTGTCACAGTCATATAGTCCGTAGTCTGCCCTGTTCCACTTGTCCACATGTCCATGGTTAAGTGGACATTGGGTACAACCGCATTTTTCAGGACACTGAGGACACTTTTTCTGTACAGTCTCGGTATCGCCTGCCTAGTGAAGTGGAATCTAGACGGGATTTGGAACCGGGGACACACTACCTCCATCAATTGTCTAAATCCCACTGCACTAATGGCGGATACCGGACGCACGTCTAACACCAACATAGCAGTCATGGCCTCAGTTATACGTTTTGCTTCAGGATGACTGCTGTCGTACTTCATCCTCCTCACTAAGGACTGTTGGAGGGTCAATTGTTTGGTAAAAGTAGTGGTGTTCCTACTTCCTCTCTGGGATGATGAATGACTCCCAGCAGCAACAGCAGCAGCGGCAGCAGTAGGCGTAGCAATGCAGGATCCTCCGGATAGGAGAGTCAGTCATGCCAGTGACATGGCCTGCAGAACTACTTCCGATCCTGGCTAAGGAGGAAATTGATGAGGGGGGAGTTGACGGTGTGGTTTGCAGGCACTTGGATACAACAGGACAAAGGGATTTAGGTGTCCCTGGACTGCTTACGGTCTTAGCCAAAGTTTCTGAACATGACAGTAACTTTTTATGAACGCGCTGCAGGTGACGTATAAGGGAGGATGTTCCTAGGTGGTTGAGGTCCCTACCCCTACTTATTTCACCTTTACATATGGTACATATGGCAAGACAGTTGTTGTCCGGATTTGGATAGAAATATTGCCAGACCAAAGAGGTGGAATGTTTGGTCTTCTGCCCAGGCATGACCGTGATGGGCTTTTTCATCCCACGGACAACAACTGTCTCCCCCGGAGCCTGATTTAAACAAACCACATCACCATCAGAATCCTCCTCGCCAACTTCCTCCTCAGCGCCAGCTACATCAGTATGCTCATCCTGTTGTACTTCAACAGTGACATCTTCAATTTGCATATCAGCAAGTGGACTGTGGGTGCTCCTTTCAGCACTTGCAGAGGGCGTGCAAATGGTGTAAAGAGCCACCTCTTCCCGTCCAGTGCTGGGAAGGTCAGGCATCGCAACTGCCACCACACTTGGACTCACCTTGGGGATTTGTGATATCTTCTTAGAACGCACAGTTCTTCGCTGTGCTTTCGCCAGCTTAACTCGTTTGATTTTTTTAGCGGGATGGGGGCTTCCATGGTCATGTGAAGCTGAACCACTAGTCATGAACATAAGGATAGACCTTAGCCGTTCCTTGCCACTCCGTGTGGCAAATGACATATTGGCAAGTTTACGTTTCTCCTCAGATGATTTAAATGTTTTTTTAAGGTCATTTTCCTGAACTTTGTCATTTGGGATTGTATATGCCCTCTACTATGACATTGGGCATCGGCCTTGGCAGACGACGTTGATTGCATGTTATCGTCTATGTCATGACTAGTGGCAGCAGCTTCAGCACTAGGAGGAAGTGGTTCTTGATCTTTCCCTATTTTATTTTTATCGGAGAAAGTTTGGTCCTCCGTTTATGTTATATTGATATATACATGCGGCTAAGGCGCACACAAACACAGAAAATATTTTTTATTATTGTTGGAGACTAGAGCACTTTGTGGGTTACACCACCCTTTAAGTAATGAGCCAGCCAGCTCTTTACTTATGGGACACAGGCGGACGCTTGGTTCTGCTCCTTTGTTGATGCACGGGCAGGTACAGTGCACACAATTCACAAAGACAGAAAAAAAAAGAATTTTTTATATTTTTTGGAGCGCACTTTGAAGGTTACACCACCCTTTAACAGACAGACGCACGCTTGGCACTGCTGCTTTGAGGACTCAAGTACAGTGCACACAATTCACAAACACAGAGAAAAAAAAATATTTTTTGGAGTGCACTTTGGGGGTTACAGCACCCTTTAATGGACGAGCCAACCGGCCCTTCACTTATGAACAGGCGCACGCTTGGCGCTACTTTGTTGATGCACGTGCGGCTACTGCGCACACAATTCGCAAACACAAAAAAATATATATTTTTATTTTTTGTGGAGTGCACTTTGGGGGTTACAGCACCCTTTAACGGACAAGCCAGCCAGCCCTTTACTTATGGGACACAGGCGCACGCTTGGCGCTGCTCCTTTGTTGATGCACGTGCAGCCATAGTGCACACAATCACAAACACAGAAAATATTATTTTATTTTGTTTGGAGTGCACTTTGGGGGTTACAGCACCCTTTAATGGACAAGCCAGCCGGCCCTTTACTTATGGGACACAGGCGCACGCTTGGCGCTGCTCCTTTGTTGATGCATGTGCAGCCACAGTGCACACAATTCACAAACACAGAAAATATTTTTTTATTTTGTTTGGAGTGCACTTTGGGGGTTACAGCACCCTTTAACGGACAAGCCAGCTGGCTCTTTACTTATGGGACACAGGCGCACGCTTGGCGCTGCTCCTTTGTTGATGCACGTGCAGCCACAGTGCACACAATTCACAAACACAGAAAATAATTTTTTATTTTGTTTAGAGTGCACTTTGGTGGTTACAGCACCCTTTAACGGACAAGCTAGCTGGCTCTTTACTTATGACACAGGCGCACGCTTGGCGCTACTTTGTTGATAACCATGCGGCCACAGTGCACACAATTCACAAACACAGAAAATTATTTTTTATTTTGTTTGGAGTGCACTTTGGGGGTTACAGCACCCTTTAACGGTCAAGCCAGCCGGCCCCTTACTTATGACACAGGCGCACGCTTGGCGCTAATTTGTTGATGCACGTGCGGCTACTGCGCACACAATTCACAAACACAGAAAAAATATTATTTTTTTTCGCACTTGGGGGGAGCACCCCTGATGGACAGAGCACCCCCTGGACAACACTACAGCACCCCTTTAGGACTGGGACACGGCACAGGACTTTGGAGTGGACACTATGGACAACTGACTGCACAACACATAGCCCAGCCAGCCCCTATGGACTTTGGAGGAGTGGACACAGCCCCTATTGACAACAGCAGCACAGCACAACACAGCCAGCCCCTATGGACTTTGGAGGAGTGGACACAGCCCCTATGGACAACAGCAGCACAGCACAACACAGCCAGCCCCTATGGACTTTGGAGGAGTGGACACAGCCCCTATGGACAACAGCAGCACAGCACAACACAGTCAGCCCCTATGGATTTTGGAGGAGTGGACACAGCTCCTATGGACAACAGCAGCACAGCACAACACAGCCAGTCCCTATGGACTTTGGAGGAGTGGACACAGCCCCTATAGACAACAGCAGCACAGCGCAGCGCAGCACAGCACAGCACAACACTACACTGCACTACACTACACACCCCAGCCAGCCCTAACTCCCACCCTGCCTCTTCACTGTCCACAGCCGAGTGAGAAAATGGCGCCGACGCGGGTACCTTATATAGAATCCAAAATCCGCGAGACCCGGAAGGCGGGATGATGACGTTTTGCCTCGATTTCAGATCCGAGTCAGGCGGGAAAAGTCGAGCCTGACTCGAATCGGCCTCGGATCGGGGGGGCTCGGGGGGGTTCGGATTTCAGAAATCCGAACCCGCTCACCCTATATATATATAATCCTCATACCACTGTAACACCTGTAATTTCCCTGTGTCATATGCTACTTGTTGTTCTAACTGATCCAATAAATCTAAGAGCTGGTTGAGCTGTACCACATGTGGCCTAACCGCCACCAGCACCAGGCCTGCCAAGAGCCGTGGCGGGCCCTGGTAATAGGGGGCGTGGCCTAATAGGGGAGGCGTGGCCATGCCCCCTTGCTCTGAGCCCCCTCAGCCACGCTGTGTGCTGGGCTGCTGTGAGTGGGGGGGCGGCGCCGGACCCGGGCCCCCACCTGGCCCCTCAGGAAGCCTGGGCCCGTGTAATCTGTACCTGCTCCCCCCCCTCTCGGCGCCCCTGACCAGCACCAACACCTGGGTTACGTACTGCACACCACATGCATCTTGGCCAAGCACATTAGAGTATACCCTGGTGTAACTATTGTCGGGAGGACTACTGCTCCCAGCATAATCTGCGCATTATAGTGACAGTCTACTATGCTACCAGGTCATACCCAACCTGATGTCACCCCTGTGTGTCAAATCCTGCACAACATGTTAGAGTGGTCTAGGTAGTGTGATCGTAGGGGGGGATCCTATTTTCGCCATTATCGAAGGTGTATGTACGCCAGCGGCCATTCCCATAGGCTGCTCCATCTCATCTATCTCCGCTTCCCCCCAGAGCTGTTAATCTGCCAGTTTTGTAAAATTTAAGTGAGTCCACCAAGAGGGCCTGTGATGTTTGCGCTGGATGGAAACGGTCACTTATTCAGCAAATACAAGGATTTTAATTAGCCCAGCATGGTTTTGTACTAATCCTTAGATACGTTGGCCTTTGGTTAACGTTATTTAGATCACAAACATTAGTTTTTTTTCTTGTGTTTTTTTCACCATTTCCTGTTTAAACAAGAAAGCTTGTCTTGCTGTATTGGATCCTGGTGGATATAAATCACCATCTCTCTTGGTGGTTTCAGTAAGTTTTTTTTTTTTTTTTTCCTTTCACCGAACAGCTGTGATTGAAGTGAAAACCCATTTTTTTTTTTTACTGTTCCCGTGTCATTACATTGTGATTCTCTAGAGACGCTGCTTGTGAATGAATTAGGTTTCTCTTTTTATATTAACTGCAAGAGTATTCTAGTATCAGAGCTAAAGAACTACAATACCGCACCTCAAAAAGAGGCCATGCCTAATTAAAAGATGCCTAATCCACAGAATGAGATGTCAGACGACTTTGAAGTTAGTTTGTAATTACATTTCGGCTGTGTGCGGCACGGCTCACGTAGAAATATATTTTCTGATCTATTGTGGGATAATAGTGTGCAAAGAGTGCGGGAGTTATGGCAAAATAGGACACGTCGCAAAGTGGAATTATTAAATGCTAGCTATCGTTTTATTAAATGTGACCTCATTTTTTTTCGTTATCTAAGTTTATTTTTGAGTGTTTTTAGATTACTTTTTACTGTTTATATTTCCCAGTGAGCAGCTTGCTATTATAGTGTTAGGGATGGGGCGACCAAAAATAACCTAATTCCAGGCACTCAGGGCCTGATTCAGACCCGCTCGCGAGCGCTCGCAAGTGGGTCAATGGTGCCCAAGTGCGCATGCGCACGACGGAGGCGGCTCTGTCGTGCGCATGCACGAGACCCGAATAATGACGGCCAAGCCGTCGTTATGGGTCTCGCACCAAAGGGGGCGTGCTGTCGATGGTGATTGACAGCACGCCCCCTTTGGTGGGCATGCTGGGGGCGTGGCTGCCCAGACGGAGGCGTTCCCATGGGAACGCCTAACGTCTGGGGCCGGCCCCACTGACATCACTAGTGATGTCAGTGGGAGTGCTTTTGGCTCTGATAGAGCCAAAAGCACTCCAGGGCTTGCGGCAGCGAGACCCTACCGCAGGGTCTCGTCGCAAGCCCGATGGTCGCGATGGTCTTGACCATCGCGACCATCATATTGGCCGCTCGCTATAGCTGTGGGTCGTCACCCACAGCTATGCGAGCGGCCAGGAGGCCGCTCCAAAAAGAAGGAGGAATGGCCCTGATTCAGAGCGAGCGCTCTGTCAGAGCGTCCGGCTCTGAATCAGGGCCTCAGTGTGGGTATCTCCAGGCCAAACACTTGTAGGCTGCCCCTTCCGATGTTCTCTATTGAACTTTAATAGTTGCAGTAGCCCCTGTAGACGGTCACGCAATACAACCCCGGCATGTGACACTGCTGGGTCTCCCTTAGAGAAACATCGCCACCGATGATAGGGAATTTGAAAGGCCAGCTAAACCATAAAGACTACTCGCCTCAACCCTACAGTATTCAAATCTTAAGGGGAGATTTATCAAACCACCTGAAAAAGGAAAATTGTAATGATGCCCCTAGCAACCAATCAAATTGTAGCTATAATTTATTTAGTACAGTGTAGAAAATAATAGCTAGAATGTGATTGGTTGCTATGGGAATGCATAAGCCATCTGGCCTTCATAGCAACATAAAGGTGGAACTGCGTTTTTTCAGAATTGAGGGCCTGAATGTGAGAGCATGGGAGCGTGTTGTCAGGGCTGCCATCAGGAATTGTGGGGCCCGGGTCTAACAAAAATAGTCAGGGCCCCCCCAGCCCCCACTCAAGCCCCCCTTCCCCCGCTGGCTGGGAGAAAGCAGTCCCCTAGCCAGTTCTACTCCCCACATCTGCAACAACTGACATACTGCAATAAATAAAAGATTAATTACACTTACCTGTTTTGGCTGCAGCCTCCGGCTCCTCAGTCCTCACAGCGCGGCTCCATTCTCATTCGGCGGCGGGCGCCGGCGGCAATAGGAGCGGGCAGAGAGTCACACTTCTATTGTGTGGCAGCAGAGGGTACTAGCGGGCGGGCCCCCTTAGTGTCTGAGCCCGGGACTCCGGACCCGGCAGTCCCCGCCTGATGGCGGCCCTGATTGCAGTAGCAGGCCCGGATCCCCTCCCGTACTGCCAGTGTCCGGGCCCAGGACTCTAGTACCGGCAGTCCACCCCTGATGGCGGCCCTGCGTGTTGTAGTCTATATTGTAGCAGTCAGCCTAGTTTACTCAATGATATCACAGGCGCCTCGAGCCAATGTCCCAGCCTCAGCACACCTGAGATGATGCTCGGGCTCTAGTGCGGTTGCTTCATAGACCTCCAACTATGTTTCACATGCAGTGCTTGCCAGAGCCAGTAGTACGTGATCAGGCATGGGGACTGTGTCCACCCTGTCTCTCCCCCACATGCACACACACAGGTAGTGCATGCAGCCTGGGAGGGGTGCAGCCTACATGGATCAGGGAAAAGCTAATGGTTCAAGCAGTCACTTCATCTTGTCCAATATAGCTCTATTGAGTCTAGAGTACCATCTGTCGTACCGTGCACCCTGAGGATGCCTGGTTACTATATGGGGAAATGTATTAAACTTTCTAAAGAGTGGAGCAGAGGACCAGTGAAGTTGCCCATAGCAACCAATGAGCTACTACCATTTTATCGAATTTACTATGGGACAACTTCTCTACTTGCCCGCTCTTTAGAAGGTTTGACAAGTGCCCCCCTTTTTACCCACCTAGTCATCATCCCTGCCCAGAGCACTGCCGTGCTGCCGATCACTGCTGATTGAGCAGTCCAGCAGTACCCCCCACCCGGAGGCTGCAGAGAGGAGCAACCACCTGGGGGAAATGTATATGAACCAGCCCTCAGCCCCCCCCCCAATGTATACCAGCAGCAGTGAGGAGCAGCCGACGGGGGAAATGCAAAGAATGATGTTGCAATGTCCCAATGATCGATATTCTGATATATCGCTGATCGATATATATTTTTTAAAATTCGATATTAATATAATTGTGTTGGATATGCTTTAATAGATGTTCTTGACCTAATTTAATCATGAAGAAATTTCTGAGCGTTTTTTTGAAAAAAAAAAAAATATTAGCCAGTTAGGTGGATAACATCACTGGCGTCACAAGGAGTGTGCGGGCCGCACCCGGGTGTCACCAGCCGAGGGGTGACACCAAAGTGCTAGCTCCCCCTCAGTGACAGGAGCCGGGTGCTGCATTACAGCACTCGGCTCCTAGCACAGTGAGGGTGTTCGGGCCACGAGGTCACGCCCCCACACGTGAGGCCACGCCCACCCATGAAGTCACGCCCCTTTATTTTCCAGCGCACGTGCTGCGCCGCGCTGAATACAGCCCGCACCTGCCCGCACCGGGTGCAATGTGAGGTAGGGACGCCACTAGTTAACATCCCTAATCGTTTAGAGTAGCCTCTCACATTTCCTAAGTAGCCAATGACTGTTCAAAATAAGCCCAACCCTTTGTACAGAGAGCATGATAGCAAATTAATTTATGTACAACGTGGTTTTTAACTCCTGCAGCCCCTCGCCCCCTCCGCCATGTACTTTCTGCTATGAATGGCTTGTAACGGCAGGCAAAGCACATGGACATGTACTGTACATAGATGGTTAGATCATATGTTTGTCCTCTGTTGCAGTGATGTTAGTCAGAACAAAGTTTGCCATGCCCTTATCTCATTAATTACTTTGAGAATTAAAAGGGCGAGAAGAACCCCGCTCGGCTGCATAAAACACATACGGTGAGACGGCAATGCTATGTATTTCTGCAGCAATATTTCTGTACAGCCGAAATCCTCTTGAGAATGTCACAGTGAATTATGAGCTCAAGATGAAAAGGGAAAATCTGAGAGTCGTTTGTAAAAATAAAATCACATTGTATAAAATAAAAAAAACAAATATAGCCTCGGATGGAGAATTTTTCTTTTTCTTTTTTTTTTCTTTACATTATTTGGAAAGTTTTGGGGTTTTTTTTTTGGTGCCCACTTAAGGATACGAAAAATCATAAAAGAGAATACAGAGGAAACTTTAGTCTCTGCTCACTTCTACCATCAGAACCAACCGAAAACAAAAATCCCTGTTACAGAAAATGGTTTTGACAACCTTGTTTTGGGTTGTCAGAATAGATCTGTTCGTTAAAGTAAAGTTAAGCTCCGCCTATCACCTGGATGTTGCCGGGATGTGAAAATAGGGATTATTAGGTGGTTTTGCAGGGCTGGCAATCCAACACAACAGATAAGTACAGTGCTCAACATACCACTGAAAGGTCAAGGTAGAAGAAATTCACCCCAGTATGTAGCATAAGCAACCAGGATCGTAGGAAGCACACAGGGCCAGATTATGGTTTGCGGGGCCCCTACCAATAAAACTGTCAATATGATATGCTGGGATGTTATTAAAAAGTGTAATATAACTCCCAGCACCGAAAATTTGTTAAACACACTGTAGTGCCCAGTTCATAGTATGGCACACAAAAACCCCAGTTCACAAATCAGTGGCGTAACTAGGGTATTTGGAGCCCAGGGCAAGTTGAAAAATAGACCCCCCCCACCCACGTGCCAAAAAATGGGCATGTCACATGCCACACTGGGCGTTGTCACTGAAAAATGGAACGTGTCAACATGACACACACCCCTTTCTCGTCACTCTGGGAGCATTCCTTTCCATATGCACCTTAATGCAGTGCCCCTTATACAGTGCCCCCTATGCAGTGCCGCCAGTAGTGGTCCCCCTGATGCAGGCCCCCAGTAGTGCCCCTTATACAGTACCCCCAGTAGTAGTCCCCCTTATGCAGGCCCCAATTAGTGCCCCTTATGCAGTGCCCTCAACAGTGGTCCCTCTTATACAGTGCCCCCTGTAGTGGTCCTCCCTATTCAGTGCCCCCAGTAGTGATACAGTGCCAGTAGTGCCCAAAACATAACACACACAGACATACTGTACACACACAAAACAGAAAACACTGACACTGACTTACCTGAATCCCCGCTCTTGCCGCACCCGCCGCTGTCTGCTCCTCCGTCCTCCCGCTCGGTACTATGTAATAGACGTCATGACGTCTCTCCCATCACCCACTGCAGTAGCCTGGAAGGCGGAGCTCATGAGTGAGCTCGAGCCCGGCTCTGGCCATGGGCGCAGCAGCCAATGAGAGCCTGTTTGACTCTCATCGGCTGCTGAAACACACACATCGCCGCAGCGCTGGTGGCGATGTGTGTGTAACTGTGTAGTGCGGACCACACTCACTCAAATAGCACAGTGCTTATATGGATACACTGGGGTACAGCTTGCAGCACCACAGTGCTTATATGAATACCTACAGCGTCACAATACTTATATGAATCACAGTACTTGTATGAATATTACACTGCGGTACGACCTACAGCACCACACTACTTGTCTGACTATGAATATCACACTGTGACATGACCTACAGCGTCACAATACTTGTATGAAATTGATATTGCACTGGGGTATGACCTACAGCGTCACAATACTTGTATGAATATTACACTGGGGTATGACCTGCAGCGTCACAGTGCTTATACGGATACTCTGGGATACAGAAGCATACACTGGGGTACGGCCTGCACCATCATAGTGCTTGTATGAATACACTGGGGTACAGAATCATACACTGGGGTACGGCCAGCAGCGTCACAGTGCTAATACGGATACACTGGGGTACTGAAGCATACACTGGTGTATGGACTGCAGCGTCACAATGCTTATATGAATACACTGGGGTACGAATGCATACACTGGGGTACGACCTACAGTGTCACAATACTTGTATGAATATTACACTGCGGTATGAACTACAGTGTCACAATACTTGTATGAATATTACACTGCGGTATGAACTACAGCGTCACAATACTTGTATGAAACTGAATATTACACTGCGGTACGGCCTGCAGCATCACAATACTTGTATGAATATTACACTGTGCGTACGGCCTGCAGCATCACAATACTTGTATGAATACTACACTACGTATGGCCTGCAGTGTCACAATACTTGGTTGAATATTACACTGCGGTACGGCCTGCAGCATCACAATACGTGTATGAATATTACACTGCGCTACAACCTACAGCATCACAATATGTGTATGAATATTACACTGTGGTACGGCCTGCTGTGTCACAGTACTTGTATGAATATTACACTGGTGTGCGGCCTGCAGCGTCACTGTGCTTAAAAGGATACACTGGGATACGGAAGCATACAGTGGGGTACGGACTGCAGCGTCACAGTGCTTATGTGGAAACACTGGGGTACAGAAGCATACACTGGGGTACGGCCAGCAGCGTCACAGTGCTTATTTGGATTCACTGGCGGGGGGGTACGTCCTGCAGCATCACAGTGCTTATATGGATATAAAATCTACTTTTTAACTTTATTTTTTGCTTATTATTTAAACATTTTTTTTTTTACTTTTATTGACTGTTTTTTTTTTACAGTCCCTGGATGGACAGCACACCCTTGGATGGACAGCACACTGAATGCACAATACACCCCTGGACAGCACACCCCTGGATGGGCAACACAGCCCCCTGGATGGAGCACAGCACACCCCTAGACTGGACAACACAGCCCCCTGGATGGAGCACAGCACACCCCTGGATTGGACAACACAGCCCCCTGGATGGAGCACAGCACACCCCTAGACTGGACAACACAGCCCCCTGGATGGAGCACAGCACACCCCTGGATTGGACAACACAGCCCCCTGGACGGAGCTCAACACAGCCCAGAACTCATCAAGGAAATGGCACCGATCACCACATCTGCAGGGAGGGACTTATGCAAAATCTAAAATTTGAGTAAGGCGGGAAAACCTGAGCCGGACTCAGATTCGACTCGTAATAGTGATGTTCATGTGCGTCAGGTTCTCTGAGAACCAGACCCGCTCATCTCTAATGCAAATCCAAATGTACAATCAATACAGTACAAATATATTGAACAAAACATACATAAAAGTACTGCAAAATCTTAAACTATTAGATAGGATAAGAGATACTAAGAACTCAAAAATAGGAATAAGATCAAAGGCGATAAAAGTGCACAATATTCTCCATATTCTTCACAATATTTGGAGAATTTTTCATTATCCAGTATAAAGATACCTTGATGCTCAGAGCAAACAGTAGGGTGAAAAGTCTTGCTCAGCCTTCAGGGCTGGAGTATCTTGGCTAGATGCGGCCATATAGGGGTGGTGCGGCTTTTGGGCCGGTTGCAGCCTCTGGGCTGGTGGAGGCCTGATGGCCAATAAGTTGTGGTGCGGCCTTTGGGCCAGTAGCAGCCCCGGGACTGTTGAAGCCTGTAGGCAAACAAGTTGAGGTGCGGCCTTTGGGCCAGTAGCAGCCTCTGGGCTGGTTGAGGCCTGAGGATCATTAAGCTGTGAGGCGGCCTTTTGGCTGGATGCTGCCTTGAGGGCAGAATGACTTGGCAAGAGAACGCTGAGGTGCTCACAGTGTCGCCGGGATGACACCAGCAGAAGGATGCAGAGTTGCGTACAGAGGATGCTAAGGTGCACTTAGTGCCGCCGCGATGACACCAGCGGTTGTACGCAAGATGCTGAGGTGCACTTAATGCCGCCGAGATGACACCAGCGGTATACACAAGGTTGCGTACTCTGATGTGCGGCCTGTGTAGCAGAGTTGACACAAGACGCTGGGTTGCACACTCGGAACGCTGAGTACGGGCTGTGCCGCCTGGATGACACAAATGACAGCTGGAGCAAATGCAGACCGTCCCGCCTGGATGACACAAACGACAGCTAGAGCAAATGCAGACCGTGCCACCTGGATGATGCAAACGGCAGGAACAGGGAAGCAGGCAAGGTGCTGGGAACTCGACTGTGAAACTGGAGACCAAAATGACAACCGGAAACACGTGAACGCTATCACCAGCAGGGAGTGAAGAGCTGGCTGGAATTTAACAGAAACAGGGCCCAACCAGAGCAAGTTTCCCTAATGACAGATTATTAAGCACCTGGGCTGTGTTCAGACAGGAGAATCATTCAGTGTGCACCTGATAGTGCACATAGACAGGCAGTAATTAGTGCAGAGGCTCAGCAGCAACCAAGACTGGAACTGCAACAATATGCTTCTAACCACAGATCCTAACAGGAGGAAGGAGGAGACTTCAGTGAATGCTTGTCTGGCATTCACCCCACACAGCATTGGTAGCGTGGCGGCTTGTGACATTACCCCCCCTTGATGAGGGGTTAAGGAACCCCTAGAGCCTGGTTTGTTCGGAAAGTTCTCAAAGAATCTTCTCTGCAAGGTGGGAGCATGCAAAGATCTTTCTGGAACCCAAGAATGCTCCTCTGGTCCATACCCTTTTCAGTGAACCAGGAACTAGAGTCCAGAATCTTCTCCACCACAAACTCTTGGTAGCCCTGGACAAGCACTGGTGGAGGTCTGACTGGTCGTCTAGAAGTGAACCTGGTGGAAAATAACACTGGCTTGAGGAGAGAACAATGAAATGTGTTGTTGATCCTAAGGGTCTTTGGTAAATTCAGCCTGAAGGCTATGGGATTAATCTGGGCAATGATGCAAAATGGCCCAATGAACTTTGGCCCCAATTTCTGCAACCTCTGGTGCAAATAGATGTTCCTGGAAGATAGCCACACCAGATCACCGACTCTCAAATTACATGGTCTCCGATGCTTGTCTAACCGTGCCTTGGATCGCCCAGACGCTTGAAGGAGAGCATGGTGTACCTTCTTCCATACTGACCGTAGCCTTGATACAGAAGAACAAACATGAGTTCCAGTAGTAGAAGGCTCGAATAAATTACTCCCAGGATGTGTTTCATAGGTGCAATAAAATGGAGAGACGGAGGATGCAGAATGGCAGGAGTTGTTGTATGCAAATTCTGCAAAGGGCAGAAGTGGAACCCAATCGTCTTGACATTTGGAAATGAAGCAGCAGAGGAACTGCTCCAACGACTGATTGGCCCGCTCCGTCTGACTGTTGGACTGTGGATGGTATCCAGAGGACAGGCTGACGTTGATACCCAGATCGTCTCAGAAGCATCTCCAAAACCGGGCAACGAACTGCGTACCACGTTCTGAAATGATATCTACTGGAAGTCCATGGAGCCTAAAGACATGGTGGATAATAGTGTAGACAACTCCTTAGCAGATGGTAACTTGCTCAAGGGAACAAAGTGCACCATTTTGGAGAACCGATCCATAATGGTCCAGATGACAGAGCAACGTGAGGACACCGGCAGGTCGACAACAAATAGCCTCAGGAGACCAATTCGCAACCTCT
Organism: Taudactylus pleione; assembly: GCA_031769625.1. Lineage (NCBI taxonomy): Eukaryota > Metazoa > Chordata > Amphibia > Anura > Myobatrachidae > Taudactylus > Taudactylus pleione. The sequence goes on along the minus strand of JAUIMM010000294.1, from coordinate 1,078,521 downwards.
GATCCTTTCTTCGTTAAGTCCACAATGGGTGACACAATCAAGGAGAAGGACTTAATGAACCTTCGATAGGCATTAGCCACACGTGCATCAACAAAGTAGCAGCGCCAAGCGTGCGCCTGGGTCATAAGTCAAGGGCTGGCTGGCTCGTCTGTTGAAGGGTGGTGTAACCCTCAAAGTGCCAGAAAAAATAAATAATAAATATTTTTCTGTGTTTGTGACCTGTGTGCAGTGTCCCATAAAGGCTGTAGTCCTAAAGAGGTGCTGTAGTGTTGTCCAGGGGGTTCTCTGTCCATCAGGGGTGCTCCCCCCAAGTACAAAAAAATTATTCTTTTTTTTCTGTTTGTGTGTGCTGTAGCCGCACGTGCATCAACAAAGTAGCAGTGCCAAGCATGCGCCTGTGTCATAAATCTAGGTCCGGCTGGCTCGTCTGTTGAAGGGTGGTGTAACCCCAAAGTGCTCCAAAAAATAAAAAATATATTTTTTTCTGTGTTTGTGACTTGTGTGCCGTGTCCCATAAAGGCTGTAGTCCTAAAGAGGTGCTGTAGTGTTGTCCAGGGGGTGGTCTGTCCATCAGGGGTGCTCCCCCCAAGTGCAAAAAAAATAATTATTTTTCTGTTTGTGTGTGCTGTAACCGCACGTGCGTCAACAAAGTAGCAGCGCCAAGTGTGCGCCTGTGTCATAAATCAAGGGCCGGCTGGCTCATCTGTTGAAGGGTGGTGTGACCCCCAAAGTGCCTGAAAAAAAATAAAAAAATATTTTTCTGTGTTTGTGTGCGCCTTAGCTGCACGTACATCAATTTCACATAAATGGAGGACAAAAATGTGACCGATAAAAATAAAATAGGGAAAGATCAAGAACCACTTCCTCTTAGTGCTGAAGCTGCTGCACTAGTCATGACATAGACGATGAAATGCCATCAACATTGTCTGCCAAGGCCGATGCCCAATGTAATAGTAGAGGGCATATAAAATCCCAAATGGCAAAGTTCAGAAAAATTACCTTAAAAAAATAAATTTAAATCGTCTGGGGAGAAACGTAAACTTGGCAATATGCCATTTACAACACGAAGTGGCAAGGAACGGCTAAGGTCCTCCCCTATGTTCATGACTAGTGGTTCAGCTTCACATGACGATGGAAGCCCTCCTCCGGCTACAAAAATCAAACAAGTTAAGCTGGCAAAATCACAGTAAAGAACTGTGCATTCTAATTCTAAGAAGATATTACAAATCCCGATGGAGAGTCCAAGTGTGGCGACGGTTGGGGCCTAGTTTTTCAAACTGCCATCCTGTCTGCCACTGCAGTGTCACTCCTAGATGGGCCACGTGTTTGTGCCGCCCACTCGTATCTCTTAGCATAGTCATCCAGCTACCTCGGTGCAACCTTTTGGCCTAAAAACAATATTGTGAGGTGTTCAGAATAGACTGGAAATGAGTGGAAATTAAGGTTATTGAGGTTAATAATAGCATAGGAGCAGAAAAACCTACAAATTCTGTGATTTTAGCTGTTTTTATGCTTTTTACAAAAAAAATACAGATCCAAAACACAAAACCCAGAACCCAAAACACGGAAGGGGTGTTTTGGCAAAACCAATCCAGATCCAAAACACGAAGAAAGATCCTGATCCAAAACCAAAACACAAAACACGAAAAGTGGTCGGTGCACACCCCTAATTTGAAGAATATCATTTTAACTGTAAAATATTGTATGGTGGGTAGAAAGGACGGCCCCTACACAGAGCAGCCCAACATGGCAAACCAAACATCCAAACACTGCATTGCGGGCGGTGTCTGCCCAGTGAATGCAAAAACCAAACACTAAGCACAAACCTTCAACTCTCCCAATCCCATCCGGAGATAGCCATACTGCCCCTGTAAAGGTAGTACAGTACTTTCCCACAATTACTAGAAGGTGAGTGCTCCCAATACACCAACTGCACCTGGGCTGATGATAAGCCGTACTTTCATGCCCAAAACAATAGCTAACAAAAACAACCACTAGGGAAGGGCGGGTGGGCACATTTTCTTCAGAAAAGAGGCCTAAAGCCTGCAACTCAACACTTAAATAAACTCTGCAACAGCCACACCCCCTAAACTGAGTAATAGGCTAACCGACTGCATGTGATCATCACCCAAGCCAGCCCCCAGCCTTCTGGTTTAAGACACTCCTGGCTCATTCGAGCCCTCCATTATTCATCTGGAACAAGCAACAAACTGAGGGCCCCTAACCCTCGCCCCTAGCCCTCGCTAAAGGGGTTATGTCATAATTTCCTTCTAAGATTACCGCTGTTTGACACTGCATCGATGGCGAGAGCAATGCCAGCAAATGAGGATCCAGCGCTGAATTTCCGGATTCAGTGACTGCCAGGTTCCCGACCGGGTGAACGCGTCATGCACATGTGCAGACGGATAGTTACACAGAAGCCCGCCGCGGGCAGCAGCTGTGCGGAGGACATCGCCATCAAGGAGGACTTTGCTGGACCTCGTCGGAGGGGTAAGTATTGATGAATACCAGTGGCATTTTAATTTGTATCACTGCAATTCTAAACATAAAATGCCGTTGGTATCAAGTTTTATTGGTAAATAGGCCCCTCACATACTGTACATTCATACATTTCCATATTTGTACCCTATAAACTATACGTCCAAGTTCAAATCGCCTGAAAATGTTAGAAATTACAGACAAAGGGCTCACTCTGAATCTGGGCGTCCCTATTGTTTTAAATTACGGCCTCCAGGCCGCTCGCACAGCTGTCGGTGACTACCCACAGCTTGTGTGAGAGGCCTGGCGATGGCGACCATCGGCATTGCGAGGAGACCCTTGTGGTAGGGTCTCAGCACTCGCAATGCCAAGAGGACTTCCTGCTCTAATAGAGCCGGAAGTCCACTACTGACATCACTAGTGATATCAGTAGGGCCGCCCACAAAAGGCATGCCTCCGTTTGTACAGCCACCCCCCCCCCCACAAGACGGGGCGAGCTGTCGATCAACATCGACAGCCGCCCCGTTTTGTTGCGAGTGATTTCTCACTTTTTGCGCATTGACCCACCATCGACCCGCTTGTGAGCGCAATGCGCTCACGAGTGGGTCTGAGTCAGGCCCAAAGTTACAATTTTGTTTTTATGTATTGACTAGAAAGCAAGTTACGCCACATATCCACTAGACAATATAATGAACGATTGAATGATAATGATATCGTTCAATATATCGTCTAGCGGCATGACAGTCTAAAAAAAAAATATATATATATATTTTGTGTGACCACATCCAGCGGGCGTTACCTAGAAAAACGAGCTCTTGCAAATTAAAAGACATTGCGCACGAGCCAATTGTTCATCCTGCGTTCCGCCTGTTTTTCTTTCCTGTTATTTGGTGACTTTCACCAGCTCCATTTTCCTGGCTTTAGAGATAATGATCACTTTAAGTAGTGTATATATCACTCCAGTCTCCTTATTCCTTTGAATCTACATTTAGATCCAGTCATTAGAGAGCTGTTATTATATCCATATAATGGATTTATGGATAGAGAATGTAACATTGTGCACAGATGATGATGGGGAATAGTAATTCGATATAGAATTTGTTTTTCCAATGCTATTTATATAGTTCGTGTATTACTTTGTACTGGTAACAGACGTGTCCCAGGGTGGTAATTGGTAATTTTCAGATAATAAATGTGAACAGAATCAAACAGCTCATGTTATAATAATCATTTATTTATACAGTATTAACATTTTGTGTAGAGAGTTACGGGGTCATCTCATTTTTGTGCTCCGAGGACTCTTAACGAAAGAGGGTTTTATGGTAGGTCAGCCCCAGACCTCAGTAATGCCTAAAAACCAAGCAGTGCTTCCGATAGGCAATGCTATTCTGAAAATGGGTGTGGCCAAGTACAAAGTAGGTGGCGATATAGTAAGGATTAGGGGTCTGATTCAGAGACGGGCACAATGGCGCTTTTTACGCAGATGGAACAATTGTTTGCTAATGCACATGTGCAAATGCTGTACTGCGCACTCCCAGTGATTGCATTGCGATTACACACGCTCAGAGTACCCACTCGCAAAGTGAGTGGCAGGTAGTCAGAGTATGGGGGTGGTAACGGGGGGGAGTGTCTGACTCTTTAAACGCCACAAATTAGTCATTGCGATCTCTTTAGCAGAAAGAGCTCACTGTGTGCCAGGAGAGCTGCCCAGTCTGGGGCTGGTCAGACCTGTCACAGATGAAGCACGTCTGTCTACTGTGTACCGATGGTGCCGAAGTTTACGCAGTTACATGTCGTTGTATGGATATATGAGAAGACAGCGGTGGGCGTCCCTATGCTCAATGTAATCAAGCTAATACTAAGCGCTACTAAAACAATAGATAAAAATAAATAATAAATAGAATTAAAGCGGGCTGGTCCTATTGTAGCGGCGTGTGCGTGCGTGGTTCGACTGAGCCGTGGAGTCTCCTGTTGACGTCAGATGCCCGCCGGTCGATGTCCCTTTAGTCTTGCTAGCTCCAGCTTGTGCCCTCTTGCCTAGTCCTGCTTCAAGCCAACGCGTTTCGCACCGTATAGGGTGCTTTTTCAAGCATGTCTACTGGCATTTCTTTAGATTTATAAAAACTTAATTTAAAAAACGGAAATTCATTTCTGGAAATCGTCAGGAAAGGCGGCAAGCACATGTTCCTGAGATCTGGATCACAAATTAGGCTAAAATGTATATGCTTCAAAATTAAATAAGACTGCCGGACCATCGCCAGCCGCTGCAATAGGAGAAGACCACGGCAGGACCAGCCCATCCTCCAGTAGGGTAAGGTTAGGAACAGTTGTAAACGCTAATCGCGGTGCCTGGAACTTCTACCAAGCAGACCTCCACCCCTCCCAAGTCTATGCTCCGCAACATTTCCTTTAAAGGCTATAAACATTACTAACGCACATTAATTGCACCTTATAACTTGTTGTATATGTTGACGTTTTTAGAATATGCTTCTTTTTATAATTTTTTATCGACATTGCTCCTTTTATTTACTTTTCATTTTATTTATTATTTATTTTTATTATTTTTATCTCTATTTTTTTAGTAGTGCTTTTTTTCTCTGAGCAGCTTTAACACATGAGTGCAGCAATACTATTTTCTTGTACTACCGTCCCTATGCTCAGATACGTTTTGGAAAGCATTAGCATATTTTAGCAGCTTTGAATTTTTGCCTTAATTTAATGTCTTAGTTGCATCGTAGCCACATACAAAGTCGCTTATAGTGTCCTAGGCACTTAGGAATAGTATTTTTGTCACAATGAATTTGGTAAGGAGTTGCATATTAAGCAGAATGATCGCGTGGCACGATGTAAGGCGTGGCTCACTCTTTGACTTAGCATCTGAGCCACACACAGCAGCTGCATGCAGTGCCAGAACCAATATCCAGAGCACCCGTGCATTGTACTGTTATTGTATTAATGATGGGAATAAGATGCATAATTTTTTTAAAAAGTGTGTGCTGGGACGCATGGTGTGGCTTAGCTTTAAAGTCCATGGCGCGCCAGGTGGGGCGATTTGGCGCTATTTCGGGATAGGTGTATGAGGACACATAAGTATCAGGTTGTCTTAAAGAGAGCAAACAGGAAGTGTCAGAACCTTAAATAAAATGTTAGGATGTCCCAAACTTAGAGGACAGAAAGTAAGAACAGGAAGTGTCAGGACATTACAGGAAGTATCAATACAATACGAATAGAGGGAACAGGAAGTGTCAGGACATTACAGGAAGTATCAATACGATACGAATAGAGGGAACAGGAAGTGTCAAGACATTACAGGAAGTATCAATACAGTACGAATAGAGGGAACAGGAAGTGTCAGGACATTACAGGAAGTATCAATACAGTACGAATAGAGGGAACAGGAAGTGTCAGGACATTACAGGAAGTATCAATACAGTACGAATAGAGGGAACAGGAAGTGTCAAGACATTACAGGAAGTATCAATACAGTACGAATAGAGGGAACAAGAAGTGTCAGGACATTACAGGAAGTATCAATACAGTACGAATAGAGGGAACAGGAAGTGTCAGGACATTACAGGAAGTATCAATATGATACGAATAGAGGGAACAGGAAGTGTCAGTACATTACAGGAATTGTTAGGATGTCCGAAACAGAGAGGACAGGAAGTAAGAACAGGAAATATCAGGACATTACAGAAAGTATCAATAGGATACAAACAGAGGGAACAGGAAGTGTCAGGACATTACAGGAATTGTTAGGATGTCCCAAACAGAGAGGACAGGAAGTAAGAACAGGAAGTGTCAGTACATTACAGGAATTGTTAGGATGTCCCAAACAGAGAGGACAGGAAGTAAGAACAGGAAATGTCAGTACATTACAGGAAGTATCAATACGATACAAATAGAGGGAACGAAGTGTCAGGACATTACAGGAAATGTCAGTATGTTCCAAATCAAAAGAGATCCGTAAGGATGCCCCTAACAGAGAAAGCAAGAAGTCTGAACAGGCAGTGTCCTGATTTCCAAACCCTGAATATAGGAAATCATGGAAAGCAGGAACAGGAAGTGTGAGGAAGACAGTATTGCTAGGGTGCTTTAGGATGGGAGTACAGGAAGTGTCACATATTTTTAGGAGTTAAGAAGAAGGCATAATCATTACAGGAAGTGTTAGCAAATCTGAAACAATGAGAACAGAAAGTCACAGTAGAGCAATGGTAGGAACAGGAATTGTCAATGTTTGAAATACAGGTAACATGAAGGACGTTTCTCGCACATAATAATGATAGACTGACAGGATAACATAACAGGAAGTGTCAGGAAGAGTGAAACAGGGAGAACAGGAAGTGTCAGACATTACAGGAAGTCAGACCCTGAAGGATCAGACGCAAAGCACAATATATTCAAAGTGTGATACATTTGTGCTATCTACAATGTTCCCTCACAGAGAACAATGTAAGCTCTATATTTCATCGTCTTGCAACGTATCTGAAGACAATATAGAATAAACCCAGCACTAGACACTTATTTATTAGTTTTTTTAAGAGTTTTACAAATATTGCTAACCCACAAAATAAACCTATAATTTCTGAGGCAGCATGGGCTTGTGCGATTTAACACTTGTTTGTTTATTATATTAACGACAGCATAAATTAAGGAAGTGTAATATAAATTTGATTTTAATTGTTTCATACACACGCCAGTGAAAAGGAACTGATTGGATACAGTTCACAGACGCCATGTTAATATGTTATTTTCCTACACCGATTGTTTTGCATAACCTCCTTTTTCCTTCAGGTTTAGAGGAAGCTGCCGTTTAGCAAAAGGATGAGCGGAAATTTGCATACAATTCTCTGCCCCTCACATAAAATAGTCATAGGGTTCACTGGTACTGTAGGTGTGTTAGCTTACTAGACAACGAGTCTTTATAATTTATACGCCATCTGTTTGAGTTTCTCCACTGCCTGAATGTAATGACGTTTTGTCACAGGAGAACTGGCTGAGGTGAATGGAGATTTCATCCCTGTTGCCGCTTGTCTATGGGAAAGCAGGAGAGTGGGAACTTTTAATGGAAGGTCTGTAATCAGAAGACACTTGTATTATGTTCACCCCCCACTATAATGAATCTCATGAAAAGTTAAAGCCTAAGCACCGCGCAGACGGCTAAGATTTCAAGGATTTCGACCATGCCCATTTGAGGCAATCCCTCCGGGACCACAGTGATTACTCAAGTTTAGCAGTCTATTGCCTCCTCTCCCAATAGCCAGCCAGGCACGAAATTCTCATCTTTTTTACTTAAAGTACAGTCCAAAATAGAGTCCAGAGCTAGCAGCGCTGTCATTGGGGGTAATTCTCGTGTTTCAGCTAAAAGCAGATCACTGAGCCAGCCGTAATTTCCAAACGCAAAATACTGATTTCCTGCTAGAGAGAGGGAGGAGGGAGGGGTGGGGGAAACAAAAAAAGGTAAATTGCAGGCACAGTTATGGAGACATTGTCACAAATTGAAAACATAGATCGCCCCACAATATATTGCAACCTTGTTCCTGTTTTGCACAATTTAATTACTTTACCGCTTCAGGGCCCGTCAAGCATGTCTTGTTATTGCCCTGCAATGTGCTCCAAACTCTTCTGGCACAGAGGGAGTTAATAAGCTATCCCGCGAGGCACCTTTTTGCCCATATTTATTACATTCCCTGTTCCTTAAGGCTTTGCAGGGCTGGTAATTGAAATACGCTGCTGGTGAGCTACCTGGAATGAATTAGTGGGATGTAAACATCAATTAAAACTTGGAAGTGTGAAGAGCATTTTATTATTTTATTGTTTTTTTTTTTTCTCTTTTCTTTTTTTTTTTGCGGCCCCTCTCCCTGGCTCTATTGCGATCAACAATGCTATGGTTATTGAAAAAAAAAAAAAAAGACCAAACAGGCTAAATTAGAAGTTAATGAGACTTATCATATAGACTGTGTGAAAGCAATTTCCTGCAAGACAAGAGCGCTGAGACGAAAGCCCTTCTAACCGGCCATTGAATGTCACGCTGTAAAGAGGTTTCCATTCTCCTGCATAAAGCATTTCAAACATCTGATAATTGAGTGAGCACTTTCTAAACAGGCTACGGGCTTTCTGCAGACCTCCGACAACAATCGCCTGCAATTTTGTGTAATTAAATAACACTCAGGACTGGAAAATGTGTTGGTCTTGGGGAAAAATATACAGTGATTAAATGTTCTGATATTTCAACACGTCCGTCCAGCTTACAGCCTCTGCAGTGCACACAGTAATACGTGGCTTTATGTTACATGCAGCAAGGTTAATTAGCTAGCTGGCTATTAATTAGAAAAAAATCAAGGGCTACTGAAATATAAGAGTGTGTTCGGTGTGAGCATAACGTACAGTTTGCAGCAGTGGCGTAACTTCATCCCAGGTGCCCGGAGGCAAGATAAATGTTGGTGTCCCCCCCAAACTAAAATGTACCACCCCCCAGCCCCAGCTGCCGCCGCCCCCTTCTGCAGTTCCTTTTATATAATGCCCCCAGTAGTGGTCCCCCTAAGCAGTGGCCACCTATGTAGTGCTCCCCAGTAATGGTCCCCCTATGCAGTACCTCCAGTAGTGAGGCCCCTGTAGTTGCCCCCAGTAGTGAGGCCCCTGTAGTTGCCCCCAGTAGTGAGGCCCCTGTAGTTGCCCCCAGTAGTAGGCCCCTGTAGTTGCCCCCAGTAGTGAGGCCCCTGTAGTTGCCCCCAGTAGTGAGGCCCCATATTTGCCCCCAGTAGTGAGGCCCCTGTAGTTGCCCCCAGTAGTGAGCACCCTGTAGTTGTCCCCAGTAGTTACCCCCAGTAGTGAGGCCCCTGTAGTTGCCCCCAGTAGTGAGGCCCCTGTAGTTGCCCCCAGTAGTGAGCACCCTGTAGTTACCCCCAGTAGTAGGACCCTGTAGTTGCCCCCAGAAGTGATGGCCCCCACCGCGCGCGCACACAACCAAAAAACCAAACAAACACTTACCTTTATCCCCGCTCCAGTGCTGCTGTCGTCCATCCCCGGCGTCCGCTCCTAGGCACTATGGGAGTGATGTCATTACGTCACTCCCATAGTGCACTGCGGGACCCGGAAGACGGAGCTCACTCCTGAGTTCCGTCCCCGGCGTCCGCTCCTCGGGACTGTGGGAGTGACGTTATGACGTCACTCCCATAGTACACTGCGGGACCCGGAAGATGGAGGGAGCTCCGTCCTCCGGCAGCCGCCGGGGGTTTGAATAGGAGCCGGGCGCCCGCTGGTAACACACTCAGCGGGCGCCCGGCAAATGGAGGGTGCAGGGCACCCTTTGCACCCTCCGTAGTTACGCCAATGGAGGTGGAGCACCGATCAGCGGCGGTCTTTCTCCATGCAGCTCCCGGGGACAATGGAGCCAGGTGCCCCGTTCAGGGCTGACGCCCGGCGGCAAATGACTCCATTGTCTCCGGGAGTTACGCCACTGGTTTGCAGAATATAGATGGATTATGAAATTAGGTTAATATTTCTTCCAGTTAAACATTCAGCTGTCTTCAGATGGTGAGTATTGATATATTGTGTTTTATGGATATTAAGGGTCACTTAAGAAGCTGCAATATCATGGAAGCACAATACAAATGCTATTTCATTCCTGCAGCATTCTAGTGATTGCGCAATACAGAGAGCTTTCTAGAGGCTGATACACCATAAAGACAGCACTCTAAGATACTCTGGATACTGACTAAACTTCATTTGTGCTTAGGGTGTGCAATCTAGGGCCCCTCCCCCTATGTATTCTGTACTGTGTGTATGTACACTGGAAGGACGAGACTACTTCCACCTTGATTAGCACCCTCCCACCTGTTCCTGGGTGTTTTTAATTAGCAAGGAATCCTTGCACTCCAAGACTGCACATCTCATGAGGCACACTGAGGCTAAGACCTATTATATATATATGCTGTCAGTTTTGGGACTGGTATTTGGGTGCGGGGCTCTCTGGGCTGGTGTGGCTGGACTGCTTCATGGCATCATAATGTATACTTTTTCACTTTTTAGTTTGTCTTTTATATCTGTAGCACTTTATACACTTTTTATTAATACCACCTACTTATGTAGGACTTAACACATAGGCTTTCTTTATTATTCTTTAACCCTCACTTTAAATCTGACACTAATGTGATGCCATGGGACGGTTCTGCTGGGTTGGCCTGGGGGGCCCGTGCCCTATATTTGTTTCATAGGAGTGTTAGGGACCTGCCTGATAGAGGTCACCTGGACGCGGTGGGCAGGCCCATAATTATGGCCATTATTATGCAAAGAACCTCTTTGATGCTATTTAGCAATTATATTATTAGGTTCAGCATGGTTAGAGTGTGCACTTGCATTTGTCTCTTTATGCTTGCAGCACTACAAGTCTCAGCAGGTAGCACTTCACATTGTGCTTAGGGTGTGCAATCTAGGGCCCCTCCCCCTATGTATTTTAAACTTCATTTGAATCAGTAGTGTCGCTATGGAGGTGCGGGGGAGGGGCCGCACCCAGGTGTCACCCTCAGAGAGGATCCTAAATTGCCACCTCCTCAGTGACAGGAGTCGCGTGCTGCAGTCTGTGAAATTCTCCGCCAGCACTCGCCCGCTATCACAGAGGAGGAACCGACAGTGCTGGCACAGGTCTCCGGGGGCAGCCCAGCAACCTCCAGGGATGCTGGGCACCCCCCCCCTCCCTGGAGTGGGGCGATCGGGATTTCCTGTGAGGCCACGCCAACTGTATGTTAGGACATGCCATGGAGGGCGCTCCGGGCGTCACCAGATCAGGTGGCGCCTCTGGATTGAATAATTACAAATAAGGAAATTACGTTTTTCAAACTCTCCTCGTAAGAAGAGATGGGCTTGGGATAAGAATATTGGCACGTCTGGCCCTTCCATAACATTTATTTTGAAATTGTGGTGCTGAAATAAAAAATGTATAGTAAGCTTATATATATTGAGAATAAGGCTCAGGGGTCTATGTACTAAGCAGTGTTAGGAACAGAGTGAAAAGTGATTAGAAAGTGATAAGGTACCAGCCAATCAGCTCCCAACTGTCATTTTTCAAACACAGCCTGTGAGATGACAGTTGGGAGCTGACTGGCTGGAACCTTATCACTTTTCAATCTGTCTCCTAACTCTGCTTAGTAAATAGACCCCTCAGTACCTTATATTCTTCATGAGTGTTATGAGTAAATGTACAGTTCTAAACGGTATCCAGTCATTAGGTCTACAGTAAATAGGTAGACAATACAAGTTAGACAGGCAATAGGTCGACAGGGTCCGAAGGTCGACAGGGTCTGAAGGTCGCTACACTAAAGGTCGACTAGTAAGAAGGTCGATAGGTACAAAAGGTCGTCAGGATCATTAGGTCGACACACAAATGGTCGACACATGTTTTTTTTGTTGTTTTAGGGTTAGGCTCTTAGTGGAGGGTTAGGGTTAGGCACTTACCCCGACGGTTAGAGTTAGGCACCAGGAGGGTGGGTTAGGCACTTACCGGAGGGTTATGGTTAGGCACTAGAAGGGACGGTTAGGGTCAGGTACCTACTCCGACGGTTAGGGTTAGGCACCAGGAGAGACGGTTAGGGTTAGAGTTAGGGTGCAGATTAGGGCTAGAAAAAAAAATGTGTCCACCATTTCTGTGTCAACATTTGATCTAATGACCCTGTCGACCTTCTTACTAGTCGACCTTTAGTGTCTCGACCTTCAGACCCTGTCGACCTATTGCCTGTCTAACTTCCATTGTCTACCCAAACACTGTCTACCTTTTTACTGTAGACCAAATGATCCACACCCATTCTAAACCTTAGGATTAGTCATTCTCCCCTATTCTAATTCTCTTCAACCAAAGCCACTTGCCCCTCCTCACCTTCTACTGGACTGCTCTGCTTAGAAGATTTGCCCCAGTCATCCTGTTACTGGTCTGATTTTCGCTTTACTTTTTCACCCTTTTGTTTTTACCATCAGCTGTGGCAGAGTTCCCCTTATGGGCACTCGCTATGTCCATCCTAGAGCCATAAGGTGACCTAGATACCTCAGACCTAGATACAAAGCTGTCCAACCAGAATCTGATCAACCACAAGGCTGATGGGCTGGTAAATGGAGGGAGTTCCAGTGTACCGTCTACCCTGTCATTGTGCTGCAGTTGAACTACTGAGTTACACCATCACGGGGCCTGGCTCCTAGAGGCTATCAGGTCGCAGATGTCTTCTAATAACGGCCATGACAGTGTGCAGAGCTAGGAGGGGCATGAATGGAACTACATAGCTTGCCTTATCCTGGAACATGCAGGAGTGGACGGAGGGTCGGTGCTTGGTGCCAGCACATCAGTTCACCCTACATAACATGTAAGTGCTGTATGTGATTTGAAAATCCAGGGAGGATTTGATTTATAAAGTAATTATGATTAATTTAATGATCACATTTTTTTCAATGAATATCAATGTACAATTAGGTTGTACATAGTACTCAAGGGTAAGGGTGGGCCCAGGATTTAAATCTGTCAGGGGGCACATAATTCTTATGGGTGGCCCTGCATGATAGTGATTGATATCATTTCCAAAGGACATTCTAGTGACCTTTATTCAATAGAGACAGATTTCTAGTTACTTATGTACAATACAAACTAAATTCTAAATATACAATATAGAGAGCATTCTAGTGTCTGACATACAATACAGAGATCATTCTTATGACCTCTACGCAATACAGAGTCCACGGCAATTACTGATATAATACAGAAAGCATTCTAGAGACTGCTATACAGTACAGATAGCATCCTTTGATCTAGAGATAATAACCAAGATGTGAATACATATCTATAAAACTGGGTATAGAATTGTTTCTAACTCAACATTTAACCAACCACCCTTCTATATATGGGATGTAGGTTACTTTACTACTTCATCTTTTATTAGTTCTTAATTACTTCACTACACAGATTTAATGTGTTGACAATTGTTTGTTATACTTTTATGTGGTTTTTTTTTATGGGAAAACATAGCATTCTTACTAAATATAATTACACCAGGATTTACGACGTGACCGATGTTTACATCACGTGATCTGACCAGCCACTTCTCAGCTACCAGTGCTCCCGGGTCTGGTAGTTCGTGTTTCAATAAGCCAGTTTATTTGTCCTAATTAGAGATGTGCACGGACCAAAGTGTTTTAGATCTGGATTCATTTTCATGTTCTGGTTTTCCAAATCCACCCAAGTGGTTTGATTTTGGATTCGGATAAAAATCAATAAATATCAATAAAAATACAATAAAACAGCTAAAATGTCCAAATCCAAAACCCGAGTTCGGTTTTTAAATCCAAGTTCCAACCAGCAACAGATCCGAACCAAGATTCGGTTCGAACCGGGTCACAAAGGTGACTCTGATCCTTGACCCGGTTCTACTCGGAACTGTTAATTTAGGGCGTGTTCAGAAATCCGGACCCGCACAGCTCTAAAAATAATATTGCAAAAAGTGAGCTGTTGCCGATTTAGAGCCGCATTCAGTTAGAAGCGAAACAACGTTTTGGCATGGTTTTTAGCGATAATTTCACTGGTTTTTTTACTCCGTATTCAATTCCATTCCGTTTTCGCCTATGCGGAAAGTCAAGGCACTGAAATAGGCGATACTTTTTCTCTACATAATAGCAGGTGAAAAAAAGTGTAAAATCTATCATTTGGGGTGCAGATGTTGGGAAACCACTCAAAACCATTGGTACACCCCACCAAAGGACAATTCACCCCCCAAAAATTGAAACATTCCAGGAACACCCCAAAAAATGCCTTTGAAATTGGGGGGCAAAAATTACAAAAAGTGGTTGGACAATTTCAAAAACTAGCAAAATTAATCTTCTGCGGGTGCTCTAAGAAGGGGCCAAGGGCCTGATTCAGAGTTGGGAATAGAGCGAGATATCTCTCTCAACTGTGAACCTGAACAATCCATATTGCAATGCAAGGGATGTAAATTCATATTTTTTTTTTACATGTGGGGTAAATACTGGCTGATTTTGCATGTAGCCCACAAATACTGCACAGCTTTATTATTACTCTACAATTTAGTTGTCAGTTTGGAAACAATCCTCCCAAATCTAAATCTCTCTGCACATTTTAAATCTGCCCCACCTGCAGTGCAGCATGGTGTCACCAAAATGATCAGTTGAGAGAGATATCTCACTCTTGCCCTGATTCAGAGCCAGACGCTCAGACAGAGCGCTCGCTCTGAATCAGGGCGTCTTTTTTTTTTTTATGGAGCGGCCTCCTGGCCGCTCGCATTGCTGTGGGTTGCCACCCACAGCTAATGCGAGCTGCCAGGATGATGGTCAAGACCATCGCGACCATCGGGCTTGCGACGAGAGCCTTGTGGTAGGGTCTCGTGGCCGCAAGCCCCAGAGAGCTTTCGGCTCTAACAGAGCCGAAAGCTCTCCCACTGACATCACTTGTGCGCCTGCGCTCTGGGCCGCCATCGACCCGGTTGCGAGCGCTCAGCGCTTGCAACCGGGTCTGAATCATGCCCTCTATTCCCAAGTCTAAATCAGGCCCCAAGTGTTTTTGGGATTGCGGGTGCTTATATGACGGAGGAATTTCACTTTTCTAAAACCTCACTTTAGAGACATTAAAATATGCTAGTACCCATTTACAAGCACCCCAAATTTGATGGGACTACTTATTTTCTCCAAAAAATACTGCTTAATGCCATTCTTCACCACTTTTGCAAGGACGCTAATAACAAGGATTTTAAACAACTTCAGTACCCCAAATAGTTTTATTAGGGCTATTGGAACACTTCTACATTGGTCCCCAATGTTAGTGCATCTTTTTTGGGGAGTAAGGCTGATTTCCCCAAGTCTGAAAGTACTTTCCGCCTGTTCTGCATTCGCCACTTGCCGTTTTCGCCTGTTTTGGAATTGAATACGGCTGAAAGCAGGCGACGTTCAAGTTAAGTTTCCGCGTCCAAAACACGCGATGTCGGCAAAAAGTCCGGCAAGCGAAACTTTTCCGCGGGTGCGAAACCAATTGCATACGGCCCTTAGGAGCAAACACCATTTTATATAGAACAAGTGCTGTATATGTGCCAGTAATTCAATGAAATTACTTTGCAGTCACATTTATGTGGAGACATGAGGCTGGAAGGAAAACTTCATCTTTCTTCATTTAGAGTGAATGCTTGAAGAAATATGTGCCAGTGTGAAAACAAGTTTATAATCGTGTCTATTTAATTGGCAGCCTCACTTCACAACCAATGAACACTCTACTAAAATCTGTACTCAGTGATTGCTGGAGCACTTGATCACTGCACCACATTCTCCCCTCAGAAGGGGGCGGGGGCTGTTTAACTTTTTTGCCTGAGCAGTAAAATGTCTTGAGAATAGGAAGTGCTACAGTACAGTAGGTCATTATCATGGTAATCAGGTGGACTGTACAGGTCAATTACATGAGTTGAGTTATGGGCATAAAACATTAAGAATTTCAGCAATGGATAATGACAGTTAAGCCATTATTATCCCATAATGCTCTGAGAGTTTACTTATCCAAAGCTAATAACAGCTCTGGAATTATACACTGAGCCTGTGAAAACAGGTTACTGCTAGAGTATATTGGGGCAAAAAAAAAACTGTATAAAAAAAATGATACATTTATATTTTATTAATGATTATGTCCGTGTTGAAGGCTTCATTCTGAGGGTTCACAAAAAAGAATGAGCACACAGATTTGATTGGAGACTCATCTGAATAAACTCACTAACGTCACGTGTATTATCGTGTTACCATATAACAACCTTCTTAAATACAATGTAACTTAACTTCTAAAAATAAAGACACAGACCACAGTGTTGGCGTTTAAATATTTTGTCAAATTTATTTTTGACAAGTCATTAAATTTTAGACTATAAGTTACTACAGTACAATAACAACCAAACAGCTCAAACAAACACACACACACAAGCAAAGTATTGGTGATCAACTCTCCTTTATCTTCAACCACTGGTCCAGGCAGGGGCAGAACTGCAGCCTGCCGCCGGGCTCCAGCTCTGAAGGGGCACCTCTTCCATTGTCCACAACATATTCATCCCACTTAGGGCTGTAACTGTGTACCGTCACGGTGGCCCAAATATGGCACCTCTTCCCGAGCCCCTGAGAAGCCACCCTACACTAGTGGAGAGTTCCATGTCTTACCACCAGCTGCTGCCTTAGTCTATCTATAGCCTGTCTGCATACGAATTGCTACATTACAGTGTCAGCGGCTGTGGGGGGGGAGGGGGGGGCACCAAGTTATAACTTGCCTCCGGGCATCTGGGATGAAGTTACGCCACTGTGTCCAGGTGGTATAGCCATTTCCGGTCCAGGACAATTGGCTGTCGCCTTACTCCACTTTAATGAGAGCGCACCCACTAAGCCTAACTATTAACATAACGTAACTCCAAGTGTCGTTCTTTTCCGCAACCACCAACCAACCATCAGACATTCAACAAATGAAAAACAAAAAGAGGCAGGGAGGGTGGGAAAAACTGGAACAAAGAGGCAGATTTACATACATCACTCCATTAAATACTCTTAGACCACTCCCCATGAACATTCATTGGCTGCATAAGACCAGCTAAACTTAAAGGGGCAATAGCCAACACGTTATTAAACTGGCAACACTCAAAACACTTGTGGTTTAATGTCCCTCATGCTTAAATGTCAGCCTTTGGGCTTATTAAACCCCAGCCATCCTACTTTCAACTTTTTGCCCTGTGCTATCTGTGCATTTTCAACTATCAGATTAGAGTGCAAGCTCTTTGAGGGCCTGATTCACAGAAGGACGCAGTGGCGATGTCGGATGCTGGCAGGCAATTTTTTTCAGTCTGAGTCGCTCTGCGCATGCTTCCAATGGTTACCGCACAGACACGCAGTTTCTGGGACATAACAGGGGGGGTTTGCCAAATATGGGCGTATTGCGGTCACGACTGTATCCTAAAAAGAAGACGCAGTTGCACTGACCCTAATGGCCATGTACAGGTAGAGAAATTGCACCTGGCTTGATATGGTATTTGCAATATGCGAGGCGGCGTCTTAATACACACATAGCTTTGGATTAGCACCGCAGTCAGTAGGCGTCTCAGTAATCCATCACCTGCGGCAGTAGCAAAAAAGACGCGGCTGCAATAGTATCCACCTCGGGGCCAGGCCCAATATACGCAAGTCAGGAACCTTGTCTGCTTGTATTACGATATTGGAACAAGCTCTTATTATTAGTTTAGTAGTTGCCTTGTGTACTGTAAGGATAAATAGAGTTAACATCACATTTACCTTTATTTGGAACCTCTCCTTCGGGGGATCTCTGATGGGGGGTCCAAGTGGCAAGTGCAGGGGATGTTATAACGCAATTTGCGTCATCGCGGGTTTGCTGTCTGTTGTCCAGTGCTGCCATTCACGGCATCATCCAACAACGGCTACAGTGATGCAATTTGCTGCATCAAGTCTCTCTGCCCATTCACTAGGTAAATTGATGGGATCTGGGGGGTGCCCAACTCTCCCAGTCACTCTGACAGAGTTGGCATGCATGGTTTCAATTAATAAGGGGCTAGCGCCCCCCCAATGGGTTGGACCACACCCTTTTTGCACATTAGTCTCAGAAAAATCAGGAGGGTCTGCAGGGTATACAGATGTGCGATACCCACGTTTCATTAGGCTAAAGGCAGATTTTACGGATCCAAAATTGGCCGTAATTTAGACCTCTCCTGCTATAAAAAGACCCAGAAACTGACATTACGGTTTCTTGAACACTGGGCCTGACTCAGACGGCGATCGCTATGCTGCGTTTGCACGTAGCCTGCCGATGTTTGCAATCTGTGCATGCGTATAAGACGAGGTTCGCATGCGCTAACCAGTCCATGCGATCGCACCCAGTATGAAGACGTTCTGCAAGCATGAGTGACAGGACAGGCCATGTGGGTGGTGACTGGGTGGTCGATGGTAACGGAGGTATGGTGGTGCAAATGCAGGCATGTCTATGCGTTGGAACGCCATTTCAGGGGCGTCCATAATTAAGACACATCGTCAGCGTACACGTCACATGGCTGAATTACACACAGCGGCACTCGCAGTGCTTGCGGTAGGGTATGGTCAGCCACAAGTGCTGCGTATGGGTCCGATGTTACTCGATGTTACCGATTGTTTAATACACTTCCTGGAGATGATGTATGTTACTAAGGGAAAGTGGGCGTCTTGTGTCAGGCTGGTGGGCATCTAAATACATACCGCGATCGCACGGCAAGACATAGTGGGCGTGCTAATGTCTTGCTAGCGATCGCGGAATTTGCATACTTTGGCTGCTGACGGCTGCGTGTGAACGCAGCCTAGCGACCAGGTCTGAATCAGGCCCACTGTTTCAAAACACATAAAATGTATACATGTTAAATAAAAACTTATTACATAAACTAGTACTTAAAGGATTTATTATTGAAGACTAGCGTTTGTTTATTATCAATCCTTCACCTAACTTCTAAAAACCTACATCTGTCGCCCGTCACTGAAAATGACCCCCTATTTCTTCACGACTTGGAAATGAGCTGGGAAAGTGTGTATTTTTGTTCCGTTTTGTTGGCTGGCCTTACACTGGTCTATCCGGCACACGCACAGAATACATAAGCATTGGTAAAAGTGGCCTTGATGAGGTGTGAAAGGCGACATTAAATTGAATAGTGCAGGCAGTTCTAGTCAGACACAACTCTATGAAGAGAGAAATGACTGATTTCGGCCAAATCCTGCTGCAGAAATCCAGCGAATGATATTTCACCTGAATGCTACAGCTCTCTACACAAAAGGCGCAGATTTCATTTCGGCTCCTATTGACACGTTTTGCTAAAACATCAAGTTAACAAGTTTTCAGGACATGAATTTTCTCTGCTGTGCTCAGTAGGAGGGGATTCCGTCTCCATTTTCAAAAAATTCCAGTCAGGGCGTCGTCCACATTTATTCTGCTGCATTTCCTCTCAGGTTTGATGATACTCAAAGAATGGGTGACCTAAAATATCAACTAATAGTAATAATAATAATAAGAGGGAGAAATGAGGAGAATGAAATTGGCAGTTTGGATATGAAGCATCTGTTTTCCCTGATATTTCAGCCTCAGCCGCAGTTTCCATCCGAGTAGCCAGTGGTAAGTCTCTGGCCAGGTTCTGAGGTGAGCCTGGTCAACACCTCAACTGTACGCAGGGAGCCAGTCTGGGGGAGGGGATTGGACAAGTCTCTGTTTCACATTTTCAAATTCAGAATGCAAAGTATCCAGCTAGCTGGTAATTATTTAGTAAAACTTTTCAGTGACAATATATTGAGTAAATATCACCGCTATATTAAATGCTGGATATATAGGGGTAAATTTACTAAGCGGCCAGTTTTGAAATCCCATTGGTTTTGTGATTTGGGGGATTGCATCCCCCAAATTTACTACCCTCAAATTGGTATGCAGTCGGGAAGCCGGCGGACTTAATCCTGACAGCCGGCTTCCCGACTGTCATATCCCGGCAAGGGTCTAAAGACAGGCGCCAATATGCCAACGCCTGTCATTAGACATACGCCGGGAGCCCGACGCCCGGCATCCCGATCAAAGGGACGCTGGGCGCCGAGCGCAGATAGCCGCGGCTGGGGGGAGGTTTAGGGTTCCCGGGGGGGACTTAGGGTTAGGAAACCCCCCCCGGGAGGTTAGGTTTAGGCTAGGGGAAGGGGGGTTAGCGTTAGGCACCCCCCGGGGGGGCTTAGAGTTAGGCACTCCCCCGGGGGACTTGGGTTTAGGCGGCGGGGAAGGCGGGTTTAGGTTTAGGCACTTAGAGTGGGGATTAGGGTGAGGCACTGGGGGGGAGGTTAGAGTTAGGCACCGCTAAGTGAGGGTTAGGGGGTAGAAATAGGTTAGTATATACTTACCTGGGGACGATAGGGATTTCCTCCTCTGCCGGGATGCCGCTGTTGGGATTCCAATCATACCGTATCCCTCAAATTTGCTGAGAAACTACACTTTAAAATAAAATAGAACATCGTACTGTATAACTGACTGTCAATGTTTTTACCATTATACAAGATCTATTTATTATCACTTAATTTCTACAAAAGAAGGTGAAAATTAAAATTTTCACCTAAATTTTGGAGAAATTAAGTTTTGGGGCCATTCATTATAAAGGTAACGCAGGAGAGATATCACAGATTTCTCCTGCTTACCTTTCTCTCCCGATGTGGCCCGCTGTCCCCATACACTAATATGGGGACCTAAATTCATCAAGATCCGAAAATATTGTAGTTTGACTGTGGAAGCATTCACCATCTTCAGATGGCGTTTGCCCTTGCACACCTGCTCTTTCCCTATGGGAAGGAGTCCTGCGTTGCGAAGATGGATCCTTTCGGAACCCTTCGACCCTGTCTGGCTCCTTCCGCCGATCCCGGGGCTTTGTGCGCCTGCACAAACTCTAGTCCACGCAGGTGCACTAGCACTGCCGAGTCAGACTTGGCAGTGCTAAGTTTCACTGCTGCAAAAGGAGCAGTGAAAACATTCGGGGAGACAGCTGACTTTCGGATCTGCTCGCCGTGAGTTATAATGTGAATTATCAGGGTCTGTCCGGACCCCGATAACTAACATAATGAATAGATTTCTAAGTACAGTATAGAAAATCACAGATTTACTAAGCATCGGGTTTAGAACCTGCCACAAAACCGCCATGGTCCTGCCCAAATAAATGACCTGCCTCTGACAGGCAGGTTTGAAAGCACTGCCCAGATTCCTAAGATCTGTGCAGGCTTGTATAGTGTAAAAAAAGTTAAAAGCTGTAAAAAACTATAAAAAGTTAACAAAAATGCGTGGGGATCTCCTTGCAAATTCATAACCAGCCCTGGCTGAAAAATAGGGGTGAACTATATGTCACCATCTAGCACTAGGCTGAAACTAGTGGCGTAATAGGGATTTTCTGCCCCCTGTGCAGTCATGACAGTCATGCGGAGGGGGCAGGACCAGCAGCGCGACGGCACCACTTGCACATGCCTAGTTATGGCCCTGGCTGAAACAGCCAGTGCTGGTGACGCTATAGACGGGAGACACAAGGCATGGGGTCCCATTGCCATAATGTCATCCAGGCCTAGATAGACTGCTCAGCCCAGGGTTGGAATCCTTAGGGAAGTGGTGACCCCTTACAAAATGCGGACCTTCTAAGCTTTTGGTGAAGGGTCCAAGGCCCTTTAGAAGTCCACCATTGGTCAGCTGATTACTTTATTACCCTTCACTGATGTGCTTCATGCTTTAGTGTGGCTGCTATATTACATGAAGTTGTGGCTGTCTTGTTATCTGTTTGTTTGTTTTTTACGCCTCTTTCCCTATGGTTCTCTTGGATCCATGTTGCTGGTCTTAGTGTGACCACAGTGGAGGGTTCACCAGGCCAGGTCAGGACAGGCCTTTAAGTTTAATATATGCAGGTAGTGAAGTGTATAAACTATGAATCATTATATGTGATCACTTATCTGCTGGCCCATAACTTATGAAAGTTCCCTTTGTAGTCTCTATCCTTCTGTCCAGGATACTGATTCCTGAAGTGTCAAAATTCAGGAGGTTGGACCCTTCTGTCAAGATGCTGGTGAGGTCATGTGTGAGGTTCCCTTCTAGAGTCGGGGTGTAGGATGCTGGGGAGGTCACAGGTGAAGTCCCTTTCTGGAGTCGGAGTGCTGATGAGATCACAGGTGAGGTTCCATTCTGGAGTTGGGGTGCTGAGTGCTGGTGAGATCACAAGTGAAGTTCCCTTCTGGAGTTGGGGTGCTGAGTGCTGGTGAGATCACAGGTAAGGTTCCCTTCTGGAGTCGGAGTGCTGAGTGCTGGTGAGATCACAGTTGAGGTTCCCTTCTGGAGTTGGGGTGCTGAGTGCTGGTGAGATCACAGGGGAGGTTCCCTTCTGGAGTTGGGGTGCTGAGTGCTGGTGAGATCACAATTGAGGTTCCCTTCTGGAGTTGGGGTGCTGAGTGCTGGTGAGATCACAGGGGAGGTTCCCTTCTGGAGCTGGGGTGCTGAGTGCTGGTGAGATCACAGGGTAGGTTCCCTTCTGGAGTTGGGATGCTGAGTGCTGGTGAGATCACAGATGAAGTTCCATTCTGGAGTTGGGGTGCTGAGTACTGGTGAGATCACAGGTGAGGTTCCCTTCTGGAGTTGGGGTGCTGAGTGCTGGTGAAATCACAGGGGAGGTTCCCTTCTGGAGTTGGGGTGCTGAGTGCTGGTGAGATCACAGTTGAGGTTCTCTTCTGGAGTTGGGCTGCTGATTGCTGGTGAGATCACAGGGGAGGTTCCCTTCTGGAGTTGGGGTGCTGAGTGCTGGTGAGATCACAGGTGAAGTTCCCTTCTGGAGTTGGGGTGCTGAGTACTGGTGAGATCACAGGTGAGGTTCCCTTCTGGAGTCGGGGTGCTGAGTGCTGGTGAGATCACAGTTGAGGTTCCCTTCTGGAGTTGGGGTGCTGAGTGCAGGTGAGATCACAGGGGAGGTTCCCTTCTGGAGTTGGGGTTGCTGTCCTCGTTAAAGCTGAGCTCTTCTTTCATTGGTGGAAAGTAGAGGACCATTAGGAAGCTTGAACGAGCCCATGAGTTGGTGTTCACATCTTAATGTACATGCTATGCAATAATCGGGCCCACAGTATCAGTCAATTTTTTGGCTTCTCAGATCCGATAATATCAGAGTGTGTACGCAGCACCCGGGGCTGATTTTCATTATTTTTATTCCAAAACTAGTCGGGTCAGTGATTGGATCTGACCTGCTGTGCAACATTTCTCCAAAGCAATGACCCAATATCATGCACATTTTTAGTGTGTATGAATTTCCTATCAACTGTCCGACATTTCTGCTGATATATAAACAACACCTTTTGTGACGATCTTTGGACAGATAATTATCATTCGGGTTCACTAGTGCGTACACTCAAAATCTGATGTTCTCAAGATCGTTTAATCACTCTGTAAATGGTAAAGTCGGTCTGATGGTGAGTGACATTTTTCAGGTTTGTACCTACCTATAAGGGATAAGGGGTCTGTTGTCTGGCGTAAGGTATATAAGGGCTCTGCTGTCTTATGTAAGGTGTATGAGGGCTCTGCTGCCTGGTGAACTGTGTATAAGGGTTCTGCTGTCTGGCGTAATGTGTATAAGGGCTCTGCTGTCTTATGTAAGGTGTATAAGGGACTCTGCTGTGTGGGGTAGTGTGTATAAGGGCTCTGCTCTCTTATGTAATGTGTATAAGGGACTCTGCTGTGTGGCATAATGTGTATAAGGGCTCTGATGTGGTGTAACGTATAAGGGGTACTACTGTGTGGTGTAATGTGAATAAAGGACACGAATGTGCGGCATAATGTGCCGTGTATTTGTACCACTGTTCCGTCACTTAGTTTAACTAGCCAGCTCGCTGCAGCCTTTGGCCGATATTGGTGAAAAGTTGAAAACAACATTGTGAGCAAAGGTGGTCAAAATTGACTGCAAATTACTGGAAATTAATATTACTGAGGTTAATAATACTCTAGTAACAAGAAAATACAGAAATTATGTGATTTTAGCTTTTTTTGTATTTTTTTTTTTTTTTAAATTACAAAACCAAAACCAATCACAACATTTTGGCAAAATCAAAACCGGGCAACGAATTAGAACCAAAACCAGCAAAAATGGCCCGGCGCACATCTCTAGTTAGAATCAGTGCTCTGTAGATGGCGTCAGTTCCTGCAATCAAACTGAATATGGTGCAGAGACTTCGGCCCACTGGGCCCATTACTTTAAACTAGGGATGTGCAGGCTCGGATTAGTTTGGATTTTCCTGCCAAATTCAAATTTTTCACGCCAAAAATCGGGTCTCAGAAAGAGGCAAAACGTCGTCTTTTCATGAAAGATGACGTTTTGCTTCTTTCTGAGACACGATTTTTGGCAGGAAAAATCTGAACTTGGCGGGAAAATTCAAACTAATCCGAGCCTGCACATCCCTGTTAAAAACTTGTGGAAACTACTGGTACCGCATGTGTAACGGTCTCATTCAGCTTAACGAATAAGCCCCACTCTCCCCGGGTTATCATCCCTCCACCAATTAAATCTTGCTTTCGCTTGCAGACAGAGCGCGCCTGATTCAGCAAGGATCGCAATTACAAAGCTGCACGCAGACTATAGATATGTTGTATGCACGCATGCTATAGATATGATGTATGCACGCAGGCTATAGATATATGATGTATGCACGCAGGCTATAGATATGATGTATGCATGCAGGCTATAGATATGATGTATGCACGCAGGCTATAGATATGATGTATGCACGCAGGCTATAGACATGATGTATGCACGCAGGCTATAGAAATATGACATATGCACACAGGCTATAGATATGATGTATGCACGTAGGCAGCTGTCCAATTGCGATTCTTGCAGATATGGTAATGCAGCAGGAGGCATCACGCCTCCTGTGCATTACTTATTCGAGTAGCGTTGTTCAATGCAGCATCGATAATCTGCGTAACAGTGGCCGGCTAAGGTGCCCATGGAGTCACGCAGCCTGCCATCGTAGTTGAGAGGACAAGGCCAGGAAATCTCCGTCAGACGATGAAGATCCTGGCATCTCCCCCCCCCCCAACGGCAGTGAAACGCCTCAGTTTCAGGAAACGGAGGCCATCGCCACCTCCTCCTCGCCCACAAGCGGCAGCAGACTGTCAATCACTGCCAGTCTGCTGCCAGTCTGCGAGCGGGATTGCGCAGAACTGATCATGCGCCTACACAGATTCCCGAACATTGGGAATCTGCATTCAGCAGTGCACTAGCATGCATCAGTGTTTGGTATTCTGCAAAACGCATGTTGTTCCTCTGCAAAACGCCATCAGTGTCTCACTTCTATGAAATACCAGGAAAAAACACCAAGAATCCGTTATTTTTACATTTCATTAAACCAAGGCAGAGAAAAAAATCATCAAACCATTCTGTGTGTTTTGCACTAATTACTTCTTGTGGTTTAAACATTGATTTCAACGTTGGCTTTAATGGGCTTAATGGATGGGACTCTTACCATTATGCTAGTGTCTGTCTTCATCCTAAACCATCTATAGATTACTTCTGTCCCTAAATATATTACAATCGACAGCTCTGATCATACGGTGGACAGGAAAATTCTTCTTGCGCGATGCCAGAGAAAACCACTCTCTCACAATTTATGTCCTTCTAAGAATATGTCAGTGGGTATTGTAATCAATTACATGTATAAATTACACGGCCTGGGGAGACAACTGAAGACGCGTCTCTCCTTATTACAGTTACATATACAAGATCTGTGTTGTTTAGTAATCAGCAAGTATCCCCATTCCCAAGTGGGCACTGGTAAGCCAACCTTCATAACGGCAATGTACTTTATTGAAGCTATGTAAATATTGTTTTTTGTGGTCACAATGTTCTGAAAGACTAAGGGGTCTATTTATGATGTTAATTATCGGGGTCCGAACGGACCCCGATAATTAACATTGTAACTCGCCGAGGACGCTGGAGCAATTCATCATTGCTCCGGTGCGGAGACAGCTGATCCAAAAATCAGCTGTCCCCGCGAGCGGCTTTTGGAGCAGTGAATCTTTTCACTGTACCTTTCGGAGCAGTGTAATGAGTGCGTATACGTAACTTACAGGTCATGCATGCGCACAAGAGCCCCGACGTCCGGCGGAAGGAGCTGGACAGGGGCGGAGGGAACCGGAAGATGGAGAATGCTCCCGCAATCAAGCTCCGAAAATATTGTATATATATATTTTCGGAGCATGATGAATTCTGTCCATATACTATTGCATAGGCAAATGGAGGGGGGGGGGTTCCGGTTGCCTGGAAGCCCCTTCTCCAGCCCACACCATGACCACAAAAGAAATAGTAATATAATAGAATGTTACTAGTGCTGCATATTCTTCGCAGTATCACAAATGGCATAACTAGCACCACCTGTGGATCTTTTAACACAGTAGCGGACTGGGCCGGGGGGCAGGGTGCCATGTGCCCCCCAGGCCGCAGCATCATGCGGGCCACGGGCCGCGGGCCGCGAGCAGTCTGTGTCACTGTGGCACAGACTGCACCGCGTGTGTAGCGCTGACCGAACGGAGTTCGGTCAGCGCTACACAGCACAAACACACAGCTGCCGGAGCCGGCAGCTGTGTGTTTGCTGTAATCAGCAGCCGCTGAGAGTCTGTGAGACTCTCATCGGCTGCTGCTGCTCCCACTGCGGGAGCCATCTCCCGGCTCCCGCAGTGGGTAATGGGAGAGACGTCGTCATGACGACGTCTCTCCCATAATGAAAGCGGCCAGAGGAGCTGGTAGAAGCGTCGGGACCAGGAGCGGGAGTTTCAGGTAAGTGTTTTTTTATTTTTTTATTAAGTCTCTCTCTATTGGGGGGGGGGGGGATTACTATGGGGGCACTACCCGGGGGTGGATTACTACTGGGGGCACTACCAGTGGGGTGGATTACTATGGGGGCACTACCAGGGTGGGATTACTACTGGGGGCACTACCAGGGGGGTGGATTACTACTGGGGGCACTACAAGGGGGGGGACTACTACTACTGGGGGCACTACAAGGGGGGGACTACTACTACTGGGGGAACTACAAGGGGGACTACTACTACTGGGGACACTACAATGGGGGGGCTACTACTGGGGGCACTACAAAGGGGGGGACTACTACTACTGGGGGCACTACAAAGGGGGGGACAACTACTACTGGGGGAACTACAAAGGGGGGGACTACTACTACTGGGGGCACTACAAGGGGGGGACTACTACTACTGGGGGCACTACAAGGGGGACTACTACTACTACTGGGGGCACTACAAGGGGGGGACTACTACTACTGGGGGCACTACAAGGGGGGCTACTAGTAGGGGCACTACAAGGGGAGGGGACTACTACCAGGGGCACTGCATAGGGGGGAGGGGACTACTACTAGGGGCACTACATAGGGGAGGGGACTAACACTGGGGGCACTGCATCGAGGGACCACTGCTGGGGGCTCTATATAAAGGGCAATACTGGGGGTACTGCATAGGGGGGAGACTACAACTGGGGCCACTATTTAAGGGACATTGCATAAGGGTTACCACTATTGGGGGCACTGCATGGGGGGTGGACTGCTACTGGGGGCACTATATAAGGGGCACTGCATAGGGGGTACCACTATTGGGGGCACTATATAAGGGGCTTACTACTGGGGGCACAAGGGGCATTGCATAGGGGGGGACCACTACTGGGGGCACTACTGGAGGCCTGCATAAGGGTGTTCTCTCCTGTGGCACACGGGGGCACTGCATATGGGCACTACGACATGGGGCTGCCCCTAATCTTTATTTTTACCTTACATTAATCCCATATGGACCCGCCTCCTCCCTGAAACACTTGAGGGGGGGCGGCGCCGTAGCACGCACGTTCTTCGGGCACTCTGGCTACACGCTACTCCTCTGCCAGGGCTGCCTGCATGCATTTGCCCCCCAGGCTAAAAGTTGCCAGCCAGCCCCTGTTTTAACATGTGTCAGCCAGTAATAAGTACACCTGTGCACCAACTAGGAGATCGGAAAAACATGCACTGTTAGGGGTGCACTGCTATAGAGTGCTATAGTGTTATTTATTAATACTGTATAATAATACACTATCCAGTACATAAGGAGATCAATATGTACATATATGTCCAGGGCAGCGCTAGGTTCTTCTGCCGCTCCCCCAGACTCCCTGACTTGCTCCAATGCTCTGGAATGGTGCCCACATGTGAAATAAAAACATTCAGCTCAGGCAGGTTGGCCATACTGCCGCATCTAATGGCTTACTGTGATCTCTGGTCCTGTATATGCTGGAATTATGACACACAATACACTTTGTATGACGCATATTAAAGCTGAATAAGTGCTAATTATGTCATCTGCATGGACTGGACACATTAACTCTAAATTCAAGGATTTGGAAAGCCCCCTCTAGAAATCCTGCGTTTACCACTGTAGTGTATGGGGACAGCAGGCCATTCTGCGAGAGAAAGGTAAGCTGGAGATATCTGTGACATCTCCTGCTTTACCTTCTTAATGAATGGCCCGATAACTTAATAAGACCTCCATTGGTTTATTTCTGATGAATCCCTTAAATAACCTTACTTAACTTAACACTTCACTTAACTAATAAATAAGGAGACGGACACAATAACAGCTTGGCTAAAAGGTCACAGCTTTTATTTACTAATTAATTAATTCACCTAACCGAGGTGGCCAGGAGACGCTGCATACTCAGTTCCAGCCTTCTAGATGGAGACATACACGGGGAACGACTGAAACGTCCCCCCTAAAGATGCACTTACGTTGCGAATGACTCGCCTATTCCTGAGCCTAGTCCGAATGCCTCCGTATAAAAGCGCCCGGGTCCCCCAGGAAAGAGAAGGACAAACTCGCCATATAAATCGAGGGCCAGCGCCCTCACAACACACTTTTGCACCACAATAAAGCCACTGAGATGCAGCTTTCTCCTGCCAAAGCCAGACTCAAAAGGAGACTGGCCCGCCACCAAGAGAAAAAGTAACTAATCCAGGAAAGAAAGCAATTCCTTAAGAAACAAATCTAAACCCAATGCATTAAAATGCACCCCATCCGTACAAAAAAAATCTGTCCAAGTCAGAGCCCCCAAAACTATGCCTAAGCATCAAGCCTCCAAAAGAAAAAACATGCTTATTCAAAGCCCTATTAACCTTTTTCCTTGCTTTGTAAAAGGCCTTATGGTCACGCGCTCCACGCCACACCAGACGAGGAACTATCTCCGACCAAACAATGCGCACATTTGGCCACAACAAACGCACCTCATCCTGAAGCCCCCTCTTCTGAACAATCAGTTCCAAACCTTTCATCTTACCAATGTCATTCCCACCAACATGCATGACCAACCAATCAGGCACCCCCCACTTAACTGCCGACTCAATCAACAGATCTTTCACAGATGCACATAGAAGGCCATGCACACCAATCCATCGGACATGCCTACCACCCAGCAACAAACTGGCACACCTGGTCAAACCATGTCTTTCAGTCCAAAAAATATAGGAATGGCCGACTAGCCAAACCCGCTCGTCTCCAGAATCTTCCACTGTAAGGAAAGAAAACCCTAGCCGTGAGCCACCGCACCAAAACAAATATTGAGAAAACATAGCAACTAACTAGCAGGGATGGTAATGGGGAAAACATGTAACCCGAGTGAAGAAGAAAAACTAAAAAACCTTTCCCGTAAACCAAGATGGGCCAGATAAAGGTCCCCGAGAGAAAAAAGAAAAAAATCCCTTCACACCCCCACTTACCGAATGCTAGTCATTCAATAACTGGCGGGTAAACAACATTTTCTGATTGGCGTAGGAAGCGCTACTATAGCTTATCGCAGCGCACACAGGATTTGTAAGCGGAGGACTTCCACCTCCTAATCCGTTGAATGTCACTGTTAGATGCTCCTGACGCAGCTGTGCTAGTTGCAGCACCAATCCGAAAGGAACGAGGCCCTCATTCAGAGGCGGTCGGAGGATGCAAGCAGTCGCTCAGAAACTGGGCGGCCACTTGCATCCTGATCGTCCGCCTCTGTTTCGGTCGTTAGGCTGTGGGTTTACACCCACAGCTCTAACGACCGCTAGGGTGATGGTTGCGATGGTCATAGACCATCGCGACCAGCGGGGCTTACGACGAGACCCTAGGGTAGTGATGTCAGTGATGTCATCACTAGTGATGTCAGTGGGGCCT
Organism: Taudactylus pleione; assembly: GCA_031769625.1. Taxonomy (NCBI): domain Eukaryota; kingdom Metazoa; phylum Chordata; class Amphibia; order Anura; family Myobatrachidae; genus Taudactylus; species Taudactylus pleione. Next base: position 1,048,307 of record JAUIMM010000294.1, on the reverse strand, counting down.
CCCCCAAACGGCAGGCGTTCCCATGGGAACACCTCCGTTTGGGCTGCCACCCCCCCGGCCCGCCTTCCAAATGGGGCGAGCTGTCAATCAACATCAACAGCTCGCCCCTTTTGGAAAGAGACCCGCTACGACCGGCGCTGTCGGTCGTAGCGGGTCTCACGCATGCGCACGAAGGAGCCGGCTCCCTCGTGCGCATGCGCACTGGACAAACATCGAGGCGGCCGTGCGGTCGTACACCGTACGGCCGCCTCTGAATGAAGCCCTGAGTCCCGTAATAAGCACTATCTAGATCTAACTCAGTTAAACTCCTCCTAAGGACCACAGCAAACTGAAACTTAGAAAGAGAGGATGAATTGGCATGGACTAACCACTGGGCACCTCCTGATGGGTGAGTACCCATATATAAAGCTGCAAATGCACTGGAGAAACAGAGGGGTCACCCTGCATCGGTTGGGTAACCCATCTGCCCCGTTCCAACTGATCCGTCTTCGAAAATCGAAGTCTGCACAAGACGGATGACTCCTGGCACACAATGGACCTCATTCAGACCCGCTCACAAGCGCTGAGCGCTCACAAGCGGGTCGATGCTTAGGCCCAGTGCACACGCAGTGGATGCACTGCGCGTGCGCAAGCCCCAGAGCGAGAGAGAAATTCTCCCGGTTTTGTAGGCGTGGTGGAGCGGGTTGTTTCACAAACGGAGGCGTTCCTTAAGGAACGCCTGCCATTTTGTGGGCGGCCTCACTGACATCAGCAATGATATCAGTGGGGAGCTTCCTGCTCGATCAGAGCAGGAAGCTCCCTGGGGCTTGCGGTTGCCTAGACCCAACCTTAGGGTCTCGTCGCAAGCCCCGATGATTGCGATGGTCTTGACCATCGCGACCATCAACCTGGTCGGTCGCTAAAGCTGTGGGTGGTAACCCACAGCTTAGCTAGCGACCAGGAGGCCGCACTTCAAAAGAGAAGCGGCCGCCCACATTCAGAACAAGCGCTCGCAATTTGCGAGCGCCTCTGATTGAGGGCCAATGTCCTCTAGCAATAGTCCTGTGCAAAGTGAAGACTTGCTAGATGCCACAATCTCACTGGGAATGGGATTGAAATGCCTGCGGTCAAATCTCGACAGCGGCAGGTCAAGATGATGAAATCCCGACAGCATCAGGTAAATTACCTAACCCTCCCCTCTCCCCCCCTAACCCTAACCCTCCCTTAGGGATGCCTAACCCTAAACTCCCGGGATGGTGCCTAACCCTAAATTTTCCCCGGGGGTGCCTAAACCTAATCCCCCCTCCCCGCACCCTAAACTTAACCTTCCCCGCACCCTAAACTTACCCCTCCCAGGAGGGTGCCTAACCCTAACCGCCCCCCGGTGGAGCCTAACCCTAACCCTCCCCCCTAGGCGTACCTAACCCTAATCTCCCTCCTCCAAAACCTAATGTTAACCACTCTAGAGCCCCTAATCCTAACCCACCCACCCCCGTGGCTAACTCTAAGGGCACCCCGGTCTTACCGTCGTTCGGGCTGGCGTCCTCTGCATTCCGGCGTCGGGATTAACATAGGTGTTGGTATTTCGAAGCCTATGTTAAATCCCTTGCTGGGATACCGCTGTCGGGATTGAGACCAGCGGTCTCATAACTACATCCCTCTCACTGACCCTGAATGCCCCAAAGAATGCAACCACAAAAGCTAAGTGGAACAGAGAAGCTTCGAAAGACTCAGAAGGCACCCTGTCCATGACGCCCAGCAACCTGCCAAGAAGCTGCAAATCAATGGACCTACGGGCATCAGCCCTGGTGGGAAACTCCTTAGCCCAACCTTTAAAGGCTTTAGAAAGGAGCAGGAGTGTATTTATAATGGGTGCAGGGTGTGCGGGTCCAGGGGGGGACCGCACCGCACACCAAGCACCCATAAAACTTACCTTTCCGAAGTCCCACGACGGCCCCGGTGGCTGTGCCTGTAAAAACGTCTGGAAAATGGCCACCGCGGCCATTTTCCTGTCGTTTGCGCATGCACAGTACAGGGAAAATGGCTGCTGCACCCATTTTCCCGGTGACTGCTACGTGTGCAGCCGGCCGCTGGACTAAGAGGAGGGGGCCCACGTCGGAAACTGCACAGGGGCCCCTTCCTCTCTAGAGACGCCCCTGGAGAGTAGGAACGACTTAGTGGGGTCTAGAAACCCCTTCAACTTACTTAGCCCAACCTTTAAGGGATTTGGAGAGGAGCAGGGTTGTATTTATAATGAGTATAAGGGGATGAAAAGGAAGGATACACAGAGGAAGGGGGGGCAGCTGAAACGGAGGAAAAAACAGGGGGAGCAGAGCCAGAGCTCTAAGAAGCCTGAGGCCAGGGGGAAAAAGAAACAGGGGAGACCTGGTGAGGGTGAAGAGAAGCTGCCAGTAAAGGGACAGGCTGTGGAGAAGGAGAGGCAAAAACACTACCAGGGGCCAGTGTGACTGGAAGCCCGGATGTCCCAGCTTCTTGCGAAGCTGAAACAACAGCAGGGGGATGCACGCTGGGACTGGATCCCACTAAGGAAGTGGGACCCAAAATGGCCGCCACAGTGGTAATGGCCGCCAGGCCTGCCGCATAAGCAGGGCTGTGGGACCACATAGAGGGAGGCAAGACGGACCCCCCAAGAAATTAAGTGATGATGAATAGGCCCCTAAGTAATTAGAATCTAAATGGTATCTCATCCTCTAAGAGAATGTTCCAATAGCTCTTGAATATTTTCTCTATTCTATCATAAAATGTCTGTGAGCAAAAATACCCTGGATCACTCACTGAGGTAGCCTGTACAGGGCCAACTTAGCACCCCTAAACATGTATGTACACCAGAGGAATATTGCTATAAAAAGCTTTGGGGGCATCCAAGATACAAACTAACCTTGGTAAATGTATCTATACGGAGCTATCTAGTAGAATAATACAGAATAATACCAACCAGAAATGAAAGTTACAGCCATAATACTCTTTATATACTGGTTGAAAGTACCTTTGTTATCCCAGGAAAAGAGAGAGTATTGACTTTATAATATAAAATAACACTGGAAATAGAATAACTGGTGGGATACACAGCAGGGGGAGCGTCAGGACGATGTACTGTAAATAACAAGACTTGTCACCATAAGGAGATAAGCTTACTAGTTATATACCCCACTGAATGGAGCACTTATAATAAATAAGTTGTACTGTTAAGAAGGGATTGTTGCTTGCTCGTCTGTTGACTAACCAAAGGAAGATTCAGCTATTACTATTTTACCTTTAGGTAGCTGAAGGCTGCATAAGCCTAAAGCTATATAAGTGTACAGGATTGGAGCCGATAGTAGTTTAAGGCAGGCTTTCATAGCTGTTGTTGATTGACAGGTCAGTGGGACCTGGGTTAACCTATCAGAGCGTAGTTAGGGTGGGTCTTCAGAGGGCAGGACAAAATCCGAGAACTTCCTCTTTGCTTCAGGATTCCCCGCCCACCCGGCCCATTTTGTTATTTTGCTGTGTTGTTTTTTTTGGTAGTATTGTGTGCTCAGGATGGATGGTGTCTTCTGTCTAATAATAAACCGGAAATTATAAGAAGGCTTAGCAAGGCGGGAAAGCATTGCTTCTCAGCGGCCAATAGTGGACGCAAGTGGTAGCTGTGGGGGCACCTTCCCTTTCGCAGGACGAGCTATCTCTGCCTAATGGGGGGACCTGAGCTTCTCCATTAAGGTTGGGCCCCAGTAGTGCTAAGCTAATAGAGGGGGGAGTTAAGACCTCCGCGGCTCATTTTGCGTCGGGGGGCGTATAGCCGCTCCCCATTTTATAGTGAGGAATGTTTGGGCTAAAGCTGGGATTAGCAATGTTTTCTTTAGCCACCTTCCTTTTCTAATTAAAATGAATTAAAAATTAATTAAATTAAATAAAAGTTAAATTGTAAAGTGCGACGGATTTTGTTGCGCTGTATAAGAAACTGTTAATAAGAAACTATTAATAAAAGTTGTGATCTTATTTAAAATTCCAAACTTCTGTGTCTGGTCTCGTTATTTCTAGTTATTATAAGTATTAGTTAATTAGATTAACGTATTTTGGGGTTATCAGGCTATAGACAACTTAGGGCCTGATTCAGAGCCGTTCGCTATTTGTGGTCGTTCGTTCAAAAACAAGGGGTGGCTATTCAAATGATCCGTTCGCAAATTGCGGTCTGTTCCCACCTCTAAGTCTGAACGAGCGAGCAAAACATACGCTCGTTTTTTTGATAAAAACGCCCCCTGGCCGCACGCACCATACGTCATGTCCGCTATTTATTAGATTAATCGAGTACATCGTACAGCGTATGAACTGCTCGCTATTCTTGTGGTTGGTGTTTTCAACCACTATTTTGCGAACAGTTCTGAGTTAAAAAAAACCAAGTGACGTGGTCAATGACGCTGCTGTATTAAATATGCACTCCCTTAAAACGCCCGTTTTGACCTTTAAGCACGCCTGCGTTCGGATCTCCACTCCCCGTTTTCAAGCACCTTCCCCTGTTACCACCCACATACGCCTCATTCTGTCACTCAAAATAGCAGGCCCTCGCTATATTGCGTACCAACGATTTTCGGCCGCACTGACTGGTTCGCGCATGCGTACTAAAAACCGTACGCATGCGCAGATGTGCGAACATCGCTCGGAACGAGCGTACTGCCGCTAGCGAGTGGCTCTGAATGAGGGCCTTAATCCGGAAGGTCATTACTTTATTACACCTTGACCCTCTCCTGGCCACAAAACAAAGTTGAAAGGTTACAAATATCAACCTGTACAGCAGGATGGTAAAGAAGACTCCTGTGCGGGGGCACTCTGGGCCTGATTCAGAGCCGGACGCTATTTGCGCTCGCTCGTTCAGAAAAAGCGGCCAGATATTTAAATTGAGCGCTCGCTCTTTGCGGTCTGTTGACGCCTCTATGTCTGAGCGAGCGTCCGAAACATGCGCTCGCTATTTTGTAAAGACGCCCCTTGGTCGTTCGCATCATACGTCATCGATATCGTTCTTATCGTCCTGTAATATCTGACCGTGTGTACGCACCATTAGATCTGTATTATTACAACTTCAATACAGCTGACATATTGTTGTTATGTATTATGTATGTACTTCTGAATAGTGAATAGTGAAACATTGATGACTGGAGTTGATTTGTCTATCCATACCCAGATAAACTGCTTATATAAAAATGCAATTGCTTATGTTCATTGATTCAGACTGGGTATTCAAGTCTTTATGAACTCAGGGTACCCTAACACAATCTAGTGGAAGATATGTTTAAAATCTTACATGTATTGATGTGGAATCTTTATATCAACTGTTGAAATGTTTGAATCAGGTGATACCTGAAAATCTGGATATTGTGACATTTTTATTGTGTGGGCGGTTCCTCTGGATGATGTATTTTTTGTCCTGGAGGAGGTGTTATTATTGACAATAGCATACACCGATATCTACAAGTTCTTTAGAGCCTACCATTAAATATACGCCTAAACTTTATAGGTAAACAACCAATACATATGCATGTTTGATTTTTCTGACACCAGATGTTGTATAAACATGACTTGTGATAAATTTTGTGTGTGATCCATGCATTATTATAGGGCCTGATTCAGAGGCGCACGCTATTTGCATGCGCTCGCTCTGAATCAGGGCGTCCCTTTTTTTTTAAATTCCGGCCTCCAGGCCGCTCGCACAGCTGTGGGTGACCACCCACAGCTTGTGTGAGCAGCCTGGCGATGGTCATGATTATCGCAACCATCGGCATTGCGAGGAGACCCTTGTGGTAGGGTCTCAGCACTCACAATGCCAAGTGGACTCCCTGCTCTAATAGAGCCGGAAGTCCGTTACTGACATCACTAGTGATATCAGTAGGGCTGCCCACAAACGGCAGGCGCTCATTCGGGAATGCTTCCATTTGTATAGCCATCCCCCCCTCCAAACCTACAAAACGGGGCGAGCTGTCGATCAACATTGACAGCCGCCCCGTTTTGTTGCGAGCCCCGGAGCGAGTGATTTTTCACTCGCTGCGGGGCTTGCGCACACGCATTGCGCATGCTGTGCATGTGCATTGACCCACCATCGACCCGCTTGCGAGCGCAATGCGCTCGCAAGCGGGTCTGAATCAGGCCCATAATATAAACACAAACATATGATTTACTTCGCCATACCTTTTTCCCAAACAAGACGATATTGGGAAATAATACAGGACATTGACAGAATTCTCATATTTTGGCCTCTATTCACCACCACAATGGCTTTGAAATGAAACAAACAAGATGTGCTTTAACTGCAGACTTTCAGATTTAATTTGAGGGTAATTACATCTATCTATATCTATATCTATATATATATATATGTATATATATATATATATATATATATATATATATATATATATATATAAAATATACACATTAGTATAACAATTGTACCATATATGACACAAATGGTGTCATTTGATGTTTTTTGTGTGTCTGGAATATCTTTGTGTATAATTTCCATTTTGGATCTTAGATAGTAACCTTAATAAAAGTCATGTCTTAATATTTCTTATAGAAAGAGTGCCCCCTGCACAGGAGCCTTCTTTACCATCCTGCTGTACAGGATGATATTTGTTACCTTTCAGATCATTACATATTACTCCTGGGGTGCATCACCAACTATTCTATGTACAGGAATTTCTAACCTGCTGTGAAAGATTCTGTAATACAGTTGGTTTGTAAATATATTTTCCCATTGCCGGTCCAGTGCATTATCTCCTCTCGTTTGTTTCTTACACAAGACAAAGTTATTGTTTGTGTTGACATATAACTGCTGTAACAATTTCTGTAAGCCAGAGACATAAGTCACCCATTTGTTTTATTATTCCCTTTTGTTAACTTAACTTATTCCTAAACCTAGAAATAAACACACTGACACATGAATATGGAATTCAAAGAGGTCACAGCCAGAATTTATTGATCAAATTGAAATTCTAGAATAGGTGGCAAGAAGAAAGCAGTGCTCCAAGGCCACAGCCCAGTGGATATCAATACAAATAAAAAGGGGCGGATCCCCGCCCTGCACAGACTGACCTGGGGCAGTACCATCCTTCCCTAATTGGCACAGCATTGGTCCCTCCCTTGGAACAATGACCATGTCCCCCCTTTAGGCGGTGACAAACTGGCCGCTCTCAAAGGAAGAATGCTACCACAGGCACTCCTGCGCTAATAATAGGCCGCCCATGAGCACTGCTTCCCGCCAGGCTGCACCTCTACTTGTTGGGAGAAAATCACAGACAAATGCACAATCCAACAACAGAAAAATTTACACAAACCATCTTACACGGGTGGGTGGGTGGGGTTGAAATAAACTGGAAAGAGGAAGATGGCTCCCCTCACCAGGCTATTTATATGGAACCTCTAAGCCCTCCCTTAAATCCTACCATAGGCTTATACTCCTCAAGTGACGAATACTAACCACATCCCCCTCCAGCTTTTAACTCTTAACTTACCTAACAAAATTACATATCAAACAGGGTGCTTATCTATCCTCAAACTTATTCAAGTATTCGGATGCATTTGTAAAGGAATGGACTGCAAAGTTACAATGTAACCATTACTGTTACTCCGAGTGCACTTATATATGGGCAGTGTCGAACTGGGACATGAAGGGCCCTCCGGGGGGAAGCAGTGTCAGGGGCCCATGCTTAAAGGGTGTGGTCATCCACCAGAGGGGGTGTGGCCTGTCACCACAGACGCTTGGCTAACCAATAGGCAAATCTTGGTGTAGTTTCTATAGAAGGGAACCAAGCCTCCATGCTGATCAGTGTTCCTGGTAACTGACCATCTAAAACAGTAAAAATCTATCATTTGAGGTCTGGAACCTGATGGGGGTGGGCCCACAATCAGTGGGGCCCACCGGGGATTTCCCTGTACCCCTGTGGGCCAGTCCAACCCTGTATATGGGTATTACAAGAGTGGAGCTAGTAGTGAGTTACACTCACCTTTTGTATTTGCATTTATGTAATAATATGGTATTGTTTAGGTTTGTTTATATGTATTACCCGTAGGAGAGACCATTATATTGCTTAAAAGTTGCTGTGCATATTCATTGGATTTAATTGTGTAGATGTACAGTATATGGGAGAGGTTGAATAAGCCTACCCTTATTGTATGACACTTCAGAAAATGAAGAAGAGGTAGAGTGATTTTTAATATTCATTCCAGAAGACATATAATTATATAGGGGTATTTAGTTATAGACTATGGCCCTCATTCAGAGCCACTCACAAACAGCAGTACGCTCGTTGCGTTCCGATGTTGACTAACCGCGCATGCGTCGGTGTAACACTGCGCATGTGCGTATGGCAGATTGCGAGTTTTTTTGGTCTCGTTCGTCAAATAGCGTACAGGAAGTGACATGTTAAATGTGATTGACAGAACAGGGCGTTTTTGGGTGTTGACGGGGGTGGAGATGGAAAAACGCAGGCGTGGCGAGGCGTTTTTGGGGCGTACATACATTAGCAGATGCGAGCGTAAAATGTGTACGGACCGACTCATACGTCACTGGATGATCCTCTTTCCCTTCAAAATGCTCGCACAGCTTAGGGTCTGGATTACTCGACCACATTGGCGATGGCCTTCACCTCCATCCCGGTACTCCTCGATGTTGCTGCGATTAATCGCGGGTGGTCTGAACAGCAATTAGTGGTGGATTGAAACCCGGCTTGGTATGTGTTTTGAAAGTAGTTTTTTGTGTTAGCACAAAAGCGTACGCAGGTGGAAATCATAGCTGCTAATGTGATGATTACACAATCAATTTACGTACATTTGTGGTAGTTTCTTTGGGGCTCAATTTGTTGGTTAGGGCCTATTGTAACAATAATGTCATCATGTTTTTTTGGTTTTTCCCTTTTTCTTTTGGCCTGTTGAATTTGCCTCGTTATGTTAAATTTGAAACGTTCCTTAAAGAGCCCTTTTTTGGGGGGGCATGTAAAATGTGGTTCTTGCCAGTTTGTGCCTTTTGGCCCAGGATTAAATGTAATCCATTGTGACAATAATGTGAGAATACAATGTCAGTTTTTTATTATTTTTTTATTGCTCAAACAAAAAATCATAATAAAAATTTTTTTTGGCAAAGTTTTTTTGCAGGGTTCATTTCCAAAGTTACAATAATTGGGCCAAAATAAAAGATTTATGAAATGTAGAACACAAAAATAAAAACAATTCACAAGAAAGGAGAGGGAAGTTTTGACCAGAAAGGAATATGAGCCAAGCACAGAAGGAGTGTGGGAAAAGTCGCCATTGCTTTCACCCTTTTTTCACCCGTTTGGCTGGGGGAGGGAGGGCGCCAGACCGGGTCCGGGATGTCATCGGGCTTGCCTGTCCAGAGGCAGATGTTGTGGCCTCTGGACTAGGCACAGGGCTAGGCACATTTGGAGGATTGGCTGATGTTGTGCCAGAGGTGGAGGATCCTGATGTTCCGGCAGGAGGGGAGGTCGGCTCCACCATGTGCTGGCGAACGAGCTGCTCCAGGGCATTGGCGATGCGGATGTTGGCCCTGGTATTTTCCGCCAGGGCCTGACCAATGGTCACATTGGCCGCAGCATTTTGCTCCAGGGCCTCAGCCACCCGTAGCAGACTGGCGTCCATCCTCTGCAGAATCTCCGTATGGAAATCCGATTTGAAATTGAGTTCTGTGAGGAGGGCCACTGCCTGCGAGGGGGATTGCCCTGGACTGGCTTCTGCAGGGTCCTCAGCCGGATGTACTGGTTCCTCCCCTGCAGAGCCAGCAGAAATTCGGCGGCCAAGGCTCCCCTCTGGAGCAGACTCATCCACCTGTGTCTCTGTTAGGAAAAACGAGAAAAGACTCACATTAGAATCTACATATTGGCCCACTAACATTTCAGAGTTGGTGACATCACAAGATTTACCTGGGACAACATGAGGAGCCGCAAAGTCTGGCATGTCCGTATCCATGTTGGACACGCCAAACACCTCAACAGGCTACACACACCCCTGTGCCAGCTCTTCTAAATCCGTCAACTCCAATGACACAGGGGTGGGACCCCCACCTCTCCCCCTTGCATGCCTAGCCCTGTCCGCGAGTTTTAGCTTTAGGTGATATTTGAAGTCGCCCCATCTGTGGGATAAAATGGAAACCATTATCCTTTTGTTTAAAATGGTGTTTGTTCTTAGGGGGGGCAAGTGTTTACTTACCGCCGTTTGACATCCCGGGCTAGACGGACATAATCACCCACCCTATTGACAGCAACGGCTACCTCTTCCCACATTCTCCACTTCTGGCTTGTACTCATATTCCTGTCTGCCTGTGGCAGGATGTCCACACACTTCTGAATCAAAACCTCCATCTCCTTTCTTGTGAAATGTGGCTGCCTTTTTTTTTTGCAGCTTTGGCCGGAATACTGGGCCCAGCAGCCTCTTCCATGTCATCCTCCTCACCTATTTGTGTAAATATTCAGATTTCTCAAATTCACAACTTGCCCAATCTTATGTTTCAAATTAATCATTGAGACAAAATGCATGAAAGACTTACCGCCTGACTCTTGTCCATTGTTTCCCTGGTCTGTAGCCATGTCTGAGGTCCAAACAAGAAATACACCAGAATTTAAATGTGTTTTCGTGACGTATTTATACTTGCGTCCTTATTTTGCGGCCGCATCATTGATTGTGCGTTCCTATGATCCCTCCTTAATTTGTGTGGGAAACGAAACACTATTTATGGCTTGGTGTGTCTCGAGTCGAGGTGGCGTTTTTGGATTGTTGGAGGTTACCTTGGTTGGAGTTTCTTGTTTGCGGATAAAGGAGTTGGCGTTTGGAGTTTATTTTGTTTGCTAGATTTGCGTTTTTATTTTCCGTTCGCTTTTTTTTTTTTTTTGGCCTCGTTTCTTGATTTGGTAAGTTTTGTGAAGTCTAACTTTGGTTCAATTGGTGTCTCATTGTGTTTCTTCTTGTTTTTAATTTTTGGATCCATAATTTCATCTCTTTTAGCTTTTTTTTAATTTCGGACCCAAAGACCTTTTGATTTGGAATCTTATATATTTGCTCTTGGTAAGTCCATTTTTTATCTTGTATTTGCGAACTAATTAGCGCATTTTTCTCTGTTTGTATAGTGACTTGTATTTGCGAACTAATTAGCGCATTTTTCTCTGTTTGTATAGTGACTTGTATTTGCGAACTAATTAGCGCATTTTTCTCTGTTTGTATAGTGACTTGTATTTGCGAACTAATTAGCGCATTTTTCTCTGTTTGTATAGTGACTTGTATTTGCGAACTAATTAGCGCATTTTTCTCTGTTTGTATAGTGACTTGTATTTGTGAACTAATTAGCGCATTTTTCTCTGTTTGTATTGTGACTTGTATTTGCGAACTAATTAGCGCATTTTTCTCTGTTTATTAACTTGTATTGGCAAATTAATTAGCGCATTTTTCTCTGTTTGTTTATTAACTTGTTTTGGCGAACTAATTAGCGCATTTTTAAATGCTTATTAATCCTGTAAAATTGTTTGTGGTTGCCCTTTCGCTTTTTTGGCTTACATTTCAACCCATTTTGATGTACTGTGTGCAATGTCATTTTGCTCTTTGGCCAAATGTGTGTTTCGCTTATTTTAAGTTTTGTCTAGCACAAAATTTAGAAACATAAATGCACAGACTAAACTTTTTCAAATTATTTTTGGGATTAATTTCAGTTTGGACGTATCATGACAATACCCCGGCATGTAAGCAGCAATGGATGGTATCATCAAGCTAAGTTGTTCTTAATTTTCTTTTGGGGTGGGTCCAAAGCTTTACATTCAAATCTTGCCATTTCAGGTTGATCTTGGGCGGATTGTTCTGGCCATGCTCCCGGAAGCCGACCAACCTCAATCTCGTCCCAGGCGTAGGCATCATAGGCGTGCAAGGCCCCAGATATTTCGAACACGTGTCACCCTTTTTGGAATGCCCGATGATGAGGTTTTAAGACGCTACCGTCTTCCTCCCAAAATCATCATAGACACTCTCTCATTAATAGAGAGTGATCTTGAGCGGCAAATTGACAGTCCAACAGCAATACCACCACTTACGCAATTTATGGCGGTGTTACATTTCTGTGCCTCAGGATTGTTTCAAACAACGGTGGGAATAGTGGCGGGCATCTCACAATCCTCCTTTTCCAGGATCCTGAGGGCAGTGATGGAGGCACTTTTCAAGCACCTCCATCATTTTATTAAAATGCCTTTGGATATGGGTGCCCTTAGTGTGGCCAAGGCCAATTTTTACCAAATAGCTGGCTTCCCACACATCATAGGGGTTGTGGATGGTACTCACATACCACTTCAGCCTCCAGCACGGCTGGAGGCAATATTTCGCAACCGTAAACACTATCACTCCCTGAATGTTCTGGTGGTATGTGATGCCTCCCTCCAGATCCTGTCCCTGAATGCAAAATTACCAGGAAGTGCACATGACTCCTTCATCATCCGGCAATCAGGGATATGGCACAAATTAAACAACCTACAAGCTGGTGATGCGTGGCTTCTGGGTAAGTGGAGACCTTTAGTACATAACAATGTTAAGCTTGATACACAGTGATCCTGATGTTGTCTATTCTTTTTCACAGGAGACAATGGATATCCTTGCATGCCCTGGCTGCTCACTCCTTATTTGGCTCCCACACCAGGTCCACAAAGTGAGTTTAATACCGCACTTACAGCCACCAGGCAAGTGGTGGAGCACTGTATCGGCCTTTTAAAAGGCCGATTCAGATGCCTCCACCGCTCTGGTGGCGAGCTCATGTATTTGCCGGATATGGTTTCGAAAATTGTGGTCCTGTGTGGGATCTTTCACAACATCGCCATAAGGAGTGGTGTTCCAATGCAGCCAGAGGATGCCTTACCTGAGGATGGCCCCCCCAAGGTTGGTCGGAGGTCAGTATGTGGGGGGGCCATACGCGATGATGTGGTGGCCCGATATTTTAGGTAATTATTGACCAAACAACAGTGTGTATACCCAATGTGTTACGGTTTTGTAGCGTTCATCTTTTTTTATATTAATTCTTGCACCATCTTCTGTTTGTTTGCATAATCTTTGGCACTCCCACGATGACTACTTCCTGCTACCCTTCAAAAACCTTTATGTGGAAACTATTCTGACACCAATATTGCAACGCCATATTTTTGAAATCATGTGGGCATGGACCTTCGTCAACCAGTTCTTGATTTTTTGTGTGTTTGTTTCCTGTTTTTGGTATGTGGTGTATTTCTGATTATCACTGTGTGTTTTGTTTGTGAGTGACCACTTTGTATTTTGATTTCTGTTGTGAATAAATATTTGGAGAGTGTAATTTGTTTCCTTTTTGGGCACGTTAGAAGCAAGTGTAAACAAACTCCCAAACGTTAATTTTACCTAAGGGGTAACCCAGTAATGAAGCAAGTGGAGCTAAAATGTAATATGTTTTCGGGGTACTAACCAACACACCAAGGAATCGTGTACAATCAGTTGCCTTCGTAAGATTGTCCTAAGCAGTTTGGCCACCAAATAGGAACCTGAAAAATGTTGTAAACTATCATGTTGGCCACCACAAAAAAGGAAAATTACATTGGTACTGGGAGGTGTTTCTTGTGCCTGTTTGCATTCAAAATACAACACACAATCTGTAGTGAGATTCTGTGGCAATCCTTGCTTGAAGAGTCTACTTATGTCAGTGTAAAGAATCTTGGATTTACTCAAAACGCATGAGACAGAGCTTGAATTAAAACTGATTTATTAGGAAACAATTAGAAAAAAAAAAAAAAAAAAAACTAACTCCTAAGGAGGACCAACAGATGGTCAAGGCCCTGCAGAAGCCCGGTGACCTGCTCCCGCATACGGGCCACACAATGGAAGATTTCTGCCCGACGCCTCTGTTCCTCTGTGGGTGACAAAAGTTTGGGGATTAATAAATCTATAATGAAGCAACATTCTAAAAAAACACAAAACAAGCAAACCAAAACTTAAAAGCTTGTGGCCAAAAAAAACATTACACGGATAAAACCCAGCACCCCAAAAAGTCCTAGCCCAAAAATACAAGGGCCCTAAAAAAATGCACACAGGTGTGATATGTGTATGGTGACATCAGCAGGAACAGGTAAAGACAACCCCCAAAAATACCCTAAGGCGACAGAAAGCCAACAAAAATGGGGACGACACATGATTACATACAAACAGTTTGTGGTGCCCAAAATAAAATTAAAAAACATACCGTTCTCCAAAACGCCAGAGCCAGAAGCCACTCCCTGGACCACCTCGGAGGTGGCTACATTCCCCAAACCTAGGGGCAGGGTGTTTGACGAATCCTGGGAGGGGGTATTTGGAGGAGGGACGGATGGAGGAGAGGGGGAATTGGGCTGGAGGGGAAGTAGACCTGAAATCTCGGCCACAGGGTCTGGGGAGGAGGGGGTAATTGAGGAATTGGGGGTTGGAGAGAGGGGCCGGGACCGGCGTCTTGTCTGGCGATGCCGCCGTAGTCTTTGCTGTGCCCCTAAAAAATTTAAAAAATATTGTGGTTAGTTTCAACAGGAATCCAAAATTAAAAAAAAAAAAAAAAAAACAATGACTAAATAGGACAGACATGAAAACATGCACATGCAGGTATGACTACAATGACTAAATAGGACAGACATGAAAACATGCACATGCAGATATGACTACAATGACTCAATAGGACAGACATGAAAACATGCACATGCAGATATGACTACAATGACTCAATAGGACAGACATGAAAACATGCACATGCAGATATGACTACAATGACTAAATAGGACAGACATGAAAACATGCACATGCAGATATGACTACAATGACTCAATAGGACAGACATGAAAACATGCACATGCAGATATGACTACAATGACTCAATAGGACAGACATGAAAACATGCACATGCAGATATGACTACAATGACTCAATAGGACAGACATGAAAACATGCACATGCAGATATGACTACAATGACTCAATAGGACAGTCATGAAAACATGCACACGCAGTTAGGGCCCACAAGATAAACTTGAAAACCACAGTCCAGAAAACTTACTTTCCGCAATCTGCATGCGAAAGCATGCCAGCAAGCGGGGCGTACGCCGGTGCAGGTCCGACCACCTGCGCTCCAGCTGGCCAATATGTCGGCGTGAGCCGTAGGAGCGCAGGCGGCGACGTACCTCCGCATATGCGGAACGCTTTCGCCTATTTGAGATGGGTGGAGGCTGACTGGTGATCCGCCTGTCCATCACCTCCGTCAGCACCAGCAGTTCGCGCCTGGTGAATGCGGCGGATCTCATGATGGCAATGGTGTTTTTTTGGCTAAATATTTTTAATAAAGCACCCCAAAAAAATTTGATTGGCTAATGTATTTGGGAAATTAACAGGACAAATTCTATTGGTTAGTGTATGAGTCATGTGTTCGACAGGGCCACAAATCTCTTGAGAGTTATGATAGGCTTGATGCAGTGACATGCGTAAGCAAATTTAAATAAAGAAATGAACCACAGAAAATGTGTGGGGAGACAAACAAATAGAACAATTGTTTAATTGGGGCTAACATGTATTTTGAACAATAAAAGCGAAGGTTTCAGCCGTACGTATTCTGCGAGCAAACACAAACACGAACAAGATTAAAGTTATTGCATTGTGTTGAAAAAAAAAAAACAATTAAGCTAATTGATACATTGATTGGCATGATACGATTGAGGGAGGTAGGCAGAAAAAACGAGCAGGTAATCGGAATCTGACAGTCCCTCTTCCGGTTTGTACTTGTGCGTGCGTTCCCTTCAAGCCATTTCGGGGATGTACGTTCGCTATTTGGCACGCTCGTTAGTTAGAGGAGGGGTCGGCTGAGTTTGGGGCGGATTTTTTGCTGCGTACGAAAATACGAGCGAGTGCTTGAATTTAAATATTTTTTTACGTACGCCGAACGTACGTACGCCCAATTGCGAGTGGGTCTGAATCAGGGCCTATGTGACTATTCTAATTGTCGGTAAACCATTCTTCTATTGTTATGTATGTATGGTTGCTATGTTGGTTATGATAAATAGTACCTGTAAAGAAAATATTGGGTTTTTTTGGGATTACTTACCTTATTCCGAGGGGAAGACATGAGGTGAACAAATAGATATCTAAAAAAAGAAATAGAATATTAACCCAAACAAAATACTGTTAACGAGATGTTATATGGGAAAAGAGTACATCAACTGCATTTATTGGGACCTTATATAGGGTTTCCCCAATTATACTCAGTATACAAATAATTGAATACTAAAATTGGGGTGGAGGCACTATTTAAAATATTTATAACTAGGGTTACATGTAGTTGGATTTTATTAAGGATACAGTAAAGGCTACCACAATTAGTCCCTCTTCTCATTCCTTACCAGACTCTAAACTACCCACAGGCAAACCCTTGGATAATAATTAACAAGCACAATCAGGGTGGTTTATTAAGAACAACAAACAGGGCGGGATGTACTAAACATCGCATCAGTGATTTGGTACATTCCGCTAGAATTTCTATTGCGACCTTTCCCGATAAGGGCTGTCCTTTGCGATAGAAGGACTTCCAGGATTATTACCCAAAATTCCCTCTAAGCAAGAGACACTGGGAGGGATCTGATTGGATGTCTCCCAGAAGAAATGCAATAAGAAGCCCATAGGCTCCTATTGGGTAACACCATCTAAAGATGGCATTACCCATCGGGTCCAAGCTCTGGAATGTATCGCCTTCTGGAGCTTGGTACATATGGAAATGTGGGCAAAACTCCAAAAATGTAATTTTCTGAGTTTTGCCCTTAGTACATACTGTTCTAAAAGATGAGTAAACCATAATACAAGCCATGTTGTACAAAAAGGTTGGGTATGAAATCCCGGCTGTCTGGATGCCGCTGTTCAGAATACCAACAGCGGCATCATGACAGCCAGAATCCCGATACCCATAAGAACGGCTGGTAAGTATTTTCCCAACCCCTACCCTAACTCTAATCCTTCTTCCCAGGTGCCTAACCCTAACCCACTCTCCCTAGTGCCTAAACCTAATCCCTGCTCCCTAAACCTAACACCCACTCCCCACACCCTAATCCTAACACTTCCTACCTGGTGCCTAACCCTAACCCTCCCCCTAATGCCTAACCCCGCTACCTAGCGCTAACCTCCCCCTAACACCCCCCGATACTTACCTTGGATGGCAACGGTCTGGATACTGGTGCCGGGATCCCGACCTGTCGGAATCTCGGTGCCGGTATTTAAAACGTCGGCATCCCACATGCCGCTATGCCGACGACACCCCAGAAAATACTACTAGTAACTAAAATATTGGCTCAGTTGGACCCCCTGACTGATCAGCAGAGAGCCGTAGAACTACTGTCCAGAAATGTCCAAATCGAGGGCAATCCCGCCATACGTGGAACGGAGTAATGGGGCCTTCTGGAGCAGCTCCAATAAATATTTAGTACAGCTGCGCGAGTCACGCACAGGGCGCCTGGGCACTTGTATCAGCGAGCGAGTAGTCTCATTTATCTGCTTTACATCTTAATTTGCACAAATCCGTATACTTGTTTGCTGAACGCGTTTCCCGGTACCCACTTCTTCTCTGTCAAAATCAATCTGCACCTAGTTTTGCGGTTTTGTAAATCCAATTAAACATGCATAAGGTGAAATGCCCAAACAAGTAACAGGGCTAAGTCTGTTTTGTCATACACTAAAGCTGCTAGCAGGGCAATAGATGTAAGCAGACATCATTGCATTCTGCTGATGACCAGGAAGCGATAAGTATACAATACTTCTGATTTGGCCAAATCGGAACGACATATTGAGCATAACATGCAGTGTGTATGCCTGATTTGCGCCCTCCCGTGGTCACACGATATCGCACGTGATGCTGTACATATTAATGAAGGACGGAACAGTGGGCCTGATTCAGACCTGGTCGCAAGCACTGTGCGCCCGCAAACGGGTCGATGGTGGGCCAGTGCGCATGCGCACGACGGAGCCGTTGATGTTGATGTTGATGATGTTGAGTGACAGCTCGCCCCCCTTTGGTGGGCGGGCCGGGGGAGTGGCTGCCCAAACGGAAGCGTTCCCATGTGAACGCCTCCGTTTGGAGGCGGCCCCACTGACATCACGAGTGATGTCAGTGGGAGAGATTTCAGCTCTGTTAGAGCCGAAATCTCTCTGGGGCTTGCGGCAACGAGACCCTACCACAAGGGTCTCGTCGCAAGCCCGATGGTTGCAATGGTCTTGACCATCGCAACCATCTTCCTGGCCGCTCGCTATAGCTGTGGGTGGTCACTCACAGCTATGCGAGCGGCCAGGAGGCCGTTCTAAAAAAAAAAAAAGAACGGCCCTGATTCAGAGCGAGCACTCTGTCAGAGCGGCCAGCTCTGAATCAGGGCCAGTGATCGTTCCGTCGTTCATTAAAACTTTTAAGTGTGTACCGGCAATCATGCGATGTCCAGGGTGAAGGCAAATTGCCCTGAACATCGGCACGATTGCCGGTCATTTAGGTGTGTACCCACAGTCAGTGTACTGAGAGGCAGGATTGTGTGTTCATGTTGGGGGGTGGGAGAAGGGGGGAGGTTGGTAGAAGGTAGAGCGCCGGGTGAGGTATGCACTCTGCTTTGCAGCAAACTACTATACATCAAACTTATTGCTATGTGTGTCAAAAACATATATCCCTTTCAGACATACGACCCGGGAAATTTCCTGCTCAGACCCGGGAATTTCTCCTGTGCAAATTCCCAGGTTTTTGGCCGAGACCCCCCTTTCACACTACAGTATCTACCCGGGTAATTCCCAGGAAGACCCCTTTCAGACTTAAGCAGGGTTTTTTAGTTTTTAATATTACCTGCCTCTCCTCTGCCCTTCCTAGCTTATCCCCTCTCCGGCTGCCGCTGGTGATGTCATCATCATGCAGCAGGCAGCCAACCAATCACTACAGGCATTTTATTTTATTATTATTAAATTATTTTTAATGTGCCCTGGTGGTCCAGCGGGAGTGCGGGCGGCCCGCTGTGGTAGAGACCCGCTGGCGGGTGTCCCCGGCGTCCGGAGCTGGGAGTGGTGAGCAGCAGTGCTGAGCATCCTATAGGACGCTCTGCGCTGCCAAATCAATGTAAAAGCTGCTTGGTGCAGCCCGGGAGTAGTAAACTACTCCCGGGTAGCGCCATTCAGACATAAGCAGGGTAATTTCCCGGGACTTAAGTCTCAGGAAATTCCCTGGTCGATTGAAGGGTCGGCTACCCGGGAACGTGTTCCCGGATAGGTACCTTTCAGACATACACGGCAACCCGGGAATTTGGCTTAGGCAGGCCATATTCCCGGGATTCTCGGCATGTCTGAAAGGGGTATTAGCTGCACCAAAATGAACGTATTACCTAGTTATCTATTAAAATGTATATTTTCCTGGCCTACCGCGTCCCAGCTCTTTCTGGCCACTCAGATACTGTACACCCCCCGCATCAACATTACAAGTCCTCTGATGGTGAGATGGACGGCAGATAATCTTACCAGTCAGGGAAATGCTGCGGAATTAAATATTTACCGTGGTCGTTGCTTTCTCTGCACTTCTGAATAACTGCAAAGAAATAAGTGTGTACATCAAAATGTCAGAAACTATTACATGCCGGTCAGAGTCGAGTTGGCTGGATTTTTAAAAGCTATATGGTGAGAGCTGTGAGCGAGCGCTGAGTAATAGTGTAAGTAACATGTCAGATCGTCAAGGGGGAGCGAAGCCAGATCAGCATCACAGGGTGAAAATCTCTCTGTGCGAGTCCTGGACAGCGCAGAGGAGCCGAAGAAACTGGAATATTGAGCGTATTTTTGACAAAGGGGCAGAGATACTAAGTCTTGGAGAGGGATCAAGGGCCTGATTAAGAGATGTACGCTAAAGCGACCACAACTGCGTCTCCATACGCAAAACACAGTTGCAAAAATATGCAAATATTAGCGAAGATCACCCGAGCATAAAGATGCCCACCACTGCCTTCTCACCTGCGTACAAATACGCACACCTACGTAAACATCAGTACCATCAAAGTACATCGGCGGACATTTTACCCTTGCGGCAGGTCTGACCTGACGTAGGCCAGGGAGCTCTTCTGCCACGCAGAGCTGCGTATTCCATTGTAGTGGCTAATTTATGCACGACCACGTAACGGAGTTCAAACGGTCAGGCAAGCCTGCGTTTCGCTAATCGCCCCCTGTCTTCACCCCCCAAACAGTCTCTTCCTGTCAATCAATCTGTAATGGGCCTCCTTGGTCTGCGTGAACGCACAGCGGACGCACTGCTGCCTTCGTGTACGCGCACCGCGATACATACGCAATGGCAAATCATCGCTCTATCTGCGTGCAAATTGCAGTTGCGTTTATCTCTGAATCGGGCCTTAAGTGGAGACAGATAAAGTACCAACCAATCAGCTCCTAACTGACACTTTACAGGCTCTGTTTGAAAAATGACAGGAGCTGATTGGTTGGTACTTTATCTCTCTCCACTTTCTCTCTCTCAAAGGCTTGATACATCTCACCTAGGGATTTTTTATCACACCTTCCCAGGGCTGCCATTAGAAACTGTGGGCTCCGGAACTGACAAAATAGGCAGCAAACCCCCCTCCCCCCAGCCCAGATTCTTCCCACCTCTTGAAGCTGCATGTGGTTCAGTGATGTTACTGTTTGCAAGGGGACACTCAAAATATTAATGGTATTGATGCACTTTAGCCTAAATATAATCACTTGTATGCCGCATGAAGAAACAAATCATCCCATGAAGTAAAAGTCTCATTACTTACCTCCTTGAAAGAGACTCCTTCTGTCTTCGTAGCCCTGGGCGGGCTGGCTCGCTGGGACTGCTCCTCGTGTGCGGTGGCTCCTCTGACAGCCTCTGTCCACTTCCAGCGGCATAGCGTGAACAAAAAACAAAACTTTATTGAAGTGGTGGTGGGGGGGATCATGTAGTCAGGGCCAGGGGCGTAAGTTCATCCCTGTCGCTCGGAGACAAGTTAGAGTTTGGTTGTGCGGCACTGGCCAGCTGAGCAAGCCTCAGCTGACGTAGGCTGGCTGGCTTGTGAGGCAGGGGCGTTTCTAGAGAGGAGGGGGCCCATGTGCAGTTTTCGACACGGGCCCCCTCCTCTCCGCCCGGCGGCCGGACAGCGCATTGAGCTGTGCATGGCCAGCGCCGGAGTTATAGACTCTGGGCACACTCTAGTGTATGCACAGGTCACCGGGAAAATGGCCGCCGCGGCCATTTTCCATGTACTGCTCATGCGCAAACGACGGGAAAATGGCCGCCGCGGCCATTTTCCAGTCGTTTTATCAGCGCCGGACACCAGCACCGACGTGGGACTCCGGAGAGGTAAGTAGTGTTATGGGTGCAGGGTGTGCGGTGTGGGCCCCCCCTGGACCCAGGGGCCCGTGTTCCCCACACACCCTGCACCCATTATAGATATGCCATGGATATAGATCCATGGATGCTGACCCACAGGGGCAAACGCAGGATTTTTCCAGGGGAGTTTTCTGAAATCCGAACCCCCCCGATCCCCCCCGATCCGAGGCCGATCCGAGTCAGGCTCGACTTTTCCCGCCTGACTCGGATCTGAAATCGAGGCAAAACGTCATCATCCCGCCTTCCGAGTCTCGCGGGTTTTGGATCCTATATAAGGTACCTGCGTCGGCACCATTTTCTCACTCGGCTGTGGACAGTGAAGAGGGAGGGTGGGAGTTAGGGCTGGCTGGGCTGTGTAGTGTAGTGTAGTGCAGAGTAGTGTTGTGCTGTGCTGTGCTGCGCTGTGCTGCTGTTGTCCACTACTTCAAAGTCCATAGGGGCTAGCTGTGTTGTGCTGTGCTGCTGTTGTTAATAGGGGCTGTGTCCACTACTTCAAAGTCCATAGGGGCTGGCTGGACTGTGTTGTGCAGTCAGTTCTCCATAGGGGCTGTGTCCACTCCAAAGTCCTGTGCAGTGTCCCAGTCCTAAAGGGGTGCTGTAGTGTTGTCCAGGGGGTGCTCTGTCCATCAGGGGTGCTCCCCCCAAGTGCTAAAAAAATAATATTTTTTGTGTGTTTGTGAATTGTGTGCGCAGTAGCCGCACGTGCATCAACAAAGTAGTGCCAAGCGTGCGCCTGTGTCATAAGTAAAGGGCCGGCTGGCTTGACCGTTAAAGGGTGCTGTAACCCCCAAAGTACACTCCAGTCCAAACCAAAAAAAAAATTATTTTCTGTGTTTGTGAATTGTGTGCGCAGTAGCCGCACGTGCATCAACAAAGTAGTGCCAAGCGTGCGCCTGTGTCATAAGTAAAGGGCCGGCTGGCTTGACCGTTAAAGGGTGCTGTAACCCCCAAAGTACACTCCAGTCCAAACCAAAAAAAAAATTATTTTCTGTGTTTGTGAATTGTGTGCGCAGTAGCCGCACGTGCATCAACAAAGTAGTGCCAAGCGTGCGCCTGTGTCATAAGTAAAGGGCCGGCTGGCTTGACCGTTAAAGGGTGCTGTAACCCCCAAAGTACACTCCAGTCCAAACCAAAAAAAAAATTATTTTCTGTGTTTGTGAATTGTGTGCGCAGTAGCCGCACGTGCATCAACAAAGTAATGCCAAGCGTGCACCTGTGTCATAAGTAAAGGGCCGGCTGGCTTGACCGTTAAAGGGTGCTGTAACCCCCAAAGTACACTCCAGTCCAAACCAAAAAAAAAATTATTTTCTGTGTTTGTGAATTGTGTGCGCAGTAGCCGCACGTGCATCAACAAAGTAATGCCAAGCGTGCGCCTGTGTCATAAGTAAAGGGCTGGCTGGCTTGACCGTCAAAGGGTGCTGTAACCCCCAAAGTACACTCCAGTCCAAACCAAAAAAATATATATTTTCTGTGTTTGTGAATTGTGTGCACAGTAGCCGCACGTGCATCAACAAAGTAGTGCCAAGCGTGCGCCTGTGTCATAAGTAAAGGGCCGGCTGGCTTGACCGTTAAAGGGTGCTGTAACCCCCAAAGTACACTCCAGTGCAAACCAAAAAAAAATTATTTTCTGTGTTTGTGAATTGTGTGCACTGTGGCTGCACGTGCATCAACAAAGGAGCAGCGCCAAGCGTGCGCCTGTGTCCCATAAGTAAAGAGCCGGCTGGCTCATTTCTTAAAGGGTGGTGTAACCCACAAAGTGCGCAAAAATAAAAAAATATTTTCTGTGTTTGTGTGCGCTTTAGCCGCACGTATATATCAATATAACATAAATGGAGGACCAAACTTTCTCCGATAAAAATAAAATAGGGAAAGATCAAGAACCACTTCCTCCTAGTGCTATTGCTGCTGCTGGGAGTTGTTCATCATCCCAGAGAGGAAGTAGGAACATCACTACTTTTACTAAACAATTGACCCTCCAACAGTCCCTAGCGATGAGGATGAAGTACGACAGCAGTCATCCTGAAGCAAAACGTATAACTGAGGCCTTGACTGCTATGTTGGTGTTAGACGTGCGTCCGGTATCCGCCATTAGTGCAGTGGGATTTAGACAATTGATGGAGGTAGTGTGTCCCCGGTTCCAAATCCCATCTAGATTCCACCTGCATCCTCAAAGCAGCAGCGACAAGCGTGCATCTGTCTGTTAAAGGGTGGTGACACCCTCAAAGTGTGCTACACAAACAATAAAAATATTCTTCTTTTTTTTTCTGTGTTTGTGAATTGTGTGGGCTGTAGCTGCACTTGCATCCTCAAAGCAGCAGCGACAAGCGTGCGTCTATCTGTTAAAGGGTGGTGACACCCTCAAAGTGTGCTACACAAACAATAAAAATATTGTTCTTTTTTTTTCTGTCTTTGTGAAATGTGTGGGCTGTAGCCGCACCTGCATCCTTAAAGCAGCAGCGACAAGCGTGCGTCTGTCTGTTAAAGGGTGGTGACACCCTCAAAGTGTGCTACACAAACAATAAAAATATTGTTCTTTTTTTTCTGTCTTTGTGAATTGTGTGGGCTGTAGCCGCACTTGCATCCTCAAAGCAGCAGCGACAAGCGTGCATCTGTCTGTTAAAGGGTGGTGACACCCTCAAAGTGTGCTACACAAACAATAAAAATATTGTTCTTTTTTTTTCTGTCTTTGTGAAATGTGTGGGCTGTAGCCGCACTTGCATCCTCAAAGCAGCAGCGACAAGCGTGCGTCTGTCTGTTAAAGAGTGGTGACACCCTCAAAGTGTGCTACACAAACAATAAAAATATTCTTCTTTTTTTTTCTGTCTTTGTGAATTGTGTGGGCTGTAGCCGCACTTGCATCCTCAAAGCAGCAGCGACAAGCGTGCGTCTGTCTGTTAAAGGGTGGTGACACCCTCAAAGTGTGCTACACAAACAATAAAAATATTGTTCTTTTTTTTTCTGTCTTTGTGAATTGTGTGGGCTGTAGCCGCACTTGCATCCTCAAAGCAGCAGCGACAAGCGTGCGTCTGTCTGTTAAAGGGTGGTGACACCCTCAAAGTGTGCTACACAAACAATAAAAATATTGTTCTTTTTTTTTCTGTCTTTGTGAAATGTGTGGGCTGTAGCCGCACTTGCATCCTCAAAGCAGCAGCGACAAGCGTGCGTCTGTCTGTTAAAGAGTGGTGACACCCTCAAAGTGTGCTACACAAACAATAAAAATATTCTTCTTTTTTTTTCTGTCTTTGTGAATTGTGTGGGCTGTAGCCGCACTTGCATCCTCAAAGCAGCAGCGACAAGCGTGCGTCTGTCTGTTAAAGGGTGGTGACACCCTCAAAGTGTGCTACACAAACAATAAAAATATTGTTCCTTTTTTTTCTGTCTTTGTGAATTGTGTGGGCTGTAGCCGCACTTGCATCCTCAAAGCAGCAGCGACAAGCGTGCGTCTGTCTGTTAAAGGGTGGTGACACCCTCAAAGTGTGCTACACAAACAATAAAAATATTGTTCTTTTTTTTCTGTCTTTGTGAATTGTGTGGGCTGTAGCCGCACTTGCATCCTCAAAGCAGCAGCGACAAGCATGCGTCTGTCTGTTAAAGGGTGGTGTAACTCTCAAAGTGCTCCAAAAAATAAAAAACTATTTTTTTAATGTGTTTGTGACTTGTGTGCGATGTAGCCGCACTTGCATCCTCAAAGCAGCAGCGACAAGCGTGCGTCTGTCTGTTAAAGGGTGGTGACACCCTCAAAGTGTGCTACACAAACAATAAAAATATTCTTCTTTTTTTTTCTGTCTTTGTGAATTGTGTGGGCTGTAGCTGCACTTGCATCCTCAAAGCAGCAGCGACAAGCGTGCGTCTGTCTGTTAAAGGGTGGTGACACCCTCAAAGTGTGCTACACAAACAATAAAAATATTCTTCTTCTTTTTTCTGTCTTTGTGAATTGTGTGGGCTGTAGCCGCACTTGTATCCTCAAAGCAGCAGCGACAAGCGTGCGTCTGTCTGTTAAAGGATTACATCGGTGACAGCATCCAAGTAGGCATGTCAGACAGTCCGTACCTGTACTGGCAGGAAAAAGAAGCAATTTGGAGGTCCCTGTACAAACTGGCTCTATTTTACCTGAGTTGCCCCCCCTCCAGTGTGTACTCCGAAAGAGTGTTTAGTGCAGCCGGGAACCTTGTCAGCGAAAGGCGTAGGAGGTTGCTTCCACAAAATGTGGAGAAGATGATGTTCATAAAATGAATTATCAACTCTTCCAGGGAGACCAGCCTCCAGAACGTACAGAGGGACCTGTGGTTGTGGATTCCAGCGGGGACGAATTAATACTCTGTGAGGATGAGGATGTACACAACACTGAAGAGGGTGAGGAATCGGTGGATGAGGAGGATGAGGACGACATCTTGCCTCCATAGAGCCAGTTTGTGCAGGGACAGATTAATTGCCAGCTTGTTTTGTGGGGGCCCAAACGAACCAATCATTTCAGCCACAGTCGTGTGGCAGACCCTGGCGCTGAAATGTTTGGTTTGTTAAAGTGTGCATGTCCTGTTTATACAACATAAGAGTGGGTGGGAGGGCCCAAGGACAATTCCATCTTGCACCTCTTTTTTTTCTTTGCATTATGTATAGTTTGGGGCCTAGTTTTTCAAACTGCCATCCTGTCTGCCACTGCAGTGCCACTCCTAGATGGACCACGTGTTTGTGCCGCCCACTCGTATCTCTTAGCATAGTCATCCAGCTACCTCGATGCAACCTTTTGGACATAAAAACACTATTGTGAGGTGTGAGGTGTTCAGAATAGACTGGAAATGAGTGGAAATTAAGGTTATTGAGGTTAATAATAGCATAGGAGCAGAAAAACCCACACATTCTGTGATTTTAGCTGTTTTTATGCTTTTTTTCAAAAAAATACAGGTCCAAAACACAAAACCCAGAACCCAAAACACGGAAGGGTGGTTTTGGCAAAACCAATCCAGATCCAAAACACGAAGAAAGATCCAGATCCAAAACCAAAACACAAAACACGAAAAGTGGCCGGTGCACACCCCTAATATATACATATACATATATACTACACACACACACACACACACACATATACGTACACACATACATTACACTTACAATGCAGCGGCTGCGGGAACGGGAACCTGACAGGCTGGCCCCATGTCATTAGGCTCCTCCCCTTACCTGCAAAATGCACAACTGGTGTGTCAATTGAGATTGGGCGGAGCCAAACGATGTGATTCTAATAGAATCATGTCATATTGGCTCCGCCTCCTCCTTATTAAACCCGTGTATCGCGGCAAAATGTTTTTAGGGGTGGGGTTTAATAACATGGTGCCTGCTCTCGAGACTGTCAGGGGTCGATTTCTGAGAATCTGCATGAAAACCCCGACCGCGCTCTCTGCTGAATCAGCCCCCCTCTGTCACAATATATTTAAAGAGCAAGATATTGTGACGATAGTGTAATAATATCCTTATGATAGATTAGATACACCTCCAGCGCTATATATATATATATGTATATGTAGCCCTGGAGGTGTATCTAATATCATAAGGACATTATTACACTATATTGCTCTTTAAATGTATCAGTCTTCAAAAGGGAACAGGTGTATGTAATATGGAATCTCCCCCGCCCCCAGTACCTACTCCCTCTGGTATGCAGTCGGGAAGCCGGCGGACCTAATCCCGACAGCCGGCTTCCCGACTGTCATATCCCGGCGAAGGTTAAATGACAGGCGTGATGCTGGGCGCTGGGCGCTGAGCGCAGACATCTGCGGGGGGGGGAGGGTTAGGTTAGGGGCTCCCGGGGGGACTTAGGGTAGGCACCCCCCCGGGAGGTTAGAGTTAGGTTAGGGGGGGGAGGGTTAGGGTTAGGCACCCCCCCGGGGGGAGGGGAAGGTTAGGCACCCCCCTGGGGGACTTAGGTTTTGGCGGCGGGGAAGGGGGATTAGGTTTAGGCACTGGGGGGGGAAGGTTAGGGTTAGGCACCCATAAGGTAGGGTTAGGGGGTAGAATTAGGTTAGACAATACTTACCTTGGACGATCGGGATTTCCTCCTCTGCCGGGATGCTGCTGTCGGGATTCCAACCGCCGGGCATCTTACCGATTCCCTCCCTCTCATAGGGATTTCAGGTGCCCTGCTAACGGCTGCTGATCTCCTAGGTCCCACTCCCGTCCACTCCATACAATGACAGCCGCTGCGACGTCCTCCTGTCTGCACACCTTCACTTCAGGCTCCTCAGGCTCGGGGCTGGCTGCTATGTGACGGCCACAACCAGTACAGAGCAGCAGAGTGCACAGAGGAGGAGCGCCATTGATGCTGATCAGCGCTCCGCTCAACGGCTCCTCAGTTACAGCAGCAACAGAGGTCAATGGAGGAGGTGCCCCCTTCAGGGCAGGGGGCAGTGTGGGTGGTAAGAGAGGGCACCCCCCTCCCCCCCCCTGCAGAGCGTCTGGGCCCGGGACTTAATACTGCGCTCAAAAGCTTGCAAAAGCCTTGGCTATGTAACAGAACAGAACTCATAAATGTAAAATTTTAGATTTAAAATATTTAAAAAGTAAATTTACCTCTAGAGCTGGGCACACCCTAGACATAGATGTGTACCCGGCCGTAGGCAGATGCGACAGATCGACATATCGTACATTCCGTACACACCGCACGATCTGGTGAACGACCGCACAATATATCGTCGTCCCCGCCACATCCAAATGCACACGGTCTGCAGTCAGCTCTTCAGATTGAGCAGCCTGTATGGCAGATCTGAAGATCGGGAGCGAGCATAGTGCATACACCATACTTACTTACCTAAGCAGGTGGACGGTGATGTGGGGCGGGACGGACTTTTTGCGTCATTAAGCCCCCCCCACTCATGGTAAATTGTTGTGAATACCGTATGAATAGGGGGCAGGGCCCAGTGACGCAATTCTTACAGAAACGTGTCATTAAGCTCCGACTCTTACCCATGGACCGCCGATCCCCAGGAATATTCTCCTCATTCGGAATGCGGGAGAAGTGCCTACTCTTCCAGGGGTGCAGGGGCTTACCCGAAAAATTTAGTGTGTACCCGGCTTAATGCATTTCCTCCAAATTTCAGCAGCAGAGAGATATGTTATTCATTGTATCTCATGGAAGAGTACAGCAGCATTGTAACACCAAGGCCAACAATTGCCAACTGTGCGGAATATAAACTAATCTAGACTTTGGGGTCCAAGGGCGTTTCTAGAGAGGAGGGGGCCAGTGTGAAGTCTCTGACACAGGCCCCCTCCTCTCCGCCTGGCGTCAGGCAGCGCAGTGAGCTGTGCGCGGCCAGCACCGGAGTTATATACTCTGGGCACTAGAATGTACCCAGAGTCTATAGTGTATGCACAGGTCACCGTGGCGGCCATTTTCCCTGTACTGCGCATGTGCAAACGATGGGAAAATGGTCATTTTACAGCGCCGGACGCCCGCGCCGATGTGGGACTCCGGAGAGGTAAGTATTATTATGGGTGCAGGGTGTGCGGTGCGGGGCCCCCCTGGACCCAGGGGCCCGTGTTCCCCACACACCCTGCACTCATTATAGATTTGCCCCTGTTGGGGTCTATGTACTAAGCTTTGGTGAGAGATAAGATGGATGGAGATAATGTACCCACCAATCTAACTATCATGTTACAGGCTGTGTTTGAAAAATAACAGTTAGAAGCTGATTGGTTGGTACTTTATTGCCCTCCACCACATAGCGAGTTCTGGTGACTGTAAATATGACGATAGGACTTTTCTTTCAGACTCTCCCATTTTAAATAGTTGCGATTTATTTTATATTGAATGGAATTACCCTATAACTCTGATATCACAGAAATGTGTCAATCATTGGCACGCCGGCCAGTAATAATATAATATACCTTTATGTTCAGTTTGATTACAATCATTATTATTATTAGAACTGTTTATTTGTGTAGCGTCTACCTATTAAGCTGCACTTTCTAAAGAATATGGAGAATTCATTCCACACAAAAGCCTGAATGCGTTTTCTGTTCACCGCTAGAATAAAAATGGATGAAAATGAGAGCGTGGAATAGCCCAGCTGCTGTCTTATTGGCGCGGAGTCAGATCCATATTTCAGCCACAAATAAAACATTTGGGAAATAAATTCCACAGCTGCACTAAGAAAACATATTGCTTATAATGTGATTTACAATGGGTTGCTGCCTCCAAACAACATTACTCTGGATAATCACCAGTAAGATATGAGAGAGGGGAACAATGCAAGTGATACAGATACCGCCCGCTCTTTATTTAAGGCACCTAACTGTGAATAAATTAAGTAATTAAGACGGTGAAGGCGTGCAACATCCAGCGGCCACTAGGGAGCGCTGTGAGGAACATCAGTGTATTTCTTTAATATATTTATAATATTTTATAAATATCCAAAGAGCATTCTTTGTGGTCTTACTTTTCTTAATGCCCTCTAATCATTGGTTTATACAGATATAATTAATTTCTCTGTGGGTGCTTCTGTTATTTATATTTATTTTTATATTTTTATCTATTTTAATTCATTTCTCCCAGTTTGTACACAGGGGTATGCAGTCGGGAAGCTGGCGGACCTAATCCCGACAGCCGGCTTCCCGACCTCTTTATCTCAGCGAGGGTTAAATGACAGGCGTCTAAATCTAGACGCCTGTCATTTTATTGACGCCGTGAGACCAGCGCCCGGCATCCCGATCGAAGTTATGCCGGGCGCTGAGTGCGGACAGCCGCGGGTTAGGTTTAGGACTCCCGGGGGGTCAGGCTAGAGGGGGGATTAGGGTGAGGCACTGGGGGGAAGGTTAGGGTTAGGCACCCCTAAGCAGGTTTAGGGTTAGGGGAGGGAATTAGGTTAGTGAATACTTACCTTAGGAACGATCAGGATTTTCACCCATGTCGGGCAGCCGCAGTCGGGATTCCAACCCGCCGGACATACACAGGTGTGAGGAGGAACTCTTTGACCTTGTTAAAGTGTTATTATTGAACTGTCTCAAATCATTACACTCTTTATCTTACCATCTCTCCACATTGGCAAATTGGAGGCTTCCAACTTTTTCCTATCTCTGAAATCGGGACATTGTGCACACAAGAAGGGGAAGGGGCCAAATACAGATAGAGGTCAACACATAAGTTAGTCCCCAACCTCTGAAGTTCTGTGATGTCCCCAGGCCCTTCCTCTCCTCTAAAAAAAACCCACTTCGATGGCAAGCAAAGCTGCGGCTGGTACAGGAGGCGTTCAACGGACATCTGTCAGTGCCAGTGGGCATACCACCCAACTGTCCTCTAATTGGTTCTGTCCAGCCTAACTCAGGCCAGTTAGAAGGGATAGACATTTATGGCACAGTGTATCCCCTATTGTCAATAAAAAATTATTAAAAGTCAATAAGGATTTCTGTGGCCATGTGTATACACCCATCAGTCATAACATTAAAAACCACATGCCTAATATTGTGTAGGTTCCCCTCCTGCCAGCAAAAAAACTCTGACCCTTCAAGGCATGGGACTCCTCAGGACCTCTGAAGGTGACCTGTGGTATCTCACACCAGGACATTAGCAGCAGATACTTTAGCCACTTAACTGACAATTTTTCCAGGCAAAGTCGGTCAGAAATAGTTTTTTTTTCTTTACTTAAATATAGTTTAAAAACTATTTTTAATATATATTTAAATATTTTATAAAAATAAATATATATATATATATACATATGCCTAGGGGGTGTCTCGCACAACCCTGGGTCCATAGGCCCACACGGGATGTAGTTATATGACCAGCAGCCGGAAAGGCCACCGGTCACAATCCCAATGCCAGCTAAGGAGTTATGACAGGCATCAAGATACCGACGCCGGTCATAATTCCGTTGCCAGAATACAGAACGCCGCGGGCGCGATCGAGGTAAGGATGGGTGCCCGTTCTCCTAGCCATGGGGGGGGGGAGGGTTAGGTTTAAGCCACCTTGGGGGGGGACTTAGGGTTAGACACCCCCCAGAGAGGGTTAGGCTAGGGGAAGGGGGGTTAGGGTTAAGCACCTCCTGGGGGAGGTTAGCGTTAGGCCCCCCCGGGAGGGTTAGGTTTAGGCACTAACAAGGGGATGTTAGGGTTAGACACTAGGGGGGAGGTTAGGGTTAGGCACCCCTAAAGGCGGGTTAGGGTTAGTGGGGGGAGAGGAGAGATTTAGAGTACTTACCTCAGCCTGTCGGGATTTCAACCTGTCGGTCTCTCCTTGTCGGGATTTGAACCGGTGGCTAAGCAGCCACCGGTAATACAATCCCATTAAGGCCCACACTATAAAATTACTACCCCCCCACTGACAATAGTCTCCCTAATGGTCATAAATTCTATTAACCGTACCCACCCACACCCCCTTAGTAGTAAAAAAATATCTATTTTATAAACCAACCACCCGACTGACAAAAGCCCCTGTTTTTGGCA
Source organism: Taudactylus pleione (assembly GCA_031769625.1). Classification (NCBI taxonomy): domain Eukaryota; kingdom Metazoa; phylum Chordata; class Amphibia; order Anura; family Myobatrachidae; genus Taudactylus; species Taudactylus pleione. The sequence continues at coordinate 1,016,501 of JAUIMM010000294.1, read as the reverse complement.
CCCTCCTCCTCTTCCCCTGTAACTAATGGAATTTTTTTATTATTAATTTACAACCCCCCCCAGCATCATATTACTTTATTTTGCCCTTCCCCCAACCTCCACTGATAACAAATCCCCTGGTGGTTACCCGCCAGCCACCCCACCACCACCATGGGCATTACCCCCCTCCCCCACGTGCTGAGCGTTGGGGGGCCTCCATGGTTAGGATTTGAATTTCCAGCACATCCCACGGATGCTCCATCGGATTGAGATCTGGGGAATTTGGAGGCCAAGTCAGCACCTTAAACTCTCTGTCATGTTCCTCAAACCATTCCTGATCAAAGTTTGCAGTGTGGCAGGGCACTTTATGCTGCTGAAAGGCCACTGCTATCAGGGAGTAGCGTTGCCATCATGGGGTGTACTTGGTCTGCAATAATGATTAGGTAGTTGGTACGTGTCACAGTAACATTCATATTATTGCCAGGACCCAAGGTTTCCCAACAGAATACTGCCCAGAGCATCACACTGCCTCCGCCATCTTGCCTCCTTCCCATAGTGCACCCTGGTGCTATCTCTTCCCCAGGTAAATGACACACACGCACCCAGATGTCCGCATGATGTAAAGGCAAATGTGATTCATCAGATCAGACCCCTTCTTCCATAGGTTCATGGTCCAGTTCTGATGCCCATGTGGTAATAATAGGCGCTTTCAGCGGTGGCAGGGGTCCGCATGGGCACTCTGACCGTTCTGCGGCTATGCAGCCCCATACACAGCAAGCTACGATGCACAGTGTGTCCTGACACCTTTCTATCATAGGCAATTTATAATCAATGACATCACAACTCACTGATTCAGAGATGTACGCTGAGCCGATGGTTAGTGTACATCTCCAATGGTTTAGGGTCTGCGCATGTGCAGAACGGGTCCTGTGATCTCGCTAGCAGACCCCTCCAGCCAATCATGCTGTGGCGCTTGGGGTGTGGAGTGGGGGGTGTGGCTGGCCACCGTTCCCGGAAAAGTGGGTACGTTGCCCCCATTTCCCGTCAGGGACGATGCCAGGGTCTGTGTCGGTGGACGCAGATTTCCATGTCTCGCAACTGCCAGGACCTGACCAGGCTGCAGTAAGCTTCAGCTAGCGCAGCTTTGCCAATGGTGAAACCATCACTTCTATCTGTTCCAAAGATTGTGATGTGGTTCCCAGGCTGGACCACGACCGGGAATTGATCTCATTAACTCAGTGCTGTGAGTCCGTAATGCTAGTAACCACTACGCCATCCATGCTGCATCATGTACAGTACCATATGGAATCTATATGCTTCTCTTAAGCTTCAGCTAGTTTAATCTATATAGAGTTTGCATCATTAATGTTACATTTAATCGTATAATTAGGAATGCATTGTCAATCAAGCGAGGCTTGATTTCATAGTTTGCTACTGCGGCATTTGCACATCCAGAGTCCGCCCGTGTTTGCTTGTCTGCAATCTGCTCCTCAGCCTGGAAATTACGGGCTGGCATGGCTGGCCAGGGGTCAGGATAATTTCAGCTCTTATTTTATAAACTCATTTCTGCTGAGTGATATTCTGGTAGGAGCAAAGATAATAAATCACAAACATGTCCCCCAAGATTGCATTGTAAATGTCAAACTAGACAGGAAATTGTAATTAAAGAAAGGAAATTGCTACAAAGAAACACTTGATCTTAAAATGAGCTAAGCAGAGAATTGTATAAGCATTTAATTATACTTCAATTTCTCCTGACTGCTTAGCGGCAGCTGAATATCCTCTTATTTTAACTCTTCTGCCCAACCCGCTTTACCGAAACACAGCGATCGTGCTACGCGCCGGCAGGTGAATCCTGGGGAAAAATTTCCAACATATTCATTGGTCTTAAACCTTCGGTGAACTAGTTGGGGTGTGACAAACCCCAGCAAAATGTAAACTCATATCACTTTTTTACAAATACTGTGCGCAAGTTACCGTTTCTTGTAGGTGGCGTTGCTAGTTTGCGCAATGACGGCGGTTCAGTGCACTGAGCCCTAGTGCAGCGAGTACACACTTGTAAAGTGTGTATGGGCATGTCATACCCTGGGATGTAGTTTCACTCCCGGCTGTTGGGATGCTAGCGCTCAGAATGCCGGCGCCGGAATCCTAACATCAGTCAGAGAAGTCCCCCCTCAAGTAGTACCCCCCGGTAGTGGTCCCCCCTGATACAGTGCCCCCAGCAGTAGTCCCCCCCTCCTCCAGCAGTGCAGACAAACACACATGTAAAAAAAAAGAAAAAAACCCACTTACCTGAATCCTCGCTCTGGCTCCTGCTCCCGCCGCCGTACGCGTCTCCGTCCTCCCGGGCCGACCCGCTCTGCATTATGGGAGAGACATCATGACGTCTCTCCCATTACCCACCGCGGGAGCAGGAAGATAGAGCTCATGAGTGAGCTCCTTCCGGCAGGCGGCTATGGTGTGTTTGTTACTTACTGTGATCCTTGAAAAAGTGCAAAGTCACGCGGCAACACAACGCTGACAGAAGATCAGCAGTGCCTCAGCCGGGACTCAGCGAACCGAACTGAGTGGCTACCACCCTTGAAGATAGAGGTAGGGAAAGTTAGCACTCAACTCTCATTGAGTGTACATTGCGCACACGAACATTACGTATCCGGTCTCCACCAACATTTCAGAAAAGAGCTATAAACACATTTTTCTTTTTTTACTTATACATCCATGGTTTGTTTTGTTTTGTTTTTCTCTCTTCCTTCTATTTTTTAACCCTTACCAATTTTCCTTTTCAGGTGCCAAATATAGTAATAGCGCTCATTTACTTACACATTTAGACTTAATTTATACTGAGCTGCTCGACACTTTTCCAAGCGCGACTGTACGTATATATTTTAATCACTGTGTAGTGCTGACCGAACTCCGTCCGGTCATCACTACACTGACCACGGTGTCCTGAACCACGTGCCACCGGTCTGAGGGCGCCCAGGGCACATGCCGTGCTCAATCCACCTTAGTTACACCACTGGTTTGGATACTTACTGACAGGTGTCGGTATCCTAACCCTGACGTGAAGCCAGTGTCAGGATTCTGACAGCCTGGGATCCCGAGCACCGGCATCCCGTACCCAACCCCCGTACCCCACCTGGTTCGGCATCTGCCTTGATGTCAGCCAAGAGTGATCTCAGTAATACCCCTTTTACACCAGAGCTAAAACCAGGGTTATTGCAGGGTTCACCCGAGTAGCTCCTTGGTGTAAAAGGGGACAGAGTTGGATTCCTGTGTCGAGTGACCCGGCAATCCAACCCAGGTAACTTGCAGGGTTTAACACGGGAATGACCTGTGAAACCCTGCAGTGTAAATGGTGCGATCCGGGTCACGATGACTTGGAGCGCGCCGCATGCCGGCTGATTGGACGGCTTCAGTGACACTTGGAGATGACGTCATCTCCAAGCATCCACTTCCACGCCGGAAGAGCCAGGTCACTGCAGACCGGGCTCCGGTGTGAACGGCGCCAACTCAGGAATATCCTGGGTCGGCGCCGGATAAATTCCGGGTCTTATCCGGTTTGGAACCTTGTTCCAACCTCTGGGTCAGACCTGGAATTTAGGTATAAAAACGGTATAAGACTGAGTTGACTAAATGTATTTTAATTATTTCTATTTGTTCATAATTTTAATTTTTTACTAACGATTTTGATTCAAATGTTCTATAAATATCTTTTTCAAAATAGTTGTTACTAGAAGACTTACAAGTTTAGTTTGTAAAAGTTTTATTTTTGATTTCTTGTTTTAAAAGATTAAAGAGTTTATTCCCTTTTCATTATTTTGTTTTATATTTATGCCCTAAGAGATATGTTATGACAGTCGGAATTACTGTCGTACTAAACTTGTATACTTATGGTGCAGTACATTATGGGGTATCATTATACAGGCATTATTCTCATTCATATATATTAGTTATGAGCCGACCATTTCAGCTACGGTAGCATCGTTGGAGGTTCGGGGACACATTCACAAACTTCTATATCACTCCTTAAAAATGAATCAAACATAGAAGGTAGAGTACAGAGTGCTATCCTGCCCCTAGTGGTGGATTTGTAATACACCTCTTGTAAAGCATTTTCCACTGTAGATGCATCTAACTCTAAACTAACCTATTCCCAAATTGTGCAACAGAATATGCGACTAAGCCGCACCGTGCATCCTGCCACACGTTTTGTACCAAATATGCATCTTAGTCACATCACTAATGCGATAAAAGAACAATACATGGGTACCCTGAACACTGCAACTGTATTGCGTGCAGTAGCTGTGCGACTTGGCCACTAACCAGGGAAAAAAGACAGAGGACCGATATGAGTGAGCCACACCAAGCATCATTGTGTTTAATCTGTGACTTTATAGCAACTCTGTTGCACCAAAAATACTTATCCTAAGCACTCAAGACACTATAAGTGACTGCGATAGTGCGACACAGGCACTAAATTAAGATATAGGTACCAAAGTTCTAGAATTGTGCAGAGTGTCTAGGTTGTGCCATGTGTTTCGCTCCATATGGAGCAAAAAGGAAGGGTGAATGAGGGCACATCTGTATATATCTCTGCCGCCATAGAATGCAGGCAGTTTAGCACAGCCTAGGTTGTCTACAGGTTCCAGAGTTTGTAGCCAAACATAATACAGACTTGTGGTTGGGTTGGTTTGGTTGGAATATGTGTGTACTATTGGCAGTGGTATGACAAACTGTATGTACACACCAGTGGATGCACTGAGACAACTAACAGCACAGTTCTTCACCAGTGGGGTTGTTTAATCAGTAGTAATGTGAAGTGTACAGCCACACTCACAGTTATCAGGGCCGGATTAAGGATAGTGGGGGTCCCAGGGCAACTAAATTGCAGGGGCCCCTTCAAGCCACACGAAGCTTCCCGTCTTCCCTCTCTTCCGTCCTCCTACCCCCAAAGCCTCCGCGGCTGACTTACCTGAGTGCCGGCGTGCGGGCGTGACCTCCTCCCGGCAGAGCTGCTCCCTGGTCCTCTCATCGGCGTCGTGGACGTAATGTGATACGTGGTGCCGGTGAGAAGACTCGGGAGCCGCTCTGCGCTGCATGCAGCTGCACTGGCTGTGCTGCTGCATACATTAACAGCGGATAGCGGCAGTGAGCATCAATCCGGGAACAGGTGTTACTGGACACCTGTTCTCGGCAGGGTCACTGACCCTGTGTGGGGGCCCCTCCGTGTGTGGGAGCCCAGGGACGACCGCCCCTGTCACCCCCCTTAATCCGGCCCTGACAGTTATACATACATAGCACTTGTTGCGTGGAGTGTAGTATATAGGTGACCAGCCGTTGACTGTATCAGGGTAGCCGCGCAGTGTACAAGTGGCAATAGCAGCTCTATCAGGATGGATCAACGCCAAACTCAGGGTCTCTTTCCCACTGTGGCCATCTAACACAGTGACAAGATAGCGCAGCACATGCCCAGAAGTATGGTTGATGGTCATCTTTGTTAGGGAGTTGAAGCCTCCTTGTAGGAACCTAAATATGGAGTATGCGCAGTAGAGTAGCGCTATCCAACTTCAACAGGTTTCACTGCAGACTTGTGTGCAGTGGTGAATTTAACTTTGGGGCTGAGGCCCCCTAGTAAAATCCACTATTTCCCCCAGTGAGCCCCGGTTCTCGCATGTGGATACTAGCACCTATGAGGAGGAGTGGCCTAGGAGTGAGTGGCTTGCCATTGGACGCTCTCTCTGCAAATCACACGCCTGGCTAGCAGTCCCAGGGGGAGGAAACGTCGCCAGCCTTACATTGCTTCTAGGGCAGGGATATACAACATGCAGCCTTTTAGCTGCTATGGAACTATATGCTGGGATGTGCAGCTCGACAGAAGCAAAGGCCGCATGTTGGATACCCCTGTTCTTGGGGCTGCAGACTATGTAGTCCCTAGAAGCTAATTTAGAGAGGACGCACATGCGCAATAGCGATTGGCAGGTGCATGTATAATGTATTGGGCAAGTGTACCGCACGCCGCCCGGTCCAAGAAAACACCAACCAAAACTGAAGCCTGGGCAGCCACTGTAATTAAAAGAGGTAGGGTCTGCCACTGCTTGTGTGTTATTCTGGGTCTGAATAAACTGTTGCCTTTGTACCACACACCTGATTTTTGGCGATTTGCTCTGTAAAAACTCTAAATAGAACAAACTTAGGGCCTGATTCAGAGCCACTCGTAAGCGGCAGCTCGTTCGCTCCGAGCGATGTTTGCCAAACTGCGCATGCGTACGGATCATTATACGCATGCGCGAACCAGTCAGTGCGGCCGAAATTCATAATAGCGAATGCCTGCTAATTTGAGTGACAGGATGAGGCGTATGTGGGTGGTAACAGGGGAAGGTGCTTGAAAACGGGGAGTGGAGATCCGATCGCAGGCGTGCTTAAAGGTCAAAACGGGCGTTTTATGGGTGTGCATATTTAATACAGCAGCATCATTGACCACGTCACTGGGTTATTTTATAGTCAGAACTGCTCGCAAAATTGTGGTAGCAAAAACCAACCACAAGAATAGCGAGCAGCTCATACCCTGGTCGATGTACTCGATTAATCTAATAAATAGCGGACATGACGTAGGATGCGAGCGGCCAGGGGGCGTAGTTTCCCAAAAAATGACCGCAAGTTTTGTTTGCTCGTTCAGACCTAGAGGCGTGAACAGACTGCAAAGAGCGAACGGTTCATTTGAATAGCCACCCCTATTTTCAGGACGAGCGAGCGCTAATTGCGTCCGGCTCTGAATCAGGCCCTTATTCCCATATAGTTTTTATTTCTTTTATTTAGAAATCAATTTATTTTGAAACTTCCAGAAATGAGTGAAGGATTTTTTTTTGGAAGCACCATAAATTATCATGACATCAAAGAGACACCGACACAGTAGTCTGGATACTCGCCGGGAATCAAATGAGTAAAATATGGGGAAAAGTCATTGTCAGAGGCCAAACATCTGATCATTAGCATCACAATAACCCCAACTTTTATATGTTTTTATCTTTATCCAAATGTAAGTAACTTTATCTGCCCATTCTTGTTCTTTCTCCTCTTCAACATCATCAGTATCAGCTTCAGATCCCGGACCTTGCATTAGCAGAATTTAGTGATTGCACAATTACTGCTGGTAATGCTGTTAGTTTGTAAACATTAACATGCAGGTTACTGTCTCTACACTAGTGACACTAATCAATACATTTTTATGCTTTAGGCCAAATGCTGTTGTTGGTGCTTCTGAATTTGTGTCAATAGGAACAGTACATGAGGGTATTACAGTATATCCTTCCGATTTCCAGACAAGGGGTCTGTGAGGACCGCACGTCCTAGTGAGTTCTTTTAAATCACCTACTGTAGGCAGATTGTTGTTATCAAAAAGTGGTTTATTCCATAGATAGCAATAAAGACATGTGGATATATAATCACCAGACAGATGTGCTTCTTTGCAAGTACAGCATACACAAGTAATGGAAGTGTAGTTCCTAATCACCAATCCATGAACACACCAATGCAGTTGGAAACATAATTATATACCCTTAAATATTCCCACCGTGTTGAAGCTAGTGTTGGACAGATTAAGGGCAGTAGACAGATTGTTATAGAGTAGGTGGAAAAAATGATGTCTTAACTCTGGGCCTGATTCTGACCCGCTCGCGAGCGCTCGCAAGCGGGTCGATGGTGCCCAAGTGCACATGCGCACAACGGAGGCGGCTCCGTCGTGCGCATGCGCGAGACCCGAATAACGATGGCCAAGCCGTCGTTAAGGGTCTAGCACCAAAGGGGGCGTGCTGTTGATGGTGATTGGTCCGGCCCCACTGACATCACTAGTGATGTCAGTGGGAGTGCTTTTGGCTCTGTTAGAGCCAAAAGCACTCCTGGGCTTGCGGAAGCGAGACCCTACCGCAGGGTCTCGTCGCAAGCCCGATGGTCGCGATGGTCTTGACCATCGCGACCATCATTTTGGCCGCTCGCTATAGCTGTGGGTGGTCACCCACAGCTATGCGAGCGGCCAGGAGGCTGCTCCAAAAAGGAGCAGGGACGGCCCTGATTCAGAGCGAGCGCTCTGTCAGAGCATCCGGCTCTGAATCAGGGCTCCTGTGTGTGTCCTTCCCTCATGGTGGTTGGTGCTGAGTGTCCTCCCTCATGGTGGTTGGTGCTGAGTGTCCTTCCCTCATGGTGGTTGGTGCTGAGTGTCCTTCCCTCATGGTAGTTGGTGCTGAGTGTCCTCCCCCCATGGCAGTAAGTGACAGTTGGCTCCCTGTGGAGCAGGTGTCCAGGAGTCCAATCCAGGCATCAGCACACAATGACTTTGCTTTAACCCATATCTGAATAAAACATGCCCCTGCCAACATTTAAGAATAACTTATCTAACTTGTAGAACAATTAACATAAAATATGCATATAATAACATGCACAAATAGAAACAATAATTAGAAACTGAAAGGCATCAAAACAATGACAGTTCAGGGTACACAGAAATGGGCGCTGGACCACAAGTGCCTTCATGCTTTAATCGTACCTCGTGGTTTCACATTCCTCCACCTTCTTAAATCTGGTACGAGTCCGTTTTGTCCTACAGCTGGACAAGCGGCAGTGACTGGGCCAGGTGGGTAGAACTAACAGCATTTGGCTCATCTTGACGGGATAGTCCATTGGCCTTCCCATGTTGGTAGCCCTTTTTGTGGGAAATGGTAAAATTATACATTTGCAAAGCCAGACTCCATCGCAATAGCTGTCCATTTTCTCCTGCAGTCCGGTTGAGCCCACTGAGGGTATTATGGTCAGTAATGACTGAGAACTCCCAGCCATAGGGTTGCAACTTTTTGAGTGCCCAGACTATGGCCAAACACTCTTTTTCAATGGTGGAGTAGGCAATTTACCTAGCCACCAGTTTCCGTGACAAATATACTACAGGGTGTTCATGACCGTCCTCCCTGACCTGACAACACTGCATGTCTGTCATACTGCAATTGCTGGTGTGCTTGTACTACCTCCAAGTTGGCTTTGGTGAGGTTCATGAGCCTCTTAAGTCTGTCCCGTAACTTGACTACATACTCAAGTGTTGGCTCTTTGGGCTCCTGAAATGCACCCTCCCAACTCTCCCGATTAAGTCTAGGGATCTTCGTACCCTGCGTCCATATAGAAACTCAAACAGGGAAAAACCAGTGGAAGCCTGAATCACCTCGCGATACGCAAACAGTAATTGCTGCAGAGCCTTCTCCCAATCTCCATATCCGTGTGCTTTTAGTAATTTTTTGAGGGTATCATTAAACCTTTCACAAAATCCATTTTGTCTGGGGGTGGTATGGTGTGGTTCGCAGTGGTTTTACTACAAATTTTTCCCTCATTGTTTGCATGAGCTCACCCTGGAACCGTGTTCCCTGATCACTGACAACCTCTTGTGTGAATCCTAAACAGCGGAACATGTCTATCAGGGCCTGAGCGATGTGTTCTTCATCGGTAGATGTTAGAGGCACTGCTTTGGGATCTTTTGCATAATCAACTACTGTTAGAATACATTGCTTACCTGATTTGCTAGGGTTTGAAAGGGGACCTACAATGTCCATGGCTACTCTCCTGAAAGGCTCCCTGATGATGGGCATAGACATTAACAAAGCTTTACTAGGAGCTTTCTGACATACTTTGCAGGAGTTGCGATATTTAAGCTCGTCCTGTGACAAGCCTGGACAGTAAACGGGCTCTGGTTTTCTTAATCCCTAGATGCCCAGCTACTGGGATGTCATGAGCAAGCTCTATTAACTGGGATCTGTACTTTCGAGGCACCACTAACTGCATATTTACCGGTGATGATTCAGGGGCTACGGCAGATGACTTCTGGTGAAGGTCTGGAGATCAGTTTGGCAACTAACTGGCCAGCTCTACCTTGACTGCGGGTCACGGCATTGGCAAAGTGGGTTGTTAAACCATGGCCTAAATCATTTCCCAAAACAACTTCAAATGACTCCCCTATTTGAATTTTAGACTGCGCTGCAGCCTCACCCCTCGAGCCGCCACTGGTTACTAATGATTATAGAATGTTATTTCATTATAAAATGTTATATGTATTTAATCAATGCATAACAAAGGTGATAAAATGTAATGAAGCTGCTATTCACCCAAATTCAAACTTCGCTTAAACATTTATTCTCATGGTGGGCTTGATTCAGAGATGTACGGAAATCATGTCTCATCTGCGTCTCTGTGTGCAGTGACTGTGTGAACATCTGCAAATGTTGCAGCCACCGGGATTGGTACTAAGACACCCACAGGAAGCAGCGCAAATCCAAGCTGCTGCGGACAAAGGCACAGCATTAGTAGCAGATCCTTCGATAATTGACCTTCTGAGTAACTCTATGGCCGGTGTGCACTGAGACGCCACAGCCATTTTTATTGCGTACAGGATCGCAGGTGCGACACTGGTGCGCTTTTGCACCCCCCACCATATTATCTCTCACAAACTGTCCCTGATGGCCAATCACACTGCAGGTAAAAAGCCGCTGCAAGCGCCTACGATAAGGTACCTTGACGCGAATGCGCCGCGTGACTTAGATGCATGAGTAAATAATATTGGCTTTGCCTACATCTTTTAATCAGGCCCTGTATCATACCATACATACCATGTACCATAAATTGTAACACAAACATATCACTAATCTAGTGAAAATCTGCCCAATAAAAATATTAACAAACATTAATAAAGGATACATCGGCATCCAGATTGTGCTATCTTCCCCTATTCTATAGGAGAATGAAGTCAGAATTTGTATCACTATAATACTAATGCAGTCTCGAGCCATCGACTGACTCCCTGTCATTAACTAATAACTAGATACCGGCTGACTGACTTTTGCACTCAAAACACTTTAAGTACAATACTTAAGTGCACAAATGTGAGTCTAATATCTCCCCTGTGTTCCACTTGGAAGGGATGATTGTGGCTGATCAACCTCCCGGTGACATTTGCAAAGATATTACTTCTATCTTCAGACTAATATTCTTGGAGTAAAAAAAAAAGGTAGGGGGGGATTTTGAATTGATCACATTCAAATGACTCAGTAGACGAAAGTTTCTGTGATCACCATAAAGAATTTGAACATGCAGATGGTAGAGGAAGAGGAAAATGTAAAAGACTATATATACTGGTCCAATTTCTAATCATCCAGACACTCGGTCCTGCGCTGTTGCGGTCACTGGCTCCTGGGCTGAGGTTGCAGTTGTTGGTTCCTGGGCTGAGGTTGCAGTTGCTGGTTCCTGGGCTGAGGTTGCAGCGGCTGTCTCCTGGGCTGAAGTTGCAGTCACTGTCTCCTGGGCTGAAGCTGCAGTCACTGGCTCCTGGGCTGAGGTTGCAGTTGTTGGTTCCTGGGCTGAGGTTGCAGTTGCTGGCTCCTGTGCTGAAGTTACAGTTTCTGGTTCCTGTGCTGAAGTTGCAGTCACTGGCTCCTGGGCTGAAGTTGCAGTCACTGGCTCCTTTGCTGAGGTTGCAGTTGCTGGTTCCTGTGCTGAGGATGCAGTTGCTGGTTCCTGGGCTGAGGTTGCAGTTGCTGGGTCCTGGGCTGAAGTTGCAGTTTGTGGTTCCTGTGCTGAAGTTGCAGTCACTGGCTCCTGTGCTGAAGTTGCAGTCACTGGCTCCTGGGCTGAGGTTGCAGTCACTGGCCCCTGGGCTGAGGTTGCAGTTGCCGGGTCCTGGGCTGAAGTTGCAGTTTGTGGTTCCTGTGCTGAAGTTGCAGTCACTGGCTCCTGGGCTGAGGTTGCAGTCATTGGCTCCTGGGCTGAGGTTGCAGTCACTGGCTCCTGGGCTGAGGTTGCAGTTGCTGGGTCCTGGGCTGAAGTTGCAGTTTGTGGCTCCTGTGCTGAAGTTGCAGTCACTGGCTCCTGGGCTGAGGTTGCAGTTGCAGGTTCTTGTGCTGAGGTTGCAGTCACTGGTTCCTGGACTGAGGTTACAGTTGCTGGTTCCTGGGCTGAGGTTGCAGTTGCGAGTTCCTGTGTTGAAGTTGCAGTCACTGGCTCCTGGGCTGAGATTGCAGTTGCTGGTTCCTGGGCTGAGATTGCAGTTGCTGGTTTCTGTGCTGAAGTTGCAGTCACAGGCTCCTGGGCTGAGGTTGCAGTTGCTGGTTCCTGGGCTGAGGTTGCAGTTGCTGGTTCCTGTGGTGAAGTTGCAGACACTGGCTCTTGGGCTGAGGTTGCAGTTATTGGCTCCTGTGCTGAAGTTGCAGTTTGTGGTTCCTGTGCTGAAGTTGCAGTTTGTGGTTCCTGTGCCGAGTTTGCATTTGCTGGTTCCTGTTCTGGGGTTGCAGTCAGTGGCTCCTATCCTGGAGTTCCACTTTGTATCCGAGACTCCCGCCCTAGCTGCCCTGGCATCCAGCTCTAAGGACAAACTGTCTGCGTTGGCTCTTGTGCCTGAGGACTCAGCTACCTCTCTATGACATGTGGCCTGAGGTCTTATTAATGGCAGCATTGCCCGAGGATTCAGTAGCTGCCATGCCCACGGTCTCAGAGACGACTGCCTTGCTTGAGGTTCCAGTTGCTGCCTCTGAGATGACTGCTTTCCCCTAGGTCGCTAAAGCTGGCCCATGTTTGCCAACCCTCCCGCATCTTTCGGGAGGCTCCCGTTTTATTTGACAAGCCTCCCGCTGCCCCGCAAAACTATTGCATCCCCCACATTTCCCACAGCCCCGTATTTTGCAGCGATAACAGCCGAATTAAGGAGGGGGGCCCCCAGCCTTTCATTATACACCTTAGAAGCTAAAAAAGGAAGAGGGAGAACTCCGAGCAGGTGGGCGGGGCCACGTGGCACCGTGCAGCAGCATGAGGAGGAGGAGCTCTGCAGGCAGTGTACTGTACACAGTGTAAAGTGGTAACAGGGAGGGGGGGACACTGTGTATAAGTGTGTGATTATATGCATACTTACCGACTTTTAGCTTGCGTCACGGGTCCCCCCTGCTGCCAGGATTTATCATGGAACCGCACGTGGGGGGGAACGCTGGGGGCCGGGAGGCTTGCCTGCCTTTCCAGGGGCCAAATCGGGAGGGTAGGCAAGTATGATTATATGGATAAGAGTTAGAATCCAGCGCTCACTATCAAATGAACATTAATGAAAAAATTATAAATTTCATGCACAGGTATATGGAAAAATTGCCTCTGACAAAATTTAGTACATGAAAAAGTTTTATTTCTAAAGAAACATATATAGTAGTAAAATATTTTTTTATATCTCATAATAGTGTATTAATATATATATATGAATTCCAATACCGGTATACTTTAAACAACATTTAGATAAAACAGGTCAAAACAACATAAATATTGTAAACCAATCGATCGACGCGTTTCGCCTGTAGTCAGGCTTCGTCAGGCTACAGGCAAAACGCGTCAATCACGGAGAAATAAATGGGACACTGAATGGGCTATTTACCCCAGCACAGCGTTTCCAGTCGTCTACCGGCAGACACCTTTTCATCTTTTGGACACTGAAAAGATCAGCACTAACTCCAACTCCTGAAGGAGGCAAGTCTCCATTTTGAGGACAGCTTTTTTTGAACACCGTACCCAGACACATGGGAGAACGGAGTACATGCTATAGTACATGCTGCACCTTCATACCGCAAAGGAATCCTATTGCAGGAATACTACCACTCAAGTATCTGTGTGTGAATTTTCTCTATAACAAAACACAATACTGTGGAGTGTTACTGAAATCGTTTGTTTATATCCATATTTAACTATTTGTCAGAGGACGCATGCACTGAGTCGTGCTATACGCTTATTCTATTTAGAACTCATTCAGTGACTACCTATCTGTATACCTACTCATATACCCTGCAGTAACTCTATTCTACAAAAGTCCCAATTTAGCACATATTATTCCACGGATCAAAATTGGATTACAATATTTATGTTGTTTTGTCCTCTTCTGTCTAAATGTTGTTTGTTGTTTTAAGAATACCGGTATTAGGGAATGGGTATGAAATACCGCCGGCTGCATGGCCGGCGGTTCGATGACCGTCAGCGGCAGCCCGACATCAGCAGAGTTCCGAGCAGCGGAAGGCCGACAGCGCTGGAAATCCCGATCGTGGATAGGTGAGTATTTACTAACCTAACCTAACCCCCCTAACCCTCCTTAGGGGTGCCTAACCCTAACTTCCCCCCCAAGTGCCTAACCATAATCCCCCCTTTAAGTACCTAACCCTAACCACCCCCTTCCCCGCTGCCTAAACCTAAGTCCCCCGGGGGGGTGCCTAACCCTAAGTCCCCCCCGGGGGTGCCTAACCCTAACCCTCCCTCCCCCTAGCCTAACCCTGTTGTGCTAGGTAAAGGTGCACATACATCTGACCGGTATTTCCGCAATCCTGCGACGCGATCGGAAATGCCGATCTGCCGGGTGTAAACGCCGGCCGACCAACATCGATGTTCAGCGATCCGTCGCAAGATCGCTGAAATATAACATATTATATGTCCCCGATTTGACGATCGCAATAATTTTTTGAATGCGATCGTCAAATCGGGAAAATCCAACATGTTGGATTTCTGCGATGCCGGGTTACAGCATCGCGGGATCGCGGCAATCCATCGCTGATGGATGGGCCCCATAATAGATGAGACAGGTGTTTCCCCACAGGTGGCTGCAATCATCAATTAAGAAGGAAGTCCAGGAGCAGAGCATTTTGTACCGGGTGGAAGGGGTCATGTTGGAGGGTCTGCTCCCCCCTCATTCCAGGGGTCCCCTCACCCAGGAAGAGGCGGTGGTGGCAGCTGTAATTATTAGCCTGCTATACCCATGTCAAACTGCTACACCTAGATACCACTGACAGCCAGCATCCTCCCCCCTCCCCCCACATGCCAGGGGTCACCTCACCCAGCAGGAGGCAGTGGTGGCAGCTGTGACTATTATCCTGCTTGTGCCCATGTTACACTATTACAGTCTAATATACTGAGGCCAGCTGCCAGCTCAATCCTGCACCCCCTATACCCTCCTCCCACCAATGCTAGGGGTCACCTTACCCTGCAGGAGGCATTGCCGACACTGTAATCATCCTGCTGGTGCCCCCTTTTACACTATGACACAAAAATACTACTAAGATCAGCTACCAGCATTCTACTGCCCCTCCTTACCCCTGTACCTTGCCCATACTGCTCTTGGTAGTACACTTTTTACCTGCCACAGCAGGACACATTCCTGAGTGGAAATAAGATACTGTATATCCATAGGTGGAGCTAGATAGGCCTTTTGGGAGGAGCATGATACACCCCCTCAATGGCGCACAGCGCAGCGCATTCTATCGTCAAATATAATCTCCCTGAAAGTAGTATTCAAAAGTTGGCAAGTATGACTGCTGGCCACACACCTAAAGATTATCTTTCCAACCAAAGAAGCGCTTATATAGTGGATAGTGCTTAAATGTAATACCAGCAATAGTGAAACATACACACAATAACACTCAATACATATAACGTAGATAAATGTTTAAGCGCTTTCAAGTCCTACCGGATGAAACGCGTTGGTGTTTAGACTACCCCTGACGTCACTATTCCAGTGAGTGCAAATTCCTCTCCATGAGAACGGCAGATTTCCACCAGGCAGAAGAGTGCAGAAAGACGCTGCTCCGGCGAGCCACTGATATTACAAGCGGCAGACGGAATTGTCATACAGCTGATTATACTGCAGCCGCCTGGACACACCCAGCCCCCGCACGGAGAAGATCTTACACAGGGAAAGGTAGGGTCAGTTTATCCCACTTACCCTGGTATCCAGCGCCCACGTCTTAATGGGGAAACCTTTTCAGGACACTTCATTTTTCACTGAAAGCGCTTAAACATTTATCTACGTTATATGTATTGAGTGTTATTGTGTGTATGTTTCACTATTGCTGGTATTACATTTAAGCACTATCCACTATACAAGCGCTTCTTTAGCATACATTAACCCTTACCTGGCCAGTGATCTGGCCATTTAAAAGAAAGCTGCTTATCACTGGGAGCGCATGATTCATTATTATATCTTTCCAACTAGCCAACTATTTGGCTGGTTGGAAAAGGTCACTCATGCGCAGGGGAGTTTATAAGAGAGGAGAGGGCCCGTGTGCAGCCTCCGTTTGGGCCCTCTCCTCTCTGCCGGCACTCAGTGTCACTGAGCGCTGTAGATTCTGGCTTCATGCCAGAATCTACTGCACACGCGCAAGTCTCCGGGAAAATGGCATCCGGGGACATCTTTTTCTGCGCATGCGCAGATCACTGGGAAAATGGCCGCCGTCATTTTCCCAGTGAGTGTTTGCTGCTCTGCACCACCTATCTGGCGCTGTGGAGCAGCACTTCGGGAATCGGCGGAAAAGTAAGTATATTTACCTATGGGTTCAGGGTGTGCGGTGTGGGCCCCCCTGGACCCAGGGGCCCGTGTGCACCCAGGGCCGCCATCAGGGGGGGACTGCCGGGCCTGGAATCCCGGGGCCAGACACTCTGGGGGCCCACCCGCTAAGCCTGTCCACTACTTCCCGTCTGCCAAACTTACATTCATTGACAGGCTCGGCTGGGGGTCCGCAGCCGTCCGCGCCCACTGCTATGTCCTCTAACTATCTCTCCAAACGCCCGCCGCTGCTGCCGTGTATATGGCTGGCTGTGGGAGGCAGGCAGAGTGGATGCTCCCAGCCTGCTCTGTGCTGCTAGCCTATAACACAATCGAGCAGCCGGGAGCATCTTCTCCACCTGCCTCCTACAGCCAGCCATATACACGGCAGCAGCGGCGGGCGATTGGAGAGATAGTTAGAGGACATAGCAGTGGGCGCTGCGGACCCCAGCCGAGCCTGTCAGTGAGAGGTAAGGAGGGGATATAGTAGTGTGCGCGGGCGGCCGCGGCTGCCCGCTGGTAGGAGAGGACCCCCGGGGCCAAACCTGTCAGTGATTGTAAATTTGGCAGGGGGGAAGTAGTGGGTGGACGGGCCCCTCATTGGGTGGAGGGGGGGGTTGCTGTGAGGCTCTGTATAATGGGGGCTGAGGGGCCCTGCCTATTTGGTCTGTACCTGGCCCCAAAATTTCTGATGGCGGCCCTGTGTGCATCACACAGCTTGCACCCATTATAAAGACGCCTATGTGCATAATCTCTAAATCAGGCCCCAAAGCAAGTCAGGGAATACGTATGAGGATCAATAAGGTGAGAAGCTTCCCTAGAAATATATCAGTATATTGAGCAATTTAAGATTATTATATTTTTACATAAACAGTTCTGTTTTTACATCAGTGAAAGATAATGTAGTTATATTGCCGATTGCTTTAGTTCCGCTTTACTAAAAAAAAAAAAAAAAAAAAATCCCTCTGTTTGTGTTGTTAGTACATAGCTGCTGAGTTCCTCCATTTTATTAATTACTGTCGGTGCAAAGGGCACATTATAATTTCTGTTATTATCATGAAAGATAAGTAATGAGTACATTAAATAAGGCTATCCGGCAGCTTGTAGTGCACACTATTACTTGCTGTAATAAACCTATTTGATGTAAGTAATAATAGTTATTGAACAACCGTGAAGCAAAACAATAAATGAATAGAACTAAAGCAGCTGAAACCACCAGTTCTCTGAGGAAAGTGTTAAGGCCCCCATACACGGTGCGATATGCACCTAGCGATCTGACGGCCAACATATCTGGCAGTCCCCACACACAGAGTGATCTGCTGCCCGACTGCCCGATATGCCGCCCCCCCCCCGCATAAACTAGCTGAGATCGTCCGCAGATTCTCCAGATCTCTTGTAAAGCCATCAGATAAGCCAAAGGATACTCGCAATGGCCGTCCTACCTGAGTAGCCAAGGCCAGGAAATCTGCATTTCACGAGGCAGATCCTGGCCTAGGCACTACCAGAAAACTGGGGTGACACGCCCCAGGTGCAGGTCTGCGCAATCCCTTCACCAACCCCAAACGGCTGCAGCCTGTCAGTTAGGCTGCGGCTTGGAGATGCTGCGAGCGAACTCGCAGATGGAGGACTACACATGCGCAGTCCTCCCACCATCAGACATGTAAGCACCCCATCAGGTTTGCATAGATCTTTGAATGAGGCCCAGTATCCCTAGATGTTCTGCTAGAGATCCTGCTCCTTCCACTATATTAGGGTTGTCATCGACAATTGATGGTTAGCCACCGATGTTCGATGATTTTGCCATCAATGGTAGATATCCAATGTTCTATTTTCCCATCACATGGCACTCAGTCCTGTCCCTGTTGTGTTCCGTTTAGCCTCATCTTCTTTCTCCGATTGGCCCACCATATTCGCGTGTCCCCAGCTAGTGATGATCATCGATGGTAAAAATCATCAATGGATTTCCATAGATGGTTTCCTGCTATTGATGTAACATACTGATGGCATCATCGATGTAGACCATTGATGGTGAAACATTCCATGGCCATCCCTACATTATAGAGCTGTCAAAAAGAAAAGTCAATAAAACTCCAATCAAATCAGCTGCAGAAATAAGAAATATACTCCCCCTTCCACAATACTTCTACATTTTTAATGTTATCAAAGGTGTTCAGTGTTAATAACGGCTGTATATATTATATGCTGTTCTCAGTCTGATCTGATAAAAATTTCAATATAAACAATTGACTCAGTACTTGATGGATTACTTGCGCTGAATATGAATAAATGATCTGTAAATTCAGTTATTATGTATTTGTACATCTCGCCACTCCCATGTATAAGAGGAATCGGATACTATTGTGTTCTGTTTTTATGATGATTTCATGTTTTTATATGTTAGTGATTGTTACATATAATATATCTATTAATAGAGATTATTAAACTTTATTACCATACTGTCTGGTTTCCTATTTGTTACTTTAAATTAAGAAGAGCAGCCTATATTTTCCTCCGTGCATTATATAACTCTCAGTATGTGGCTTCCTGCTGTCTCCATTCCCCTCCTCACATCATGTCACTGCCCCTGTCACATGCAGCTCTGTCCTCACTGACACATCACTCATCTCCTGATATACTCTGTGCTGCTGGGGTCCTGCTCCTCCCACTATATAACTCTCAGTCTGTGGCTTCCTGCTGCCTCCATTCTCCTCCTCACATCATGTCACTGCCCCTGTCACATGCAGCCCTGTCCTCACTATCACATCACTCATCTCCTGATATACTCTGTGCTGCTGGGGACCCTGCTCCTTCCACTATATAACTCTCAGTCTGTGACATCCTGCTGCCTCCATTCCACTCCTCACATCATGTCACTAGCCCAGTCCTCACTGACACATCACTCATCTCCTGATATACTCTGTGCTGCTGGGGACCCTGCTCCTCCCACTATATAACACTCTGTGACTTCCTGCTGCCTCCATTCCCCTCCTCACATCATGTCACTGCTCCTGTCACATGCAGTCCTGTCCTCACTGACACATCACTCATCTCCTGATATACTCTGTGCTGCTGGAAGACCCTGGTTCCTTCCATTATACAACACTCAGGGGCCTATTCATCATTGCTAAAATATCGATGGAGGTAATTAGGTTTAGAACTTGCATGGAGTTCTACCTAATTACCAGAGGAATTCATCATTCCTCCTCTCCATAAGTAGCTATTACGAAAAGCTGTCATTTTTGAGATGACAGCTCTTCGGAAAATAGATACTTTTCCCTGCCTGCTCTAACTTACCGCAGCTGTAATCCGTGCTGCGCATGTGCCGTTCCGTTCACACATGCGGCGCATGCGCAGCACTGATTACAGCTGCGGTAATTGAACATTAAATTTTATGTCCCCGTACCTGTTTATAGTAAATAAACAGTTAATTGAAGAAGCACTTACAAGTGCCATCGGGGAACAGAGGGTAGACGCTGCCCGGCAACAGCCAGGGAGCGACGGAGGGAGCTGAGGAGGACCTGCTCACGCAGAAAGCAGGTAAGTGTAACCCGCTGTATGCCACCATACCTCCCAACATGACCCTCTCCAGGAGGGACACAATGCTCTGGTCCTGGACTTCCCTGGTAAGAGGCGGGGCTGCAGCGCAGTTCAAAATTCAAATAGGGGAGACACACCAACTGTCATTTCACACACTGCCCAACATCACTGGCTGGGACTCACTGGCAGTTGGTGTGACTCCCCTATTTGTATTTTGGACTGTACTGCAGCCCCACCCCTGGAGCCTCCACCAATCATACATTACCAGGGAAGTCCAGGACCAGAGCATTGTATCCCTCCTGGAGAGGGTCATGTTGGGAGGTATGCGCCACCTGAGAGTGGCGTATAGTGTTCAAAGCTGATTGGTTGCTATGAGCAACTTCTCCACTGGTTCACTTCTCCACATTTTTCACTGCTTGATAAATAGACCCCTAACTGCTTTAGGGCTCATTTACATTTGGATTATACATGCCTATCCTCAGGGCCGGCCCATGCCTGATTTTTTTGGTAAGCGGATATAGATTTTAGCGCCCCCTGTTGAAATAAAGCCTCATATTTCGGTGTGTGAAATATCGGGAGTGCATGTAATAATGTGACAATGACAAAAGGGAATCTGTAGATCAAAAGACCAGCTTTATATACACATGGTTATAACTTAATACTATACTCAGTGGCGTCACTAGGGTTGGTGTAACCGAGTGCAGTAACTAATGGTGTTAGCCCACATGGATCTTCTCCTGCATCAGAACAAACAGAGGCCCTGATTCAGAGCCGGATGCTCTGACAGAGCGCTCGCTCTGAATCAGGGCCGTCCCTCTGAATTTAAGAGCGGCCTCCTGGCCGCTCGCATAGCTGTGGGTGGCCACCCACAGCTATAGTGAGCGGCCAAAATGATGGTTGCGATGGTCAAGACCATCGCGACCATCGGGCTTGCGACGAGAGCCTTGCGGTATGGTCTCGTTGCCGCAAACCCTGGAGTGCTTTTGGCTCTAACAGAGTGATGTCAGTGGGGCCGGCCCCAGACGGTAGGTGTTCCCATGGGAATGCCTCCGTCCAGGGGCGGATTGGGATGGAAAATCAGCCCGGGAAATTTCTGGAAGCAGCCCTTATGGGGGCGGGTCTGTCGAGGGGGCGGAGTCTTTGGAGGAGGGCAGGATACTCCCTCCTCTTAGGGCCTGGAGGGGCTTTTGCATGCCACTGAGGGTTGCAGGGTCGGCAACAGAAATCTTGGTGAATGATGCACTCTTTTTGGGGACCCCCATCCCTCTGAACTAGGTACAGGCCAATCAGTTTGGAAGTCTCTTTTCTTACCTATATTGTGGTTTCTCTGCAACTGGGAAACTCTGACGAAATTGAGCCTCTCTGGGCAGCGTCTTCAGCCGGTATTCACTATTCATGTAGATCATACTGTCTGGAAGATGCCTGTTTACATCATCATAACCAGATAATGTATAGTAACATAAGTTCTTGTGCAGGGAAAAACATGAATTTCCCTGATCAAACAATTTGTGTCTTTCCAGGCCCAAGTGTTACTCCAGACCCACTTACGTCTCTCCACCCTCAGGCCCCATGTGTCTCTCCATCTCTAGGCCTCCATGTCCCTCTCCAGGACCCCATATGTCTCTCAGGACCACCTGCGCCTCCCCATACCCAGGCCCACCTGTAGCTCTCAGCCTCATTCCCCCCAGCCCGTGCGTCTCAGCCCCAGTGTGCGTCTCAGCCCCAGTGTGTCAGCCTTATTTCCCCCAGCCCCTATGTGTGTGTCTCAGCCCCAGTGTGTCAGCCTTATTTCCCCCAGCCCCTATATGTGTGTGTCTCAGCCCCAGTGTGTCAACCTTATTTCCCCCAGCCCCTATGTGTGTGTCTCAGCCCGTGTGTCAGCCTTATTTCCCCCAGCCCCTATGTGTGTGTCTCAGCCCCAGTGTGTAAGCCTTATTTCCCCCAGCCCCTATGTGTGTGTCTCAGCCCCAGTGTGTCAGCCTTATTTCCCCCAGCCCCTATGTGTGTGTCTCAGCCCCAGTGTGTCAGCCTTATTTCCCCCAGCCCCTATGTGTGTGTCTCAGCCCCAGTGTGTCAGCCTTATTTCCCCCAGCCCCTATGTGTGTGTCTCAGCCCCAGTGTGTCAGCCTTATTTCCCCCAGCCCCTATGTGTGTGTCTCAGCCCCAGTGTGTCAGCCTTATTTCCCCCAGCCCCTATGTGTGTGTCTCAGCCCCAGTGTGTCAGCCTTATTTCCCCCAGCCCCTATGTGTGTGTGTCTAAGCCCCAGTGTGTGTCTCAGCCCCAGTGTGCGTCTCAGCCCCAGTGTGCGCTTCATCCGCAGTGTGTCAGCCTTATTTCCCCAATCCCCTATGTGTGTGTCTCAGTCCCATTCCACCCAGCCTCAGTGTGTCTCAATCTCATTCCCCCCAGCCCAAGTGTGTCTCAGCAGTCCCTGTGTGCCCCAGCCCATGTGTCAAGCTCATTCCCAACAACCCCAGTATTCTCTTAACCTTGCCCCCACCCCATTCCCCCATTCAGCCACCGCCGCCACTTACTTACAGACAGCTCCTCTGTCTGCCGGCAGCTTGACTCGGCCTCGCGGCGTCACTCTGCTGCTGTGCAGGCTACTGCTTGGAGGTGGGGAGCCGGGCCGCAAAAGGGCTGAACGGAGGAGCCGTCAGTGGTGACTGACAGGCTCCGCAAAGGCTTGTGGGAGGAGTTGCTGCGGCTGTACAGCAGCTCCCCAGTCAGCCTTACCCCCCCCCTCCCCCATCAGCTCAGCAGCGTTTGTGCATGTGTTGAAGAACTATAGTGCTGCCCGATCGTAGCTGTGGCAGCGGGGGGTGGGCAAGTGCTGGCTGGCCGCCGGCCCAGTGGGAACCAGCCCGGTTTCCGGGCGGCCCAATCCGCCCCTGTACAGTGTGTGTATGTGTAATATATATATATACATACATACATATGACAGATTATATATTACTTTTCATATATATATATATATAACTATTTATATATAGATATTAATATCATATATAGTTATCATATATAATATATATATATATATATATATATATATATATATACACACACAGATATAGACAGACATGTATATATATATATATATATGTATATATATAGGGTGAGCGAATTCGGTTCTGCTCGGTTCCGTTCTGAATATATGTATATATATATATATATATCAGGGCCGCAACTAGGGGGGGCTAGAGGTGCACGTGCACCGGGAGGGGATTGCGGGGAGGGTGAAAAAGCAGACTCTGCCATCTGAAAATGGGCACCGCCGAAGAGGAGACTAATGCTAGAGGTCCTTACTGGACCTCTAGTGTCTGTCTCTTTCTTGGCGGCGGCCATTTTTGGATGGCCGTTTTCAGCAGATTCCATGCGGACTAGCCGTCCGCATGGACTCTGCTGAAAACGGCCATCAAAAAATGTCCGCCGTCAATGAAGAGACAGATGCTAGAGATCCTACTGGACCTCTAGTGTCTGTTAGCAGAGTGCAATGCACACAGCGTTCCCGTAAGTGCCGGGAACGCTGGCGCTGCAGGGAGAGGATGCTGAGAGCTGCATCTTCTCCCTTCAAACCCAACTGGCAACGAGCATAAACCACCCTGGCTGAGCATAAACCCACATGGCAACGAGCATGGAACCCCATGGCAATGAGCAGGTAATTTTAAACCCCATGGCAATGAGCAGGTAATTTTAAAGTAGGGGTGTGCACCGGACACTTTTCGTGTTTTGTGTTTTGGTTTTGGATCTGGATCTTTCTTCGTGTTTTGGATCTGGATTGGTTTTGCCAAAACCACCCTTCCGTGTTTTGGGTTCTGGGTTTTGTGTTTTGGATCTGGATTTTTTCTTAAAAAATAAAAAAAAAACGCTAAAATCACATAAATGGGCCTTTTTTTGTTCCTACGCTATTAATAACCCCAATAACATTAATTTCCACTCATTTCCACTCTATTCTGAACACCTCACACCTCACAATATTGTTTTTAGGCCAAAAGGTTGTACCGAGGAAGCTGGATGACTATGCTAAGCGACACAAGGGGGCGGCACAAACACGTGGCCCATCTAGGAGTGGCACTGCAGTGGCAGACAGGAAGCCAATCAGCGTTATGGTGCCCATTTGCATGTAGCACGAACCCGGGAGATCCGTGCTACATGCATCTGTGTGATTGGCACAGAGCAATGACAGGTCCGTGAGACCCGTCTGTGCTGCTGTGGTAAAAAAAAAAAAAAAAACCTGTGTAAAAAAAGAAAAAAATGGCGTGCACCCCCCCAAAAAAGAGCAACCAGCCCCGGGCACTAGTAACCCAGTGCTGGGTGTGCTTAAATACAGGGGACAAACGACATAGGGGTCCCCTGTACTTAAGCACAACCAGCACCGGGCTAGTCAGAACCAGCGCTGGTTGCCAAAATACGGGGGACAAACGACGTAGGGGTCCCCTGTATTCTGCGCAACCAGCTCTGGGCTCTGATCCGGTCCTGGTTCTGGAAATATAGGGGACAAAAAATGAGTAGGGTTCCCCTGTATGTTCCAGAACCAGCACTGGACTTTTTCTAGCGGGGGGCTGATGCCACAGCCAGGGGAGCCCTTTCACCGGGCCCCCCAGCCGCAGCATCAACCCTGACCGCTAGTCAGCCCAGGCCGGGGATCCCTGGAGAGCTGGGGACCCCCCCAATAAAGGGGTCACCCTCTCCAGGGCACCCCAGGCCCAGGCTGATAGCCCGGGGCTATCCCCGCCACCCCTGGTGGCGGTGGGTGGCGGGTTGATTGTGTGGTGTGGTGTAAATAAAGAATATCAAACATTGTCTTTACAAGTAGAACTGCAAGTCCCAGCTAGCCTGCCCCGCATGCTGGTACTTGGAGAACCACAAGTACCAGCATGCAGGGCATTAAGGGCCCACTAGTACCTGTAGTTCACCTGTAAAAAAAATGTTTAAAAAAACACAGGACACACACACCGTGACAGTATAAGTTTATTAAACATACATACACACACACACATGTACACATACTCACCTATGTAACCTGTAGCATCGGTCCACTTGTCCGGTAAAGTATCCCTAGGGGACCTGTGAAAAAAAACATACTCACCATCTCCTATGCGAGGTTCTGTCCTCTTCGTTCCAAAGTAGGCATCCCCGGACTTGGCAAAAAAAAAAAAACGAAAACGCGATCCACGAACTTAGTACCGTTCTATAGAACGGTACTTCCCGAATGAGAGCTTAGCGGCGGGGTATCACCATGGAAACCCCGCTGCTAAGCGTTCATTGGCTGAGAGAGGTCATCTCCCGTCTCTCAGCCAATGAACGGCTCCCTCCATTGTAGTCAATGGTGGGAACCGCAGGGTAAACTTTAATAACCTTGCGGCTCCCAGCATTGACTACAATGGAGGGAGCCGTTCATTGGCTGAGAGAGACGGGAGATGGCCTCTCTCAGCCAATGAACGCTTAGCAGCGGGGTTTCCATGGTGATACCCCGCCGCTAAGCTCTCATTCGGGAAGTACCGTTCTACAGAACGGTACTAAGTTCGTGGATCGCGTTTTCGTTTTTTTTTTTTTGCCAAGTCCGGGGATGCCTACTTTGGAACGAAGAGGACAGAACCTCGCATAGGAGATGGTGAGTATGTTTTTTTTCACAGGTCCCCTAGGGATACTTTACCAGACAAGTGGACCGATGCTACAGGTTACATAGGTGAGTATGTGTACATGTGTGTGTGTGTGTGTGTGTGTATGTATGTTTAATAAACTTGTACTGTCACGGTGTGTGTGTCCTGTGTTTTTTTTAAACATTTTTTTACAGGTGAACTACAGGTACTAGTGGGCCCTTAATGCCCTGCATGCTGGTACTTGTGGTTCTCCAAGTACCAGCATGCGGGGCAGGCTTGCTGGGACTTGCAGTTCTACTTGTAAAGACAATGTTTGATATTCTTTATTTACACCACACCACACAATCAACCCGCCACCCACCGCCACCAGGGGTGGCGGGGATAGCCCCGGGCTATCAGCCTGGGCCTGGGGAGCCCTGGAGAGGGTGACCCCTTTATTGGGGGGGTCCCCAGCTCTCCAGGGATCCCCGGCCTGGGCTGACTAGCGGTCAGGGCTGATGCTGCGGCTGGGGGGCCCGGTGAAAGGGCTCCCCTGGCTGTGGCATCAGCCCCCCGCTAGAAAAAGTCCAGTGCTGGTTCTGGAACATACAGGGGAACCCTACTCATTTTTTTCCCCTGTATTTCCAGAACCAGGACCGGATCAGAGCCCAGAGCTGGTTGCGCAGAATACGGGGGACCCCTACGTCGTTTGTCCCCCGTATTTTGGCAACCAGCTCTGGTTCTGACTAGCCCGGTGCTGGTTGTGTTTAAGTACAGGGGACCCCTATGTCGTTTGTCCCCTGTATTTAAGCACACCCAGCACTGGGTCACTAATGCCCGGGGCTGGTTGCTCTTTTTTTGGGGGGGGGCACGCCATTTTTTTCTCTTTTTACACAGGTTTTTTTTTTTTTTTTTTACCACAGCAGCACAGACGGGTCTCACGGACCCGTTAGTGCTCTGTGTCAATGACACAGATGCAAGTAGCACGGATCTCCTGGTCCGTGCGTGCATCTGTGTCATTGAAATACACAGCAGCACAGACGGGTCTCACTGACCCATCTGTGCTCTGTGTCACTGTCAATCACACAGATGCATGTAGCACGGATCTCACGAGTCCGTGCTACATGCAAATGAGCACCATAATGCTGATTGGCTGAGAGCCGTGACAGACGGCTCTGTCAGCCAATCAGCACTTTGCCCATTAAAGGCAAAGGCATTTTTTTTAAAATGGCCGCTCGAGGCAAAACCTCGAGATCCGACAGCAGATCTCGAGGTTTTGCCTCGGGAGAGGGATCCGGGGCAGACAGGGAGATCCGAGCTTGGGCTCGGATCGCCCCGGATCCCCGAAGTTCGGGTGGGTTCGGTTCTCAGGGAACCGAACCCGCTCATCCCTATTTTAAAGTAATTAGAAGCATTACTGTGGGGCATAAAATGGTGTCGGGCAAATATGTAAGTGGCACTTTGGTAATAGGCATTACAGTGTGTGGCATAATGTGTAATGGGCATTATGGTGTATGGAATAATGTAAGTCACTATACCAGGGACGTCTGAGTAATGCACTGTCTTATGGAGGAGCAAGGACAAAATCCAGGTACGGGAAGGGGGGGGGGGCGCAAAATTGCTGCCTTGTACCGGGTGACAGATATCCTAGTTTCGGCCCTGTATACACACACACACACACACATACATACGCACACACACACACACATATATATATATATATATATATATATATATGGAAAACAAAAGGTGAGAACAAGCGTATATATATACACACACACAGTATATCGTGAATCTAACATATAAACTTACTTTAAAAAATATTCTTTTCCTGCTGGTGACGAAGCTCAATTAGTTCCAGCCCAGCCCAGTCGCCACCACCTCCTCGCCTGCTTTTGTGCAGCAGCTGCGTCTGCTGCCTGTGTTCCTGACTCCCTGTGGCTGGAGGCGGGGCCGTCAGAATTGACTGACGTCCCCGGGCTCCGCAAAGGCTTATGGGAGGAGCTGCTGTGGCTGGGCATGCGCAGCAGCTCCCCCGTCGGCCATGTTTTTTTTTTTTTTCAAAAGCCAGTCACACTGGCTTGAAGGCTTCTGCACTTGCGCAGAAGGTGCACAGTGCAGCTGCCCGATCGGAGCTAGGGCTCCGATCGCGGCAGCGGGACAGAAGGGGAAGGAGTGACTGCGCGGTACTAGGTGGGGTTAGACAGGGCCGGGAGGCCACTGTGCTGTTTAGCTGCCCGATCGGAACTGAACTCCGATCGCGGCAGCGAGACGGCTGGGGAGAGGAGTCTGCACGGGATGTGGGGCCGGGGTTAGAATGTGGAAGGGCCGGGCGGCCGCCATGTTGAAGTTCAGCTGCCCGATCGGAAGTGATCGCGCAGCGCGATATGGGAGTACCGGAGCTGGGTCATTAAAGGGTGCGAGCCGGGTGGGCAGGGCGGCCGCCGGCCACCAAGGTGACCGGCCCAGCGGGAACTAGCCCGGCGTCCCGGTGGCCCAATCCGCCGCTGCCTCCGTCTGGGCAGCCACGCCCCTGGCATGCCCACCAAAGGGGGCGTGCTGTCACTCACCATCGACAGCACGCCCCCTTTGGTGCAAGACCCATAACAACAGCTTGCCCGTCGTTATTCGGGTCTTGCGCATGCGCACGACGGAGCCGCTTCCGTCGCGCGCATGCGCACATGGCCAACATCGACCCGCTTGCGAGCGCTCAGCGCTCACGAGCGGGTCTGGATTAGGCCCAGAATCCTTAGTAATAAAATACAATGGATCTAACAGGGGAAAAACATACACATTAACCTCTGCTGTGTGGGGCTCCATATGATAAATAAAAAACACACACATAGGCCACAACATGAAAAAAACAAACACATATGCCCCCACATAAAAATAATGTATCACATAGGCTTTGTATGAAAAAAACACACATAGACCCCCACATAAGAAAAAAACGCACACATTAGCACCCGCATAAAAGTAATAAAACACATAGGATTTGCATGAAAAAACACACACACATAGGGCCTGATTCAGAGCCGGACGCTCTGACCAGAGCGCTCGCTCTGAATCAGGGCCCTCCTACATGAAAATGGAGCGGCCATGATGATGACCATCGCGACCATCGGGCTTGCGACGGAGACCCTGCGGTAGGGTCTCGCTGCCGCAAGCCCTGGAGTGATTTTGGCTCTATCAGAGCCAAAATCACTCCCACTGACATCACTACTGATGTCAGTGGGGCCGGCTTCAGACGGTAGGCGTTCCCATGGGAACGCCTCCGCCTGGCAGACACACCCCCGGCACGCCCACCAAAGGGGGCATGCTATCAATCAACATCGACAGCACGCCCCCTTTGGTGCGAGACCCGGAGCGACGGCTATCCCGTCGCTAGCCGGGTCTCGCGCATGCGCACGATGGAGCTCCCTCCGTCGTGCGTATGCGCAGTAGGGCACCATCGACCCGCTTGCGAGCGTCCTGCGCTCGCGAGCGGGTCTGAATTACCCCCATAGGCCCCTACATGAAAACAAGTAAACACACACATAAGCCGCGACATGAAAAATAATTAAATACACCCACACACATGGGCCCCCACATGCAAATGTATGGTGTTATAGGGCTCCTATACAGCAGAACAACTCTGGATGCCAAGCTATAATTATACCATAAGATATGTATTCAGGGAGAGGGAGACAGCCAGTGGGTGACAGGGAGAGGGTGACAGCACTATGTGACAGGGAGAGGGCAACAGCACTATGTGACAGGGAGAGGGTGACAGCAGTGGGTGACAGGGAAAGGGTGACAGCAGTGGGTGACATGGAGAGGGTGACGACACAGAAAGTGACAGCACTGGGTGAGAGGGCGACCGCATTAGGAGACATTAGGAGACGGAAAGGGTGATGACAGGGAGAGGGTGACAGCACTGGGTGACAGGGAGAGGCTGACGAAGGGGAGAGGGTGACGGAGAGGGTGACAGCACTAGGAGACAGGTAGAGGGTGACGACAGGGAGAGGGCGAAGACAGGTAGAGGGCGACAGCACTAGGAGACAGGGAGAGGGCGACGACAGGGAGAGGGCGACGACAGGTAGAGGGCGACAGCACTAGGAGACAGGGAGAGGGCGACGACAGGGAGAGGGCGACGACGGGTAGAGGGCGACAGCACTAGGAGACAGGGAGAGGGCGACGACAGGGAGAGGGCGACGACAGGTAGAGGGCAACAGCACTAGGAGACAGGGAGAGGGCGACGACAGGGAGAGGGCAACAGCACTAGGAGACTGGGAGAGGGCGACAACAGGGAGAGGATGACAGCACTGGGTGACAGTGAAAGGGTGATGACAGGGAAAGGATGACAGTGACGATAGGGAGAGGGCGAAAGCAGTGGGTGACAGGGAGAGAAATACCAATGGGTGACAGGGACAGGGTGACAGCCATAAAGGGTATTTCAATTTCCTTACCTGGGGCCAGAAGTTACTGCAGCGCGTGTTTGGTGGCTCCTCCTTGGACCTCAATAGACACTGGCTGATGGCATCATGGACAATATACAGAAGGGGATCTAGCTGCTTCCCTCACTTAACGCCGGGGACGGTCACGCGATCGTGACGTCAGATCCCCGGCGTCCAGCACAGCCCCAGAGAGGGGGTAGAGGTAGCGGCTGCGGCATTGGCGGCTGGCTGCACAGCGGCATATAATGAGTCAGTATGACTCATTGTAATGCCGGCAGCTGTGGGGGATCGCGTGGGTCTCAGGAGATGACAGGGCCGCCCTTACGGCTTGGCGCCATACGCGGATGCGTACCTGGCGTAATGGGCCGGCCGGCCCTGCCTACCTTCCTGGAAGTCGCAGGAGGCTCCCAATTTTTCGGGTATACCCCCGCACCCCCGGAAGGGTAAACACTTCTCCCGCATTCTAATTGCCATGATGGGGGGCGGGGCTTAATGATGTGATCCGTCTGGCTTCGCCCCGCCCTCACCCCCGCCCACCTGCTTCTCCTCCCCGGGCTTCTCCCAGGGAGGAGAAATCAAGTGTCATGTATGATTTGGATGTAAGTCAGGTTTATGACACGCCCCTCAGATGTAGCAGGACACGCCCACTTTACCTCCGCGCTCATAGGTGCTGCTTTCACAATCTCCCTGACATGCTTTTTCAAAAGTAAGCAGGTATGGATTAGGGGGGGGGTTTAAGGGAGGGGACGTAGCTTTCTAAGGTCTGTCTCTTTTCAGAATTTTCCTCACCCCAGGGGCAGCACTATGAGACACAATGGAGGCGTCTTCCGCCAGGCGCCAGCACTGAAGGGGCACCTCCTCCATTGCCCACAATATATTCACCCAACTTAGGGCTGTAACTATGTACTCGGAGCATACTGTCACGGCTGCCCAATACATGGCACCTCTTCCCAGATAGATAGATATGCACCATATTTATTTTCCTTTTTTTTTTTTGGAGGGGGGGGGGGCACCGAATTATAACTTGCCTCCGGGGAGCCTGGGATGAACTTACGCCACTGCCTCTCCCTCCCTATTTTTTGGCAAATTTTGAGGTATTGCCTTTTTTTCTTTGGCGATGGGCGGTAAAGAACTGCAGCCGAGGGGTCAGTGCACCTGGGTGTCACCCTCGGAGGGGGTGACACCAAAATGTTCCTCTGCAGTGACAGGAGCTGGGTGGTGCAGAGTGACAGTCTCCTGCAGCACGCGACTCCTGTCATAGAAGAGGCAGACTGCCCAGTCTCCTGGGACAGCCCAGCATCTCCACCCATGCTGGGCTGCCCCCGGAGTGAAGTCATCAGTATCCCCCGTGAGGCCATGCCCCTATATTTTAGGCCATGCCCCCATTCTGGATAGGTCAGAGTGCGCACCAGGTGTCACCAGATTCGGTGACGCCTCTGATAGGTCACTCCCCTTTGATATACCTTTTGGCTGATTGTCCCTATTGGGGTCAGCAGCCTCTGTTGGCTATTTAGACATTGAAGGTATGGGGGAGTCTCATGTGACCTATAGACTTGCTGAGTGCGCAATTGGCCCTGCAAGTTTTTGCAGTCATCTGATTGGTTATCATGGATCACTGCCGGCTGCTGTTTCTTTCCGTCGCCACCATAGTAAAGTTACTATTTATTGATATTTAAATGAAAAGGCCAACCAGTTTAAATGCCATATATGTGTACAGGGCTTTATTATAGGTTTTAGGTTAAGTTGCTGCTAGGGCATTTATGTAGCTGTTATATACTTGGAAAAAAATTAAATCAGAGATATATACAGTCAAATGCAGTGCTTAAAGTGGTCCTAGAGAGGTGGTGGAATTCCCCCCCCCTTCATTAATAAAGGGACAGCAAAAGGGGCGTGGTTTCAAAAGAAAGGGGTGTGGTCACACAATAGTATTTCCAATTCAAATTACTCCACACAGTAGCACAATCTTATTCACATTACACCACATAGTAGTGTCCCTTATTCATGTATGACACACAGCAGTGCCTCTTATACACAATGCCCACAGTAGTAGTGCTCCTAATACACATACTGTCCACAGTAGTAGTGTCCCTTATACAATTCCCACAGCAGTAGTGCCCCTTACACATAATGCCCACAGCAGTAGTGCCCCTTATTCAATGTCCACTGTAGTGCTGCCCCTTATGCAATGCCCACTGTAGTGGTGCTTCTTATGCAGTGTCCACAGTGGTAGTGCCCCATATGCAGTGCCAACAGTGGTAGTGCAACTTATGCAGAGCCAACAGTAGTGGTGCCCCTTATGCAGTGCCCCCAGGAGTGGTGCCCATTATGCAAGTCCCCCTATGCAATGCCCCCTGTGGTAGTGCCCCCTGTGGTAGTGCCCCCTGTAGTAATGTCCCCTGTGGTAATGCCCCCTGTGGTAGTGCCCCCTGCAGTTGTCCCCTCTGTAGTAATACCCCCTGTAGTAATGTCCCCTGTGGTAATGTCCCCTGTGGTAGTGCCTCCTGTAGTAATGCCC
The DNA here is from genome assembly GCA_031769625.1 of Taudactylus pleione. Classification (NCBI taxonomy): domain Eukaryota; kingdom Metazoa; phylum Chordata; class Amphibia; order Anura; family Myobatrachidae; genus Taudactylus; species Taudactylus pleione. The sequence goes on along the minus strand of JAUIMM010000294.1, from coordinate 984,094 downwards.
CCTGTAGTAGTGCCTTCAGTAGTAATGCCCCCTGTGGTAGTGCCCCCTGTAGTAATAACCCCTGTAGTAGTGCCTCCTGTAGTAATACCCCCTGTGGTAGTGCCTCCTGTGGTAATGCCCCCTGTTGTAGTGCCTCCTGTAGTAATGCCCCCTATGTGCCCCCTGTGGTAGTGCCCCCTGTAGTAGTCCTGCGCGCACACACAAAAAATAAATAAAAATCACATGACTTACCTTAAACCTCGCTCCTGTGTCCGCTGCCATCCGGTCCACCTGGCTGCTCCTCGGAACTATAGAAGAGACGTCATAACGCCTCTCCCATAGCGCACACTGGGCCTGCTTCAGACCCACTCACGAGCGCTGAGCGCTCGCAAGCGGGTCAGTGTTGGTCCAGTGTGCATGCGCACGAGGGAGCCGGCTCCGTCGTGCGCATGCGCGAGACCCGGATAGCGACGGCCAAGCCGTCGCTCCAAGTCTCGCTACAAAGGGGCGTGCTGTCTGTGGTGAGTGACAGCACGCCCCCTTTGGTGGGCGTGCCGGGGGTGTGGCTGGCCAGACGGAGGCGTTCCCATGGGAACGCCTACCGTCTGACATCACAAGTGATGTCAGTGGGAGTGCTCTAGGCTCTGATAGAGCCGAAAGCACTCCAGGGCTTGTGGTAGACGAGACCCTACCACAAAGGTCTCTTCGCAAGCCCGATGGTTGTGATGGTCTTTACCATCGCGACCATCTTTTTGGCCGCTCACTATAGCTGTGGGCGTTCACCCACAGCTATGCGAGCGGCCAGGAGGCCACTCTAAAATTCAGAGGGACGGCCCTGATTCAGAGCGAGCGCTCTGTCAGAGTGTCCGGCTCTGAATCAGGGCCACTGCTGGATCCAGCCTCCGGCTGGTGCTGCAGGAAAGGAGCTGGGTGCCCGCTGATAATAAAATCTCAGCGGACGCCTGACAAGTGGAACCTCCTGCGGCGCCGGGCTAAGGTGGCCCGGAGGAGGGGGAACTGGTTACGTCTCCAAATAAAAGTGACGGAATGCAGTTCCGCCCCGTTCCGGTCCACTTCAAATGGTATAATCAGTGCCATCTCCCTGCATTGGTTATAACTAGGCTTACCATGCTATCCCTTTACACCAGGACATTCCTGAACTACTGTACACAGGTCCTGTGGCTGATTAAAACCAGGGGAAATCCAGGTTTGAAGTCAGCCAGCCACAGAACCTGTGTAATTCATGAGTGTCTCAGTTTAAAGGCATAGGGCAGGATGTACTAAGCATCGCATCTCGTCTCTTATCGGGATGATTACCACCGTATGTACTTAGAAATTAGATAAAAATCACAAAGGATGGTTCTCCTGATAAGAGCTGTACTCTGCGATGCCCTAGCATAGAGGCGCTCCCGGGTTTAACACCCAGAAGTCTCTCTGGCGTCCTTCTGAGCCGCGGGGGGAGATGGGATTGATCTGATTGGATCCCTCTCAGGGGTAGTGTCCCGATAAGAAGCCCATAGGCTTTTATTGGGTAGTGCCACCTAAAGTGGCAGTGGGCTTTACCCACTGGGACGAAGCACATATGGAAAATGCACATTTTTCACTTTAGTACATCCTGCTCTAAGTATGGTAAGGCACATCAATCCCTATTGCTACAGGCATTTTCATATACAGTTTCTCTTGGCACTTAGGGCCTGATTCAGAGCCGCTCGTAAGCGTCCGCTCGTTCGCTCCGAGCGATGTTTGCCCAACTGCGCATGCGTACGGATCGTTATACGCATGCGCGAACCAATCAGTGCGGTCGAAATTCATGTGCTCGCAAAATAGCGAATGCCTGCTAATTTGAGTGACAGGAGGAGGCATATGTGGGTGGTAACGGGGGAAGGTGCTTGAAAACGGGGAGTGGAGATCCGAACGCAGGCGTGCTTAAAGGTCAAAACGGGCACTTTATGGGTGTGCATAATTAAAACAGCAGCGTCACTGACCACGTCACTGGGTTATTTTATAGTCAGAACTGCTCGCAAGATTGCGGTAGGAAAAACCAACCACAAGAATAGTGAGCAGGTCATACACTGGTCGATGTACTCGATTAATCTAATAAATAGCGGACATGACGTAGGATGTGGGCGGCCAGGGGGCGTATTTTTTCAAAAAACGACCGCAAGTTTTGTTCGCTCGTTCAGACATAGAGGCGAGAACAGACCGCAAAGAGCGAACGGTTCATTTGAATAGCCACCCCTATTTTCTGGACGAACGACCGCAAATTGCGTCCGGCTCTGAATCAGGCCCTTAGGGCTTGATTCAGCTGTGCACACAAGTATGCAGAATGGGTCCTGCTCAATCGCATGCAATCCCCTGAATGCCTCTGCCTGATTGACAGGCAGAGGCATTTAAGGGGCGGTGTGAGTGTGGGGGCGGCCGACGTTCCCAGAAATTCCCGGGAGTGGCTCGCCCCTAGAGACTGAGTGGACGTACGCAAGCCAGCCAGCCTGAGTGAGCTGAGGCTTACTCAGCTGACCGGCCGCCTGGTGCCATCCACCATCGCGACCATCAATGATCGCGATGGTGATCCCAGCCTGCGACCTTCATTGTAGTGCTGGCATCGCAAATGCAGCAGGGGGTGTCACACACCTAATACAACTGTCACACATTTCCTGCTACATTTGCATAATAGCAAGAATCGTAATTGCAAAGTGGCGTACAGAGTAATGGCAGTGTACAGTATAATATAACAGCGACGTCCAGAGTAACAGCGACGTACAGTATATCAGCGGCGTACAGAGTAACAGCGGTGTACCGTATAATAGCAGCATATAGAGTAACAGCGGCGTAATAGGTCACACTGAGGAGAGAAGTTCTGCATGTCTGTACAATACTGGGGCACTCTACACGTTAACACAAACAAAGTCTGCACCTGCTCACATGCACAGCAGTGACGTTATCCTGCCAGGACATCACTGTACACAGCAAACACTAGCACATACACTTACTGATGCAGCAGCAATAGCTAGCAGGTAGCCAATGGGGGCAGGTTTTTTGCAGCATTAGGCCCGCTGCCTTCACAGATGCACAAATGGCGACATTACAGCCGCGAGGGGGCGGGGTTCCAATCATGGGCCAACAACTGCAGAAACGGAGATACAGCTGTCTTCGTCTGAGAAAAACAAAACCTGGTCCATCAGGGGGGGGTTTCCTGGTACTCAAGATCCCCCTCCCTCCCATACGTGCCGCCCACTGCATCTCCTTATATGCTTAGATACAGTTTTAGCATGCCCTAACAGGAACACTGCAGCAGGTGATGATCATGCTGGTATGTGTAGTTCCACAGCAGCTGGAGTGGCTCAGGTTGCCTATCTCTGGAATAAAGTATAAATGAACCATACATATCATATATATATATATATATATATATATATATATATAAAAGCACCATTACATTCCATAAGGAAATATACATTAGACTAAATACTTGTATCTTACAAAGTAAGCATATTTTACATGCTGCTCTTTCGGCAGCGTCATCTTGAAAAGGCGTCTCACCGGCATAATAACCCAACTGTCCCGATGTCAGCTGCACAGTCTCAAGGGACGGCAAAGTTTTACTCCAAAGTGGACATTTCTGGGCTGTCGTTTCTGTAGATCAGGGTGGGCTTATTTGTCCCAATTGCACATTTCTAAAACATTGGGAGGTGTGAAATAGGTTCTCCTTCCATACCTACAGGAACCTTCACTGGCTGCATATATAGGAGTTTTCACCGGCAGCACATAACGCTGGCAGGGTTTCACCAGTGATGTCTCTTTTAAAAGATAGGCCAGATACAAAAACAAGCTTAATACCCCTGCTTCTGGCAGTCATAGGGCTTTTGGCCCATTGTAAGTATGTCTCTGTCAATTACATATAATTGCACCTTTTTTGTTGCACTTGAAATAGGTGCTTTGTGGCACCTATTATGTCCCAGATTCCTATCATATGTGTTTTAAAACCCCAGGAAAAAGTCTGATATGCCAAACAGACCAGAAGTGTCGGCGTTTGGTAAAACACGGATAATGGGTCCTAGGGGTGTGGATGTGAGAAGAGAAGGGAGGGCTCCATCCACAGGCCATTCCAGGTGTTGGGCCTTTCAGTCTGAGAGCAGGCTGATTAGTAGTTGCACCTGGAAGTGGCTCAGATAAGCTGTGTTAGGTTTTGGGTTCAGTGTCTCACACACCCTGGGAAGAAACAGACACTGAGGTTTGTTCAGAGACACTGTGTTATTTGGAAGTGCTGTGTTTGTGTTTGTGGTAAGGCAGTAGGCCCTGCCACTTGTAGAGAGGGAATACCCTGTCTAGTTAGTGCCCAGACGGGCTAGGATTTATTTTTATGTTTTGCTATTTTGTGTATATTGCACAATAAAACTGATTCCGACCAGCTTGCACGAAAACTCTGGACTGGTGTGTTGTTTCCTGGATGCTGTGTGTAAGGAGGGGTGCATGTACCCCAGGAGAGAGACCCCCTTCCCCGACTATATCATACTACCAATACTTCCAGTTCATGTCACTGAGTATATCTACGCTGTATACAACCAGTGCCTCTTATACCAACCAACATGCACTATTAGTTTATGCAATCTGTTTCTTGAATTAATGGACCTGGTTATCCACCAGATGGAAACTTAAGTAATTTACAGCTACTCAGTAATCAGAAAATGTCCAATACTTTCAATGGGGCATTCTTGTACATTGTTTCGCACACATATGCGGTAACATGCATTTCTAGGGCTCAGTCCTGAGCCTTCCAGAACTGACGAGGAATAACCAGTAGTCTTTGAGGTTTTAGTCAGTTTGTATCCACCTTCCAGTGATTATGAACCTGATAATGGACAATTATGTAAGATCCAAAACTAGGTATACCACACATAAATAAATACGGACAAATGCCTTAAAGACGTGTTACAGCCAATGATCTTTTTCCGTCTTTGATTGTGTATTATTATCACATAATTAGACAGCTCATGTTTTTTCTAACAAAGCCTTGCGTTACGTGGTAGAGGGTAGAGAGGACTTTTCTTCTTGATTAGTGCGAATGTGGAACTGTTTAATAAACAGGGAAAATTAAGTTTCATGTCGGCCATCGGTTGCATTTGGCTCAAGGTCAGTTAACCTTCCTAATTAATTTGGTTACTAAATTGTTTATACATTTCTGGTAACACTGCGAGTGCTGCATAAAACTGCATTACTGCTAGGAATAGATGGGAAATGTTAGGCCATTGTTAATGTCATACATAATTGATCATTATTTGCCAAGTCTGTCTGTTTCTTCTTCCAACAGACTTTAAAGCTTCTCGGGAGATAATAGCTGCACGAAATCCCAGTGAATATCTGATGGCTCAGCCCATTTGTGTTGCTGATATAAAGCATTTTCCACAAAATAACAGTTTATAATTAACAACATCATACCAACATCTGCTAACAGACATTAATAGTAGAAAATGGAATAAATAATAAAACAGTCATTGTGCAATGATCAATAGGTGATGAGGGGATGCAATCAATTACCGGTGTCTGGAACGCCGGCTGATGGAATCCCGACGCTGGGAACCCGACCTGGTACTAAAGATAGGCGTCTAAATCCCGATGCCTATCTTTAGCCAGCTGCCGAAATCCTGACGGCTGCCATCCCGAACAAAGGTAAGTAGGCAATCGTGGCATGTAGCCACGGGGGGGGAGAGTTAGGTTTAGACACCCCCCAGGGAGGGTTAGTCTAGGTGGAGGGGGGTTAGGAACCACTGGGAGGAGGTTAGGGTTAGACACCCCCCAGGGGTGTTTCTAGAGAGGAGGGGGCCCGTGTGCAGTCTCCGACACGGGCCTCCTCGACTCTGTCCGGCGGCCGGCAGCGCACTGAGCTGTGCGCGGCCAGCGCCGGAGTTATAGACTCCGGCGTTATATGCCCAGAGTCTATAGAGTATGCGCAGGTCACCTGGAAAATGGCCACGGCGGCCATTGTACCTGTACTGCGCATGCACAAACGACAGGAAAATGGCCACGGTGGCCATTTTCCAGTCGTTTTTACAGCGTCAGACCCCCGCGTTGACGTGGGACTCCGGAGAGGTAACTAATACTATGGGTGCAGGGTGTGCGGTGTGGGGCCCCCCTGGACCCAGGGGCCCATGTACCCCACACACCCATTATAGCTACGCCCCTGGCACCCCCACAGGAGGGTTAGGTTTAGGGTGTGGGGATGGGGGTTTAGGCACCCTCAGGGGGTCTTAGGGTTAGGCACCACCCCAGGAGCAGTCAAGCTCCAAAAATATAATATTTTCGGAGCTTGATGAATTCTGTCCCCATACTAGTATATGGGGACAGCGGGTCATTCCGGGAGAGGAAGGTAAGTAGGAGATTTCTGTGATACTAGTATATGGGGACAGCGGGTCATTCCGGGAGAGGAAGGTAAGTAGGAGATATCTGTGATACTAGTGTATGGGGACAGTGGGCTATTCCGAAAACAGAAGGTAAGTAGGAGATATCTGTGATACTATTGTATGGGGACAGTGGGCCATTCCGGGGAGGAAGGTAAGTAGGAGATATCTGTGATACTAGTGTACAGGGCCGGATTAAGGGGGGGCGACAGGGGCGATCGTCCCTGGGCCCCCACACCTGAAGGGCCCCCACACCCATCTGGGTTAATGTGAACTGGAGGAGACGGAGCCAGTTCCGCCTCCTCCGGCCAACCTAACCCCGGCGCCGCAGGGAGGCATTATTTGCCAGATGCCCGCTGATTGTAATCAGCGGGCGCCTGGCTCCCTCCCCGCAGTGTCAGCCGGAGCCGGAGACTGGAGCTCATTCGTGAGCTCTGGCTTCCGGCTCACGCAGTGCACTATGGGAGAGACGTCATGACGTGTCTCCCATGGTGCAGAGGAGCAGCCGGGCGGAATGGACGTGGACGGCAGCGGGAGTGGGGTTTAAGGTAAGTATTAGCTTTTTTTTTTTTTTCAAGTGCAATTGGCTTTTCTACTGGAGGCATTACTCGGTGGGGATTACTACTGGGGGCATTACTCAGGGGGGTGACATTACTACAGGGGGCATTACTCTGGGGGGCATTACTATTGGGGGCACCACTTCTGGGGGCATTACTCAGGGGGCATTAATATTGGGGACCTCTACTCTTGGGGGCTTTACTACTTGAAGGCGAGGCATTACTACTGGGGCATTACTACAGGGGGCACTACTACTGGGGCCACTACAACAGAGGGCATTACTACAGGGGCACAACTACAGGGGTATTACTACTGAGGGAATTTATACAGGGGGCATTACTACTAGGGCATTACTATTGGGCACACACAGGGGGCATGACTACTGGGGGGCATTACTATTGTGGGCACAACTACAGGGGTATTACTACTGGGGGTAGTCATACAGGGGGCATTACTATTGGGGACACAACCACAAGGGGCATTACTACAGGGGGCATAACTACTGGGGGCACTACTAATGGGAGTATTGCATAGGGGGCACTGCATAAGGGGCACCACTCCTGGGGGCACTGCATAAAGGGCACCACTACTGTGGGCCATGCATACGGGGCACTACCACTGTGGGCACTGACACTACTGGGGTCCCCATTGCGCATACCCCCAGTTTGTCACATTTAATAGGGGCCCCCACATGTTTGTTGCCCAGGGGCCCCCACAGACCTTAATCCGGCCCTGCTAGTGTATGGGGACAGCGGGCCATTCTGAAAACAGAAGGTAAGTAGCAGATATCTGTGATATCTCCTGCTTCACCTTCTTAGTGAATGGCCCGAATACTTAATTTTAACAATTGCAGGTGAAAATGTGCTTTTTCACCTGCTTTTGTCAAATTAAGTGATGATGAATAGGCCCCTTAGTGTTTTAAATTAGTTTTAATTGATTGTCATTCCTGTGTAGAAATGCTCTTTCCCAAATCAAAGGCCAAGCTAGGCTGTCACTAACTTAGGGTGCAAGGTTTTGTTGGTGCTTAATGGGGGAAATTCAATTGCTGGTGAAGGGTGCGAATTGTCGTTGCCATGGCGTTTAATCGCCAGCAACAGTAGCCTGTGACTGAAATCAAGGGACCATTGCAAATGGAACTGGAATGTTTGATCAACCGTTTTCAACAAGAGAATGTCAACACCGTCAACATGCTTAGTATGTCGCCAGTGACCACATCGATATTCATTATGTCAACTTGATGATGATAGACTATCGGCAAACCGTTCCTGGAGGTCTCGTGGTGTCTTACATACTCCCGGTGGTAGCATCTGCTCCAGCGTTGTCTTCTGGTCACATGAGATGTTCCAGCAGAGACTTCTGAGGAGCGGCGTTCCGGTGAGTATTGTATCCCTATCCCTAACCTCACCCCCTAGAGCCTAACTGTAAAGCCCCCCCGAAGACATCCGAGGTTTCAAGATCTGAGGTTTGACCGCAAAATACACCTTTAGTAAATAGGCCCCTGTATCTTTTCAGGTTTGGTATGAAATCCCCGGCTGTCGGGATACTGCTGGTCAGAATACCGACAGCGGCATCCCGACAGCCAGAATCCCGTCACCCATAGGAACTAACGGTAAGTGTTTTCCTAACCCCTACCCCATACTCGTCTACCTTTTCGTTCATCTCCCCGGGAGAAGCCCGGGGAGGAGAAGCAGGTGAGTTGCGATGGGGGCGGGGCCTGACAAATCACGTCAAGCCCCACCCCCTTCATGGTAAATTACCACGCTTGGCGCACATTTACATAGGGGCCGTGGCTAAATTACGAGATTAATGAAGAATCGTGACATTAAGCCCAGCCCCCTACATGGGGACCCACAATCGCCGTGGGAATTCTCCCCATTCTACCCACTTCACTAGAAGTGGGCAGAATGCAGGAGAAATGCCTACCCTTCCGGGGGTGCGGGGGGTTACCCGAAAAATCAGGAGCCTCCCGCGAATTCCAGGAGGGTAGGCATGTATGCTACCCTAACCCTCCCTCCCTGGTGACTAAATCTATCCTCCCCCTCCAACATCCTAATCCTAACACCCCTCCCCAGTGCCTAAACCTAATCTCCCCCCTAGTGCCCAAACCTAAACTCCACTCCCCACACCCTAATCCTAACCCTCCCTCCCCAGTGCCTAAACTTAACCTCCCCCCCTAGTGCTTAAACCTAAACTCCCCCTCCCCGCACCCTAATCCTAACACCCCTCCCCAGTGCCTAAACCTAACCTCCCCCCCTAGTGCCTAAACCTAAACTCCCCCTCCCCAAACCCTAATCTTAACACTCCCTCCCCGATGCCTAACCCTCCCCCTAGTGCCTAACCCTAATCTCCCCCTAACACCCCGATACTTACCTTCAGGATGCCAGTGGTCGGGATACTGGTGCCAGAATCCCGACCTGTCAGGATTTCGGTGCCGGTATTTAGACCATCGTCATACCGCACGCTTTTCCTAGAAAACTGTGAAATGCATTTTACAGTACAGAGGGCCTGATTCAGAGCCGGACGCTCTGACAGAGCGCTCACTCTGAATCAGGGCCAGCCTTCTATTTTTTTAGAGCGGTTTCCTGGCTGCTCACTTAGCTGTGGGTGACCACCCACAGCTATAGCGAGCGGCCACGAAGATGGTCGCGATGGTCAGAGCCGAAAGCACTCCCACTGACATCACTTGTGATGTCAGTGGGGCCACCCCCAGACGGTAGGCATTCCCATGGGAACGCCTCCGTCTGGGCAGCCACGCCCCCGCCCCGCCCACCAAAGGAGGCGTGCTGTCACTCAACAGCGACAGCACGCCCCTTTTGGTACGAGACCCGGGTCTCGCGCATCCGCACGACGGAGCCGGTTCTGAATCAGGCCCACATTCCCCTGCAAAAAACAGATAATAATAAGTGACAATACAGGAATTGCATAGATGTCCCCTACTGTATCACTTACCGTCCAATCATATCCCGCGTTGTGGACGTATTCATATACCTTGGCACGTATATACGTATACAGACATGGAAACCTGTATTCATTGTGTGTTGTTTTTATGTACTAAAACAGCCTTTTGTAAAATGGAAAAAGCCAATCTGTAACTTGCTAGCAGAACAACACATCAACAACTGTTAGAGCTGACTAGAAGGTTAAATATTAGGAAGAAAAGCAATTTCTCTTGTCTATTCAGCTCAGCGGTGTGTTAGATTGCAGTTGGAGTGTGCTTATGGAGTGTAGGATATGAAGTACACTAATCAATCCCTGCTGCTTCATACAGAGATTCTCCTCATATCAGGTCTCGGCCCTCCGGCTTTCCAAAAGCCAATTCCATAAAAATAAAAATTGTGACCTGCAGCGAGAGGGTGAAGCTGAGTTTCCCCCCTTGTGATTAATCTCTTCTTGGGTGGCTCTCTCGGAACAGGAAAGGAAAAAAAACCCAGGCGGACAACGGCCGCGTGCAAGATGGTTTCCTATTGAATGAGCCCAGTCCTCTGTAGCCTGCTTATCGAATGAAAGAATTCATTTTTTTTTCTATATTGCCTCATGTTGACATTGAGAAAATGAGCTATCAAATGCTATGATTAAACTTCAGCTGACATAATTGTCGTCCGAGCAGCCGCCAAGCATTTTTTTTTGTGTAACCAGCGCTGAATGGTTCGCTAGTAATGCTCCATTGGAACAGGTTGTTGCTGCTAGCTAAAGAAACAAGGCTTGAAATTAACTTTTTCCAATCCGCGGACAAAATTAAAGAGAGGGGTTTTTTTTGCCGTCAGGCCGCCACTAGAAAAATGGGATCCGCTCGCAGGTGCCTTTCATTATTGGTTGGGGGAACGTAAAGTAAAAAATTGGTTCAGGCTTTCGAAATATGCTTCTATGTTTGTTGTAGAAAGTGTCAGCAAAGTCTTTGGCAGCAAATTCGGCGCTGTCCAGCGAGGTATGAGTAGGCCAGGCGAGGATGGTCAGATGTCCGCGCATTTCTGAAAGACTCATCAGCCACCACCCAAAAAATGGGTGAAAACCTGACATTTCCTCCATCAGCACAAGCTGGGAAAAGTTAAAAATTGCTTCAAGTCCCAGTAAATTCTATTATATATAATGCTTACAAAAACATTGTAAATTACAATTCTGCAAAATAACAATAGTCCTGATACCCCTTCACCCTGACGACAGAAAGACTTGAACGAGGACCGGGCAGTATTTTAGGTTAAAAAAAATAAAAGTTGCATTAAATTAATGGTATGGTTTTTTTTTTTTTTTATTATACTAGGCAGCGCATTGAAGTGATATTCCCTGATCCACTGTCCAATTAATGGTCAGAAAAGCACTTTGCATTGAGGTATTTACATAAAGCAGACACCAAACGGTCTGATGAGTCAAATGTGTCCATGTCCGGTCGCATGCCTGTGACTTTATGCAAATGCCTCTACAAAGCCCCTCCCTAGTGTACATCAGGGTTGCCTACCCTCCCGATTCGGGCGGGAGCCTCCCGATAAACGGGTGCAGCTCCCACCCCCCCGGAAAGGCAGGCAAGCCTCCCGCCTGCCGCCGATCCCCCACCCCCCCTCCCCATTACCTGGTAAACCCCCGCAGCGGGGGGGGGGGCGCTGACGCGATTCGCGTCATGCCTTTTTTCCTGCATTGTGTAGCGGGGGCGGGGCTAAAAGGACGCAATCGCATGGCCCCGCCCCCTGTCACGCCCGCAAACCGACCTCAGCTCGTTTGGACCACCCCTTTTTGTCGGCCACGCCCCCTGTTCTGCCGATCTGGCTGCTCCCTCCCGGAAGGAGCAGCCAGATTGTCGACAAGTATGGTGTACATCAGTGCGCCCTAATGTCAAATGACTGAGAGGTCCACTGTCAGTGTCCAACTCCATATACGCTGAAATATCAGTTGCACCTGTCCTATGGCAGATTTTCCAGCGGAATATGGCCTTCATTGTGAACAATTCTGCGTCTCTCTAGGCAACCACTATCTGCGACGCTCCCAAGACATGCCTATACAGGGCCGGATTAAGGCTTGTGGGGGCCCCAGGGCAACAAAGTTGTAGGGGCCCCCTTCAAAGCCACATGGAGCCTCCCCCAAGCTACACAGAGCCCTACCCACCCTTCCCCCAAGCCACACGGAGCCTACATACTCACCTCCCGATTCCAGGAGAGCTGCTCCCGAGCCCCTTCATCAGCGTCACGGATGTCATGTGTCATGTGACGCCGATGAGGGGACTTGAGGGCCGCTCTGCACTGTATGCAGCAGGACTGACTGTGCTGCTACATGCAGTAAAACACAGCTGAGCACCCAGCAGGAACAGGTGCCACTGGACACCTGTCTTTGGCAGGGTTACATCGACCCTGTGTGGGGGCCCATGTCGCCTCCCTCCTTAATCCGACCCTGCGCCTATACTGTAACACGCCCATAAGACTGTCCATCTTTGTGTGTCTGGTAAGCCACCTCCGTCATCACCCAGGAATGCTTAATACATTTGCAAAACAGTTCTGAGGCCGTGTGTCACCAGTGCGCCTAAATCACTGAAGTCTTGGGTTCGATTCCCACCAAGGCCCTATATGTGTGGAGTTTGTATGTCCTCACTGTGTTTGCATGGGTTTCCTCCAGGGGCTTCGGCTTCCTCACATACATTACTGGTAGGGTTAATTGGCTTATGACAGGGGTTCCCAAGCTTTTTTGAACCACGGCGCCCTACAGTATCAGCATTGTATTCATGGCACCCCTAAGCCAAAAGTTTGTTAATGATGATAAGTTCAGGAAAAAAAAAATGATTAGTAAATTGTGCTCCTGTCATCCTTAGGCTCAGTTATATGGTAGTGGACAGGTTTGCACTTCTGTTTGTCCACATATTTACATTACATTGACTATAAATAATTTAATTTGGTGCTAGACCACCAACCGGAGGCACCCCTGCAAGTGTCCTGAGGCACCCCAGAGTGCCACGGTGCACAGTTTGGGAACCACTGGCTTATAACAAAAAATTTACCCTAATGTGTATGTGTGTGTCCATGTGATAGGGAATATAGATTGCAAGCTCCACTGGGGCAGGGACTGATAACTAAATATTCTCTGTAAATCTCTGTGCACTATATAAGAACAGTAAATAAATAATAAATGTTACACACATATTGTATGTGGGGTGGGGGTGATACCATGAAGCTCCATGGTGATAAGAGAGGCCTAAGGTGACAGTAGATGTAACCTGGTTTGAGGTGAGGGGTTTCCAGTCAATAGATAGACAGTAATTAGATAGACAACAGATGTTAGACAGGCAATAGGTCAACAGGTACAAAAGGTCTACAGGGTCAAATGGTCGACACAAAATGGCCGACACAAAAATGGTCGACACCTTTTTTTTTTTTTAGGGTTAGGCACTAGAAGGGATGGTTAGGGTTAGGTGTAATACCCTGCTATGCAAGGTATTATGCCTGACACTGTGCGGACAATTCCCAGAAATCTCTGCAGCTGCTCAGGAGGTCAGGAGCAGGTCACATGATCAGTATCAGGCAAGTGTCAATTGAAAGCAGTTGGTCCGTGCTTGCCGACATTCTAGCTGCCCCCTCAGGGCGGGAGCAGGCAGGTCGACATAGCAGGGGGGAGGCGCGGCATAAGGGTCCACAGTTTCAGGGACAGTGACGCCTCTGTGGATATCCATACACCGTAATGTTCAATATTTTCGCTAAATAAATGTGCACCGAGGAAAGGCTGTACAGTGGTCAGCACTGAACACAAGTCTGCATACGCACGCACCCGGTCGCTGTTAAAATATGCTAATGAATGCAATCGCAAAGCCGCCGCTGCACAATATGCAGACGCCCAGCACTACATAATGCCACCCCCTTACCTTTACTCACATCCACAATACCACGCTGTACTGTGTAAACATCGATAACATCGAGAACCATCTAACCCATTAGCATAATAGTGGTTGACCTGTCCTCACTCAGGATTTTGTCCGCTTCCTGTGAGCATCTGGAGCTCTGGCTGCGTCTTCCGACGCAGGGGCTTAATTATACACGCCCCTGTAATGGCGTTCAAACGCACAGGCACACCTGCGTTTCTCTGTCCACCTGCCCGTTACCACCCACTTCCTGTCAATCTCTTTATGAGGGCACTGCGTGCTCATTGCGTTCGTTTCCCGATTGCAGCGGCCGGTTCGCGCACTCGCACTGCGACTTATACACTATGTGCAGAACGCAAACATCGGCCGGGTGAGTGCGTCTTTGCGCTTGCGTTCCTTGGTGAATCAGGCCCAGTGCGTGCTGGACTTTTCCCGGGACATTGTACTCCTTACTGAGTTTATAGTGCAGACTTTATAAGTGCAGCAGGTTGTAACTGTACTTTACATTATTTGGCGAGATCCCATACAGTATTATGGTATAATACAGTGGTTACGGTTATTACTATATAGATAGTTATAGCTAGGCATTGCATTCGGCACGTGTTTTATACTAATGATAGTTTTACCTAAAACCTCTGCTGTGAAAGCTTTGATGGTAGTAATTGGTGCCAGAAGGGAACCTAAGTGGACTGATATACTTGCAGAGACGTATATTTACGTATATTCTGTATAGTATCGTTATTGCATGCTCCAACGTTTATTGAAGGTACAGTAGTCCCAATGACGAAGTGATCCAGCATAATAAAGCCAATATCCCTTTACCTATTGTCTGGTTACTGCATTGGGTTGTGGGGGAGATCTCAATCTCTCTGCCATTGTGAGGAGTCCAGAAAACAAGTAGGTGCCATCCTTAATACTTCACCGTCACCACAGATAGGGTGTTACATAGGCACTTACCCCGACGGTTAGGGTTAGGCACTAAGAAGGTGGGTTAGGGTTAGGCACTTACCGCAACAGTTAGGGTTAGGCACCAGGAGGGTGGGTTAGGGTTGGGCACTTACCAGATGGTTGGGTTAAGCACTAGGAGGGATGGTTAGGGTTAGGCACTTACCCCGATGGTTAGGCACCAGGAGGGTGGGTTAGGGATGGGCACTTACCAGAGGGTAAGAGTTAGGCACTTACCCCGACGGTTAGGGTTAGGCACTAAGAAGGTGGCTTAGGGTTAGGCACTTACTGCAACAGTTAGGGTTAGGCACCAGGAGGCTGGGTTAGGGTTGGGCACTTACCAGAGGGTTGGGGTAAGCAGTAGGAGGGATGGTTAGGGTTAGGCACTTACCCCGACGGTTAGGCACCAGGAGGGTGGGTTAGGGATGGGCAGCACTTACCAGAGGGTAAGAGTTAGGCACTTACCCCGATGGTTAGGGTTAGGCACCAGGAGGGTGGGTTAGGCACCAGGAGGGAGTGTTAGGGTTAGGCACTTACTTTAGGGTAATAGTTAGGCACTTACCCCGACGGTTTGGGTTAGGCACCAGGAGGGTGGGTTAGGGTTAGGCACCAGGAGGGAGTGTTAAGGTTAGGCACTTACTGGAGGGTAAGAGTTAGGCACTTACCCCGACGGTTAGGGTTAGGCACCAGGAGGGTGGGTTAGGGATGGGCACTTACCATAGGGTTGAGGTTAAGCACTACGAGGGATGGATAGGGTTAGGCACCAGGATGGAGTGTTAGGGTTAGGCACTAGGAGGGACGGTTAGTGTTAGGCACCAGGAGGGAGTGTTAGGGTTAGGCACTAGGAGGGACGGTTAGGGTTAGGCACCAGGAGGGAGTGTTAGGGTTAGGCACTTACTGGAGGGTAAGAGTTAGGCACTTACCCCGATGGTTAGGGTTAGGCACCAGCAGGGTGGGTTAGGGTTAGGCACCAGGAGGGAGTGTTAGGGTTAGGCACCAGGAGGGAGTGTTAGGGTTAGGCACTTACTGGAGGGTAAGAGTTAGGCACTTACCCTGACGGTTAGGGTTAGGCACCAGCAGGGTGGGTTAGGGTTGGTCACTTACCAGAAGGTTGGGGTAAGCACTAGGAGGGATGGCTAGGGTTAGGCACTTACCCCGATGGTTAGGGTTAGGCACCAGGAGGGTGGGTTAGGGTTGGGCACTTACCAGATGTTTGGGGTAAGCACTAGGAGGGATGGCTAGGGTTAGGCACTTACCCCGACAGTTAGGGTTAGGCACCAGGAGGGTGGGCTAGGGATGGGCACTTACCAGAGGGTTGAGGTTAAGCACTAGGAGGGATGGTTAGGGTGAGTCACCCGATGGTTTGGGATGGAAGCCAAAGGGAGGGTTAGGTTGAATATTAGGGCTAGAAAAAAAATACGTGACAATTTTTATTTCGACCATTTTTTTGTGTCGACCTTTGACCATATCACCTTTTTTGTATATGTCGACATTTATCCATGTACAACTTTTCTGTGTCGACCTATTGCCTGCCTAAAATATGTTGTCTATCTAGACATTGTCTATCTAAATACTGTCTATCTTTCAAACCAAAACCTGGTGTGAGCCATTTTTGCGCTCTGAGGTTAGAAAATCCCACTTGTATATGTTTTCCTTAGAGCCTGATTCAATGGCGGACCCTGCTGCACCCACTCTTGCGTCTGTGCCAGAGATGCCGCTGCGATAATTAGAAAATGCCAGTATCTGCCTTTCACTGGTGTAGCAGCCGACGTCTGAGTGTGCTAGGAAAGAGACGCTCACTTTCAGCGCCTCCGCACGCTTTAACACCGCCAGTGATCAGGGTCACGCCACTATCGCCGCACTATCGCGTGCACCATTGACACTTGCCCCAACCCTATGTCAGGCGCAGGGTCTCCGTCCGAACTCTGTCTAAACATGGTCTCTGAGAACGTAGCCGCTTTCACTGACATGCCCATGACACTCCCCTAACACGCCCACGCAATGTCTTTGTTCACTTCAGGCCACCTCCCAGTCACCACCCATGAACGCCCATGGTTTTCTCCCGCCAGTTCTCGTACCAGCAAACCCATATGCAGCAATTACAGTACTTTGTGCGTACACACAGGGTAACACACGCCATAGGGGTTTAGTCCAAACTATTTAGCGTCTGCGCAGTAGTGAATAATCGCTCAGCTACGTAAACATTCTATGTTGTGTGCAGTTAGCCCGCATCTCTGAACCAGGCCCCTTGTCTGTAACTTTTTTGTATTATAAATAAAGTTGATACATAAAAAAAAAATCTCATCTCAGGTGTCTGTGCGGTGGGGAGAGGAGCAGGAGCCCGGCAGTTGTCACCTCCCAGGTGGCTGTGCGGTGGGGAGAGGAGCAGGAGCCTGGCAGTCGTCATCTCCCAGGTGGCTGTGCTGTGGGGAGCCAGGTGGCTGTGCGGTGGGGAGAGGAGCAGGAGCCTGGCAGTCGTCATCTCCCAGGTGGCTGTGTGGTGGGGAGAGGAGCAGGAGCCTGGCAGTCGTCACCTCCCAGGTGAATGTGCGGTGGGGAGTGGAGCAGGAGCCTGGCAGTCGTCACCTCCCAGGTGGCTGTGCGGTGGGGAGAGGAGCAGGAGCCTGGCAGTCGTCATCTCCCAGGTGGCTGTGCGGTGGGGAGCCAGGTGGCTGTGCGGTGGGGAGAGGAGCAGGAGCCTGGCAGTCATCATCTCCCAGGTGGCTGTGCAGTGGGGAGAGGAGCAGGAGCCTGGCAGTTGTCACCTCCCAGGTGGCTGTGCGGTGGGGAGAGGAGCAGGAGCCTGGCAGTCGTCATCTCCCAGGTGGCTGTGCGGTGGGGAGAGGAGCAGGAGCCTGGCAGTCCTCACCTCCCAGGTGGCTCTGCGGTGGGCAGAGGAACAGGAGCCTGGCAGTCGTCACCTCCCAGGTGGCTGTGTGGTGGGGAGAGGAGCAGGAGCCTGGCAGTCGTCACCTCCCAGGTGGCTGTGCGGTGGGGAGAGGAGCAGGACCCTGGCAGTCGTCATCTCCCAGGTGGCTGTGCGGTGGGGAGAGGAGCAGGAGCCTGGCAGTCGTCACCTCCCAGGTGGCTGTGCGGTGGGGAGAGGAGCAGGAGCCTGGCAGTCGTCATCTCCCAGGTGGCTGTGTGGTGGGGAGAGGAGCAGGAGCCGGGCAGTTGTCATCTCCCAGGTGGCTGTGCGGTGTGGAGAGGAGCAGGAGCCGGGCAGTTGTCATCTCCCAGGTGGCTGTGCGGTGTGGAGAGGAGCAGGAGCCTGGCAGTCGTCATCTCCCAGGTGGCTGTGCGGTGGGGAGAGGAGCAGGAGCCTGGCAGTCGTCATCTCCCAGGTGGCTGTGCGGTGGGGAGAGGAGCAGGAGCCTGGCAGTTGTCATCTCCCAGGTGGCTGTGCGGTGGGGAGAGGAGCAGGAGCCTGGCAGTCGTCATCTCCCAGGTGGCTGTGCGGTGGGGAGAGGAGCAGGAGCCTGGCAGTCGTCCCCTCCCAGGTGGCTGTGCGGTGGGGAGAGGAGCAGGAGCCTGGCAGTCGTCATCTCCCAGGTGGCTGTGCGGTGGGGAGAGGAGCAGGAGCCTGGCTGTCATCACCTCCCAGGTGGCTGTGTGGTGGGGAAGTCCCGGTCAGAAGGTGGAAGAGAACTGAGGGCTGGTTTATTATAATGGATGGTGCTTATCGCGCATCTGCAGTTTACACAAACCCTCACAAAAATCGTGAGTCTCCTGCAGGTTCCGATAGAGTAGGTAAGTATGGGCAAAGCTAGTCAGTAGCTTAGGGTGCCATGGTATGAGAGACGCCTAAACAATGAGGGCGCTGCGTCTTTTGCTGCAGCCCGACTGCATCTTTATGCTAATACTGCGGCCGATGGACTTCATACAGAGATGTCCACCGGCTGCAGCGCTAATCCTTGCTGTCTGTACTAAGTCACACCATCCGGGCTTGATTCAGACGTTCAGTGTCCATGTTGGATGGTAGCGTCGGACGTTTTTAATTAAGTCTTCACATGCGTTCTAATGGTTACCGCACAAAGACACAGATCAAAATTCCACGCCGATCAATGCAATTTTGGTGGATGGTTCTGGGAGGCAGCTAACTAGTCGCGGACGTATCGCGGTCCAAAGACGCAGTTGCACTCACCTCGGGGCCATGTTAAGATGGAGATATGACACCTGCCATAGGGTAGGTACGATCTCCAATGATGCGACTGATGAGACCGATAGCGCGTCTTCAAACGGACAGCGGCGGATAAGTGCCACAGCCCTCATACACAGTGGCGTCACAAGGGGGGTGCAGGCTGCAGAGGGGTGACACCAAAGTGCCGACTCCTCCTTAGTGCCAGGAGTCGGGTGTTGGACTGTAGCATTATGTGCAGCAGTCGGCTCCTGACACAGTGAGGGAGTTGGCGCTGCACAGTGGTCCCAGAGGGTAGTCCACACCTCCGGGACCCCCGGAGTGAATGAAATCAGGGTTTCGGGACGCGAGGCCACGCTCCTGCCCATGATGCCACGTCCCTTTTTGCCAGTGCCACTGGCTCACACACAGTAACACACTGACTAACACACTGACTCACTCTCACATACACTGACTCACACACTGACTCCCTCTCACATACACTGACTCACACTCTAATACACTGACTCACAGTTGCCTATACCTGCTGTGCTGCCTACAGCTTCCTCCAGGGGGAGCGCCTCTGCTCCAACTGACTGAGCGACTGTGTAATGCCACTTAGCCAATCAAGAGCACAGTAGAGGCTGCTGAGGAATTCCTCCCCTAAATCCTGGCGCCCTAGGCAGTTGCCCTAAGCTGGCTGCTGGTAGTGCAGGGCCTGGCCATAAGTATACATATTCCGTAAGTATATAAGTGTGCCATTTAGAACAATTGCAACAAATTGCATTTAAATTGAGAGAAATGGCCCTAGGCAGTTGTCCATACATATGGATTTGGACTAGATACTGAGAACTGCGTCCCATGCACCACACAGAGCAGTGGTACTGTGCATACAGTATGTACACAAATACTAGACAAGAGCAAACATTCACCTTCCTTCTACAGGTCTGTGCAAATACAAGTGCACAGTAATGCTCCAGCTGACAACGCACATCCGTCAGAGTCTCAAAGTTGTGTCTTTACATTGTACGCTAAAAAGAACTGAACTTAGGAGCTCGTTCAGACCCGCTCGCTAAGATGCATACTCTCCCTGCTGCCGATGGTGTGCAGTGTGTATGCAGGGCTGCCATCAGAGATTGTGGGGCCCGGGACTCACAAAATAGGCAGGGCCCCTCCTCTTGGGGGGGGGGGGGGGGGCAGTTAAGTGGGAATTGCTGTTGATAATGTGGGTGGAGCTACGGCAGAGGTGGGACATTAATTGGTGCATAAACCAGTTTAAAATAATTATCAAAGTTTGGGCTGTGGTGGGTGCACTGCTAACATGTCAATCTATAATATAAAAGTGTGGGTGAGAGAGCAGAGTAAGGGTGTGAAAGAACAGGGTGAGGATGGGAGAGCAGGCTGAGGGTAGGAGAGTAAGGTGAGGGTAGGAGAGTAAGGTGAGGGTGGCAGAGCAGGCTGAGGGTAGGAGAGTAAGGTGAGGGTAGGAGAGTAAGGTGAGGGTGGCAGAGCAGGCTGAGGGTAGGAGAGTAAGGAGAGGGTGGCAGAGCAGGCTGAGGGTAGGAGAGTAAGGTGAGGGTGGCAGAACAGGCTGAGGGTGGCAGAGCAGGCTGAGGGTAGGAGAGTAAGGTGAGGGTGGCAGAGCAGGCTGTGGGTAGGAGAGCAAGGTGAGGGTGGCAGAGCAGGTTGAGGGTAGGAGAGTAAGATGAGGGTGGCAGAGCAGGCTGAGGGTAGTAAAGTAAGGTGAGGGTGGGAGAGCAGCAATCTCTGTACCTGGTGTGTCTCCACCACATTGGAAGTGGGATCCCCTGCAGCCTCTCCTGCCCATCTGAGCTCTTCACTATCGTGCTGCAGCAGATGTACATAGCTTCTCCCCCCTGTGATCCGGCTCCTCACTCTCCCCCGGCTGTTCTCTGCCCAGCCTCTCCCTTCTTGCTGATGGTTGCTGGACTGCGGCTCCTGTTTACACTCACCCGGCAGGCCGGCAAGTGAGAGGGGCCCGGCTAGCAGCAGCATTTCTAACTTAGTGCTGGCCGCAAGTTAATCGGAGGACAGGCAGCCAATCAGGTAGCCGCCGCTGTGGCAGCTATTGATTGGCTGCCGGTCCGCGAGCTACAATTGGCTCCCAGCCAATCAAATATGTCGCCGACGGTTATCCACTCTGCTGCCAGCCTGCCATCCGGGCCCCCTTTGTGCCCGGGCCCGGGACATTAGGCCCGGCAGTCCCCCCCTGATGGCGGCCCTGTGTGTATGTATTGTGCGCATACCTTAGCAAAAGTTCACAATGCATTCGCTCGCTGCGCATAGACAGCCCAGCAGAGTGAGTGACAGGAGAAGCCGTTTGTAGGTGGTAACAGGGGCTGGCCATTAAAAGCTCGGGAGTGGAGGTGCAAACGCAGGCGTGCCTGAGCATCTCACCAACGTTTCAGAGGTGTGCATAATTATAAGACAGCATCATAGTACACGTCACCTGGCTGGTTTTTACACCGAAGTGCTCGCAGTGCTTACGGCAGGGTATGGTCAACCTCAAGCGCTGCTGCGATAGCGTCCGATGTGACCCGATGTACCGATGGTTGCATACACTTGGACATGACATGCACAAGTGGGCATCTTTTAACAGGCTGCAGGTGGGTGTCTACATACACTATGTGATCGCTCTCTAAGAAATACTGGGCGTGCTAATGCATTGCTGTGTATGATAGCACTGCCTACGCAATTTGCATACACATCGTGTGAGCGATCGCATCTAACGTGCGGCTCTGAATCAGGCCCTTAGTCTTAGAGTAAAATTAGCTGTAATGTGCAGTAGAAATAGGGTAGTACCACATCTCCAAAAGCAGGGCAAGGAAACTAGAGACCTAGGGGGTAAATGTACTAAAGTGGGAGTTGTCAGAAGTGGAGATGTTGCCCATAGCAACCAAACAGATTATACTTAACATTTAACTAGCACCTTCTAGAAGTTAATACAGTAGCTAGAATCTGATTGGTTGCTATGGGCAACATCTCCACTCTCACTTTAGTAAATATACCCCGTATTGCAGCTCTGCCCTAAATGATTTATTTTCATGAGGAACACACAGATTTCTAAGTAAAGGCTCTACATCAGTCTTGTATGGCCCAGACGTTTGAAGAAGTCCGTGACCAGCATTCAATGAGCGTCTTCAGCTGTTATCCAGAGTTCTGTCCCTTTGGCCTCGCCGCCGTCCATTAGGCTGAACTTAATTGGAAGGAAAATATATTTTAATCTACAGTCATTCTCTGCAACTTCTTTCAAACGGGCAGTTACGGGAAATAAGTGTAAAAATACGATCCAGAAACTACTTAAAAGGGAAGTTTGGCATCCTCTCAGGAATAGTAATTGTGAGTAATATATGTCACACCCAATAATCAAAATTTCTCCGCATGTAGATGACGAAGGTAAGATCGCATCGCCAAATTCCTTACTGGTCTTGGAATCAGACAGAGTAACGACACCTCTGATTTTTGGAAGACATGCGGCGAGGAACAGGATTTATTCTAGTTTAATAACCAAGAGATGTAAAGACAGCAAGTCAGGGTATGTCACCCCCGGGTGGGTCTCTTCTACTGGGATCTGTTGGGGACATTTCATCCTCAGCGATGATTGGTCCACTGCCCAGCGAGAGAGCTGGGATGACCATCGGTGGGCAAAACCATGGATGGTTCCCCATGGATGGCTCCATACCATTGAGGTTAACCAGCAATGGTGACCATCAGTGGTGGCTCTAGAGGTGGGGCTGCAGCGCAGTCCAAAATTCAAATAGGGGAGTCACACCAACTACCAGTGAGTCCCACCCAGTGATGTTTGGCAGTGTATGAAATGGCAGTTGGTGTGGTTCCCCTATTTTTAATGTGGACTGTGCTACAGCCTCACCTCTGGAGCCGCCACTGGTGACCACCGATGGCTAACCCACCAATGGCCTTCCCTATATTGCATTAGCCAAACATCACTAATTTTTCTGTGCACCTCTATGGGGTGCCAGAGAAAACTAGCGATCTATTGGCTCTAACGTGCCTTCACTTCAGTTTCGGGAGATGTTTTGCAACCATCATGGAGAACTCAAACGCCCCCTATGGCTGGTACTTCATTTCACACGATCTGTTCAAGCAGGATGGCTGACTTCACTCATGTTAATGAATGTAAATATGAAAAGTGACTTGCTGTGTGCCATAGCACCGCGCTTTGGAGACCTGGCCTTGCAAAGAGTAGGCTAGAAGGAGAAAGCCTCTTGAGACACCCAACAAGATGGACAGAGGTGCCACTAGGACAGCAACCGTGGCACCGCCTCGGCCCTGCTCCCAGGGTACAGCTCTGTGATGGTATAAATTCGCTAATATACGGTATTTTTAGGTCTCAGCCTCCAGAGCGGTCCTCAGTAGATAGCAGATGACAGTTCAAAGGAATGAGACAGGAATGGCTACCAGTAGTTGGCGTCACAAGCAGAACAATCAGAGTCATGTACAAGCAATTTTATTGCAGCACCATGTTACCATACAGCTGAAAGTTGGGTACGGCCACAACCTCTGTCGCATTACACAAGTCCCCCTGATTAATTCTTATGCTGGTCTTGGCTGCATCCTATGTGCTCCAGAAGAAACAATTCCAATGAAAGCTCGGAGGATGTACTAATGGCAAAGAAGATTTGTAACCAGCCAAAGAGACACTCAGAGCAGCTCACGGGATATTTGCTGGTGCAGCTTGTCAGTGCAGCTGCGGTCTGTGTCAGAGGGTCCAGCCACACACACCTTACCAGCTTCCACCTCCTGTGTAGTAGATCTATGCCTCCATATGTCCCATTGTTTCATAAGGAAGGATCTGGTGAGTTTAGGGTACCCCTCGGTTCTTTAGCTTGCTGCTCTCTATCCCTCCAATATCAAAGACAATTCTAAACCTTGTCCATGGTCTAATTATCAATTCTAGCAGATATGAAGCTTTCTCCAACTACAATCTGACCAGTGCTTGGAGGTGTTAGCTGCGGGAAGGGGGTTCGGTCTAGGCACCACGGAGGGGGATTAGTGTTAGGCTACGGGGGGCGAGGTTAGGGTTAGGCTACGGACCAGTGGGGTTAGGTTTAGGCACTACTGGGGGGGGGGGTTAGGGATAGGCACTAAGGGGGGGGGTTAAGTTTAGACACCAAGGGGGATGGTTAGGTTTAGGCACTCATGGGGAGAGTTAGGATGCAGCGAGGGGAAGGGGGGGTTAGGATGCAGGAACAGAGGGTTAGGAGAAGAAGGGGGAGAGTTAGCATACCTACATGTGCATACTTACTGAGCATCAGGATCCTGAATGCCGGTAATTCATACCCAAGCCAAATAGAACAACATTATACATTTATTATTTATTTATTTATTAACAGTTTCTTATATAGCGCAGCATATTCCGTTGCGCTTTACAATCGTAAGCATTAATAGAACAAAACTGGGTAATAACAGACAGATATATAGGTAGGAAGGCCCTGCTCGCAAGCTTACAATCTATATTTATGTTTAATTATAGTTAGAATTATGCTAAATAATGACTTTAAACAAAAATAAATAAATCTCAATCAAAGGACAACGGTAGAATAAGAATTACTTATACAAAATGAAGTACGTACAACGTATTGTAGCATATTCGTAATTCTCTCTGGGGCCGAAAGTTTCAAACTATTAAAAAAAATAGTAAATTCAGCCAATGGATCGGGGCATGACTCTCCGAGGCTAGAAAGGAATGTGATTTAATTTAATGATAGTGGTGATATATATATAAACAGATTAGAAAAATAAGAATATGCTGAAGAAGAGTCCAAGATAAATGCATTAATTAAGATGTATTTGGCAAAGTTAATCCAATATTTCCTGTAAACCTAATTAGTCTGGAGCCAGTAAAGCTACACCGAGCGCAGGAGGCGTAATTATCAGACATTCGCGGAGTTTGCAAGTATTTATGTCCGGCATAAAAGTACACACACAAATTTTGGAGATTTTGTAAAGACACGGGCAAATGATTCAAGGTCTGAATTATAACGTATCTGATATACAGGATCTTGCAGTGATGATAATGATATTAAAATGCATTTATAAATTACATAAGGGTGTGAAATAGACTGTTACGTGTGTTACGTGAGGGTGGGATGTACTAAGCATGAAAATGCAGCCAAAACTCAGAAAATGCCATTTTGGCCACATTTCCATATGTACCAAGCACCAGAATGCAATACATTCCCGAACCTGGACCCGGTGGGTAACGCCATCTTCAGATGGCATTGCCCAATAGAAGTCTATGGGCTTCTTTCCGCATTTCTTCTGGGAGGGATCCAAAATGGCCCCTCCCAGTGTCCTATACGGCGGTGAGCGATTTTCTGCGCATGCGCAGAGAGACTTCTGGGTATTAAACACGGAAGTCTCTCTGTTGCAGAGGACAGCTCTTATCAGGAGAAACGTGTTTCTAAGTACTGTACATGTACATACCGGCGTAATTAATCGCGCCCTAGACAGTATTTAAACAGGTCACATATTAAACTATCAGAAAGGAATACAGTAGAGATTATTTTTAAAAAAATAGACACCCCTGTCTGGCCCACAATGAGGTGTCAGACCTCATTGTTGAAGAAGACATTGAGCCTGATTTTGTAAGGATCGCAACTGCGATTCCGCAAGCAGTCTGACTGCGATGATATGCCAATCCATTGCGGTCACTATGCTGCAGCAGCACTACATAAGGACGCCTACCTTACCTTACACACATTCGTAATGTTTAGCAAGACTGCAAAACCATCGGTAACATCGAGTACCATCGCAGCCTCACGCACACTTGCACAAGCTCTGACCTTTCTTAGAAATTGCTAAACTTTCTGTACGCAGTGAGAGCCCAGGCTGCGTAGGCCATCGCAGCGGATAATTTAAGCACGCCCATGCAATGGCGTTCAAATGCCCAGTACGCCTGAATTTCGCCGACAACCCCCCCTCACCTTCCAGAAATGGCACTTCCTGTCAATCACTCTGCGATGGGTCTGCGTAGTCACTGCGATCGCAGTCCCAATTGCAGTGACCGGTTTGCAAATGTGCACTGCGATGCATACACATGCACAGAACGCAACAATCGGCCGATAGCGTGCATAATCGCAGTTGCAATCCTTGCTGAATCAGGCCCATTGTCCCCCTTTGCAGGGCTGTTGAGGGGGACAAGTGCGGCGACCCGCATTGTATCTTTTAAAATTTTATGGTGAGGGGCTGTGGCCATGCCCCCGGTAATTGGCCACACCCTGATTCTAGGTCTCACCAACTAAGCATGTTTAGAAGATGTCGTAGGCGCCCTGGGGAATGCATTAAATATCCAACCAATTACTGTAGGTAATGCCCCCTATACTCCTGGGAGGGGACAGCCAAGCATGTCCTGTTGGTGAGGCCTGGGTACAGGTTGGCTAGTCACTACACACTGCAATGCAGTTGGAATATATCACACTATGTATGGGAATAGATATCTGCCATTTTAGATACTACAGCAATGCCTATGAAGGACTATAAAAATGGAACTTCTGTAACTGACTATGGGGGAGATGTATTGACCCTTCTAAAGAGAACAAGTGGAGGTGTTACCCATAGCAATCAATCAGATCCTACCAATCATTTTATAGTATACTAGATAAATGATAGCTAGAAGCTGATAGGTTGCTAAGGGCAATGGCTCCATTTGTCCTCTTTAGAAGGTTTGATAAATCTCAACTCTAGTTAAGCCCTCATAGCTAGTGGTGATTGCCAATAGCTACCTCAGTTCTAGGAGTCTAATGTGCATCCAGTGGCGTCACTTGGGTTGGTGTCACCCAGTGCGCTACTGTTGACTCCTCTCGTATGCCAAAGAAGTGTGGCCTTATTTATGCAATGTATGACATTTTGGGGGCATGAGCGTGTGTCACGCCCTGTTTTCATCGCTCTGGGGGCTTGCCCAATGCTTCCGGGAGCTGCCGGGCAGCTCCCAGCTTCTCCTGAATCCCGGGACAGTATGGATGATGCACATTTTCCATTACCACTGCTCGGTGACACCATCCGAGGTGTGTGACCATGTAAGCGGGGCCGGGTCCAGGGCTAATAGTGCTCTGTGTCGGCCGAGAGCTCTGCGCTCATTATCGCGCGAGGTGCAGTCGCACGTGACTTAAGTTGGGGGCGTGGCCTAATTACCATAGGTCATGCCTCCTTATGTGACGTTATCTGAGGGGCGTGCCCGCATGGCACGCCTCCAAATAACATCAGGCTGGGGGGAGCCTAACTAGCTGGGCTTCCCCCAGCCCTCTCATGGCACTGAATGGATGCAGCGCACATGCGCGCAACATCCATTCAGACTCCGGGGTCCCGGCACTGCCACACAGCTGCGGCGGTGGGGGTCCCCAATCCCCTGATTTGAATACCTGTGGGCCTCTTCGGCCCACGGGTGGAACAACGGGACAGTAATATCCCGCTGTAATAGGGATGCTGGGGAAGGGAGCGCCCTCTATGGGTGGCGTCCCTGTTCAACCGCTCAGGTCGAACACCCCTAGAACCGGCCCTGCATGTAATGGGGAACACCTCTGCTATTTTAGTGTCACTCCATAGAATGGTGTCACCCAGTACGGTGAGCACCCCCCTGGTGAAGCCAGAGGGTGCATCATAGATGTACTCTGCATCCAGGCTCAGTCTTGACTGCAGGACAGGAACAGATCATGGCCTTCAGGGAAGTAATGCTATGTAGCAGCCAATGAGGTACATTATGGGGATGAAGGTCCATGATCAAATGTAGGCCCCAGTCCGGGGTGAAAACTAAATAGACAGATGACAGCAAACACTAGCAAAACTAAAATGCCACACTGCTCAGGTGAAGGGCACATGAAGTGTGTTGATCACAGTGAGCTGATTTGGAATTGTGATTGCAGCTACCAGCTACATACAGCGGAGGCAGCCATTTTGTAGACTGAGTCATGAAAATACAGCAGATCACTTTTTTAGGAAACAGTGGGCCTGATTCAGACCCACTCGCGAGCGGCTGTCCGCTCGCAAGTGGGTCGATGGTCTGCAATGAGCATGCGCACGACGGAGGGAGCTCCGTCATGCGCATGCGCCAGACGCGACGAGCGAAGGACTTTCCTTCGCTCGTTGTGTCTGATCAAAGGGGGCGTGCTGTCGATGTTGATTGACAGCACGCCCCCTTTGGTGGGCGTGCCGGGGGCGTGCCTCCCTGACTGGGGCGTTCCCAAGGGAACGCCTACCGTCAGAAGCCGGCCCACTGACATCACTAGTGATGTCAGTGGGAGTGATTTTGGCTCTGATAGAGCCAAAATCACTCCGGGCCTTGCGGTTGAAAACCTCAACCGCAGGCTCCGGCTCGCAGTTTCGATGGTCACGATGGTCACGACCATCGCGGCCATCAAACTGCACGCTCGTATAGGCTGTGGGTGGTGACCCACAGCTATACGAGCGTTCAGGAGGACGCTCCATAATTATGGAGGGCGGCCCTCATTCAGAGCGTGCGCTCTGCTCAGAGCGTACGGCTCTGAATGAGGGCCAGTGTCTTCTCGCTGACAAAGAGACGGCTGCCATTTAGTGGGTGGGGAACCAGCAGTCATGAGAATGCGGCCTAACAATTTACTAGGACCTAATTATGTCACAATATTAAAGAAATACAGAAAAGTGCTTCATTTTATTCCCTGATCATTTTGCAGCAGTATATTGTATTATAGTCCCTTTATTTTTAACACAATAAAATCTGATATTTCACTTGCTTGTCATGTTCAGTAAACATTAAAAAAAGAAAAATGAGTGATCTGAGGTAAACATGTAGTGTAAATCCTCGTCATACAGTGCATAATCCTCCGTCATCTCCCCAGAGGGCGCCTGAGTCTCCGCCAGCCGCAGAATTCTCACCCACAATTGAACATTTTAGTCAAAAGCAAAATTATGTATTCATTGAAAAGATTATCTACAATAATCATTCCCGCTAAAGAGCTGTGTTTAATTAGATTTGTGGAAGTCGTTGAATTGAAGCCTTGTTTGTATAATTTCCTGCTATAACACTTAACAGGTTTCAAATGCGTTTGCAAATAGGTCTCTCATTTTGCCAACGGTGGCTGCTTTTTTATTTTTTTTTCTTGTTTAAAGGCCATGTTGCAGGTTTAGTGGCAGCGCAACGTAATATCTAATCAGGCAAATTAGCACTGATGAAAAGACTCATAGCTGTAATAAAATGCAGAGGCGCTTCTCATAAACCGATCACGCCATATGTGCACTAATTACCAAACCACAAGCCCTTCGTTAAAAAAATAAAAAAAATTATTAGTTGGTAAACAAATCAAAATGAAAATGAGATCAGAAATTCCATTAATTTTACTTACAAGACAATGAGAAGCTAAACGACCTTTCAATTAGTCTGGGGTGTCCTCTGTAAGATAATTCATCTACCTGTCACATGGCGGGTAGAATTTAAATAGACATGTTTGTAGTGTCAATGACTGGAGTGTATATGTGTAGTGACATTTACACAGCGCAGAAGGGCAAATACACCAACATCCTGGGGTCTTTCACAAGCAGAAGTAGAACACAAACATGGATGTATGTTTTAAAAAGAAAATGATTACCCCGAAACAGACCTGCGGGTGTGTTAGGAATGGATAATCCGAGACATTTCAACAGTCTACTGTTCAGACATTCATTAGGAGAACTTGTTTTTTTGTGAGTAAATTAAGAAGAAACTAATGGCGTAACAAAACTGTGGGGGAGATTTATCAAACCTTGGCGAGTGATAAAGTGGAGAGGGATGAAGTACCAACCAATCAGCTTCTGTCATTTTTCTAGCCCAGCCTATAAAATGACAGTTAAGCCAGGTACTCACTAGATGATATGTCGTCTGATCCGGCACTTCATCTAGGGAATCAGTATGATTTACCACCGGCCGCGTGGCCGGCGGTTCAAATACCGACAGCGGCAGCCCGACAGAGGAAATCCCGATCGTCCAAAGGTAAGTACTAACTAACCTAATTCTACCCCCTAACCCTCCCTTAGGGGTGCCTAACGCTAACCTCCCCCCCAAATGCCTAACCCTAACCTCCCCCAGGGGGTGCCTAACCCTAACACCCCCTTCCCCTAGCCTAAACCTAACCTCCCAGGGGGGTTCCTAACCCTAAGTCCCCCCCAGGGGGCCCCTAACCTAACCCTCCCCCCTCCCCCGCGGCTGTCCGCGCCCTCCGCCCGACTTACCTTCGATTGGTAAGCCGGGTGTCGGGCTCCCGGCATAGGTCTAATGACAGGCGTTGGGATTTCGACAGTCAGGAAGCCGGCGGTTGGGATTATGTCCGTCGGCTTCCCGACTGCTTCCCTCGTCTAGTGTGTACTCGCTATGTCGCTGACGATGCACGCTCCTGTGCGTCATCAGTGACTTAGCCCAGCGGACCTGCGATATCGGTAGCGGAGGCCATGCTGCCGAATTCAGCATGGCCCCCGATGTCGCTCCATCGCTCCCAGTATCGGTACGTACTTGCCGATGCCAGCACACCGCTGGGTCCTGTCACTGACGAAGTCAGTACACACTAAACATGGTCTAGTGTGTACCAGCCTTTAGAAGCTGATTGGCCGGTACTTTATCTTTCTCCACGATTTGCTAAATCTTCCCCTTTATCTAATAAATAGTGATCGTGTCCAGGTGAGAAAACTATGAACCAACTGTGATCGGATTAATTCACCATCACACCAAAAACTGAATGTATTTTCCTTAAAAATGTTATTAATGTTTTTTTCTAGAATCATGAGGGAACCTGGCAGGAATAGACATTTGGCTGCTGTATTAGCACCCGAAGTATCCAGAACCAAGACACCCCCTGGTTTTATAACTACCAGATCATCTACAAAATCCCTCCCCGACAGCAGGATGCAGTCGGGAAGCCGATGGACGAAATCCTGACCGCTGGCTTCCCGACTGTCTAATCCCGGCAAGGTATTAATGACAGGCATCAAAATCCCAACGCCTGTCATTAGAGTTATGCTGGGAGCCCGACACCCGGCATACCGATCGAAGGTAAGCCGGGTGCTGGACGCGGACAGCCACGTCAGGGTAGGGTTAGGTTAAGGGCTCCGGGGGGGGGGGACTTAGGGCTAGGCACCCCCCGGGAGGGATAGGGTTAGGCTAGGGAAAGGGGGGGTTAGGGTTAGGAAACCCTGGGAGGAGGTTAGAGTTAGGCGCCCCCCCCGGGAGACTTGGGGTTAGGCTGCGGGGAAGGGGGTTAGGTTTAGGCACTTAGAGGGGGGTTAGGGTTAGGCACTTGGGGGGGAGGTTAGGGATAGGCACGCCTAAGGGAGGGTTATGGTTAGGGGGGGAATTAGGTTAGCGATACTTACCAAAAAGGCCGATCAGGATTTTCACCTCTGCCGGGCTGCCGGATTAGAATACTGATTCCCCGACAGCGCTGTCTTCCTTTTCTCTCTGACGCAGCGACGCCTACCCATTCCACAGTGAGTAGCCCAGGCCGGCCCTGACCAGTTTGGTGCAAGATGTTAGCTTGTGGCTCTTAAATGATGTGGGGCAGGCCACTGTACATGCTGGGTGCCCCCTGGAGCAATGGTGTCCTAAGCATTCACTTACATGCCCAGGACTGGCTCTGTGAGTAGCACCCACCTCACAGTGTCAGGACTGCGACTATTTCAGTACATAAAGATAGACTACTTTTGCCAAAATTCCATTGTGGTCATTGGAGGAGCTATCCTGCTTGCTGGCATGCTTCTCAATCAGGGGATAGAGTGTTAAAGTGATCATCTGTTTCCCAGGTGTCGTCAGGTTGTGGGATTCCTAGATTGCTCATTATTTCAAACCTGATTCCATTTGGGTCACATGTTCTGAAACTTCCTATGGATCACAGACCTCTAGTATAAAGCCTGATACTAACTGTGTCTCAGTGTCTGTGCAACGTTGCTTTCAGGTCTTTTCTTGGACTCCTGCCAGATCCCTGCTGTGCCTGTGGATTGCTGTGGACTTTGTTGTATTCCAGATGAACTGATGTCAGTCACCCGCTGCACTACAGGGCCCAGCATTCCTATTGCCTAAGTATTGCTTATTGCTCCATCATTGCAGTTTCACTATTTTTCTGCACTATTTACTTTGCCTGTTGTTTTTCCGTTCCTGTGGATATTGAACTCATCCTTGTTACAGTTGTCAACTGCACCGTTACAGTGTCATCTCTGCATCACGGGGCTCAACCCCACTCCGAACCCTAGCCACGCCGCAGGGCTCAACCCTGTTCCGGAATCTTATTACATCACAGAGCTCAACCCTGCTACAATCTTCTCCGCATCACGGGGCTCAACCCCGCTCCGAACCCTAGCTACACTACAGGGCTCAACCCTGCTACAATCTTCTCCACATCACAGGGCTCAACCTCGCTACAATCTTCTCTGCATTACTGGGCTCAACCCCGCTCCGAACTCTAGCTACACTACAGGGCCCAACCCTGCTACAATCTTCTCCGCATCACGGGGCTCAACCCCGCTCCGAACCCTAGCTACACTACAGGGCTCAACCCTGCTACAATCTTCTCCACATCACAGGGCTCAACCCTGCTACAATCTTCTCCACATCACAGGGCTCAACCTCGCTACAATCTTCTCCACATCACAGGGCTCAACCCTGCTACAATCTTCTCCACATCACAGGGCTCAACCCTGCTACAATCTTCTCCACATCACAGGGCTCAACCTCGCTACAATCTTCTCTGCATTACTGGGCTCAACCCCGCTCCGAACTCTAGCCACACTACAGGGCCCAACCCTGCTACAATCTTCTCTGCATCATGGGGCTCAACCCCGCTACAATCCTCTCTGCATCATGGGGCTCAACCCCGCTCCGAACTCTAGCCACGACGCAGGGCTCAACCCTGTTCTGGAATCTCATCGTCTTACAGGGCTTAACCCTGCTCCGACTTCACTAGTCCACAAGGCTCAAGTTTGCTTCATCTCTCTCTGCACCATAGGGCTCGGCCCTGTCCCGGAACTATACTATTCTGCAGGGTCCGCTCTGCTCCGGATTTCCATTACTACAGGGTTCTACCCTGGCAAAGGTCCTTAATGTCATCCTGAGGTGTTTGCCTCATTCTGGACTCGGGGTTCCCGAACACGTTAGTTCTTATATGCTAAAGACTGCTTATATATATTTGGGGATTCTCTCCTATACATATTATTGCATATGTGAACCTCTGTGCTGTTTGAGACTTTACATGAGACCTTGCTGTTTATAATTCTTTTGTGAATAAATTATTTTTTCTTTTTATCCTGTACTACTGAGTTTCATGGAAAGGTCATTCCTAAGACCACCCCAGTTTATTGTGCCTAGTAGGCCTGCCTCCCTCCAGGGGTCTCAAGTGTCAGCAGCCGTGACACACAGGCAATTCTTGGTCTGATCCTGAGGGTGGGGCTTCTTTATACCTACAGTAATCATTCCTGAAAGGCTGCCCCACATACCGAGGGGGTGTGTATTTTGTAACAAGTCTCTCCTGATCCTGAGGTTGATGTTACTTTGTAACTAGTCCCTGCTGATATGCTGTCTCTGATAATGGGTGCGGGGTTTCTTTACATTTCAGGAAATGATGTGTGCCCTGCCCTCCCCAGACCACGGCTGTGTGTACGGGGCCGTAACTCGATGTGTGCGACCTGTTGCCACACAGAGCGCAGGGCTTAGTGGGAGGCACCATTGCAGACCATGGTCCTTGCTTTTAGCTGGCAGGGTACCTGGAAAGGCACTCAACAGACAGGATCACTGCTACGGCACCCTGCAGTCTGTGCAGCTGATCGAAACGTCCTCAGGAAGCTCCAGTCAGTGCTGCTGGCTCTGCCCCCTCCGTGTGACATGATGGCGTCATGCAAGCCTGCATAGGGCACTTTTAAGCCTTGTTACAGCTCTGTGAGAGTATAGCAAGATGCCCCTTGCCACAGGGCCGGTTCCAGGAGGTGCGGCGCCCAGTGCAGCCATGGAATTCGACGCCCCTGCAACATGCGCGTGGCTTTGCTGTGCGCCTGAAAAAGGGCATGTCCTAATTACCATAGGCCATGCCTCTTAAATTACGCTATTTGGGGGCGTGTCCATATGGCACACCTCCCATTTAACGTCATGCTGGGGGCGAGTCCAACACTCCGTCAGTAACTGGGCTGCCCCCAGCCCTCTCCATTCCTCTTCTCCGGGGCCGGCACCACAGCACAGCTGCGGCAGTGGGGGTGCCCAACCTCCAGACCACCGGCTGGACACTTCGGCCCGCGGGTGAAACAACGAGGCAGTGCCCGAAAAACGGGACTGTTCCGCTGAAATCGGGATGGTTGGGAGGGGTGCACCCTCTATGGGGTGGTGCCCTTGTTCGACCGCACTGGTGGAACATGCCTCGAGCTGGCCTTGCCTTGCCGGACCGATATTATCGCTGGTATGCACCTGATAATTGGCGGTATGAACGGCATCGCAGATGCGATGCTTAGTAGATCCCGCCCACAGTGAGCTACACCTTCTCCATTCCCACAATGCTATAGTAAACATTATCCACCAGCCAGTAATAATGAGGACACCTGCAGTGGCTGCACACCTCTCTCAGCAGGATGTAGAATGCCGGCAAAGGATTTATGATAGGCGTCGATATACCGACGCCTATCATAACCTCGACGCCGGAATCCAGGACGATGCATGCCAGACCAAAGTAAGTCCGGGGCGCCCGTCCTGTTAGCCGCAGGGGGGAGGGTTAGGTTTAGGGCAGTTAACGGGGTTAGCGGTAGTTTTTTTTGGGGGGGAAGGTTAGGGTTAGGCACCCCGAGAGGGGAGGGTTAGGGTTAGGCACCCCTAGGGGGGAGGGTTAGGGTCAGGCACCCCCCAGGAGGGTTAGTTTTAGGGAGCAGAAAGGGGGGGTTAGGGTTAGGCACTCCCGGGGGGAGGTTAGGTTTAGGCACCATGCTGGGAGTTTAGGGTTAGGCATCCCTAAGGGAGGGTTAGGGTTGGGGGGGGAGGGCTAGATCACTTACCTGGCGTTGTCAGAATTTCCTGCTGTCGGGCTCACGCTGGCATTTCAATCCCATTCCCTCACAGCTTTCAGTTCTGTTCCTGATGAGGTTTGTTCTCGGTTATGTGCCTGGACTTGAGTATGTGGCTTTGAAAAGAATGACACGATTTGCAGTGAATCATTTTGTCATGGCTCCAGTGGCGCCAATTGTGGCATTCCATTGCAGTGGGCGGGTCTGCAATGACGCGATTCTCTGCACCACCTCCTCCACCCCCTGCAATCGCCCCCTATACCTCCAGGTGAGAGTAGTTTAAAAGTAGGCAAGTATGCCATGATACCCTTTTAGGCTATGCCGTGAAGTTTATGCTGGAACACGTAGTTCTGCAATAGAGAACAGCATGGATAACTAGTTTAGTGGATCAATGCTGGGTGGAAAAATCCCATTGAATTGGTTCATATTTTGGGCACAATAAATGGCTATTTAGGTACAAGTTTTATTTCCGCTTGAGCGACAAATACCACTTGTCGCGACAGAATAAATCTCCCCTTTTGATTTATTCTTAAAAATCGGAAATAGGCAGAAATTGCTTCGACCTCCAGATCACACATTTCTAAAAAACAGAACATTTCCATTTTCCCCGTTGAATGAATTCATGTTTTGTTTCCTTTGAACTCCTCACCGGCCGCAAACTAGGTTCTGTTTCCGCACAATTAATCAATATTCTTTTTATGCGTACAATGTATAGATGCCATATGTTCCTGGGTATTGTTGGGTTCTAAAGGAAGTCTGTTTACCCCCTGTGGGGTAACGAACTGATGAGAAAAGAGGCGCAGGGCTGAAAGAGTTAATTCCTATTTATATTTGCTCAGCACAGAGAGTCATTTCCAGCTGATGAAACGGCAATAAGGCAGCACGGCGGCGTATGTAGAGGCTGATCTCCCATTTATTAGCCAAACCTGACCTCTAATGAGGGAAATGTTCGCAGATTCAGCTTCTTATTTCAGCTGGGCAACAATTAAGATGCATAAAAAGTAATTAGACCAATATAAAAGCAATGTGAAAGGTTCAGTTGGTAATAATAATGTCTAGGTACACGTTGGCGAGGTAAATTATTTTGCAAGAAAAGCACCAGATAAAGTTTGCAAATTCCTAATACAAATATTGAAAATTATATATTTATGGGAGGAGGTCCCGGAAGAATTATTATTATGCGTTGTATGCAGGAAAAAATAAATCCAGAAAATATACTGTATGGAAACAAGAGGGGAAAATACTTGAGGGTTATATGCAGGGGCGCCAAGGGGGAGGGGGGCAGGTACAAAGTACGTGGGCCTGTGCATAGGCAAACAAAGGGTGGGTTTCCTGTTGCCCATAAACCTCCTTCCAAGCCAGCGGTTGAAATCATGACCACTATTGCTATACGGTATTGTATAATATGATTTTACTAGAGTTGCGGCCACAACATGCAGTATGAGAAACTGTGTGGAACTGAGGGCCTGATTCAGACCGGCTCGCGAGCGCTGAGCGCTCGCAAGCGGGTCGATGGTGGCCCAGTGCGCATGCGCATGACGGAGCCGGCTCCGTCGTGCGCATGCTCAAGAACCGGATAGCGACGGGCGAACCGTCGCTCCGGGTCTCGTACCAAAGGGGGCGTGCTGTCGATGTTGAGTGACAGCACGCCCACTTTGGTGGGCATGCCGGGGGAGTGGCTGCCCAGACGGAGGCAATCCCATGGGAACGCCTACCGTCTGGGGCCGGCTCCACTGACATCACAAGTGATGTCAGTGGGAGTGCTTACGGCTATGTTTGAGCCGAAAGCACTCTAGGGCTTGCGACCACGAGACCCTACCACAAGGGTCTCGTCGCAAGCCCGATGGTCGCGGTGGTCTTTACCATCGCGACCATCTTCCTGGCCGCTCGCTATAGCTGTGGGTGGTCACCCTCAGCTATGCGAGCGGCCAGGAGGCCGCTCTAAAAAAACAGAAGGCCGGCCCTGATTAAGGGCGAGCGCTCTGTCAGAGCGTCCGGCTCTGAATCAGGCCCTGAGCACACTATTAGCGCAGCAGAACAGACAATAGTTTGTTAAGTGCTCATTATGCCCCCTCCATGGGTTGGCCACACAATAAAATGGAGCATAGGGAAACCCCCTCTAGAAATCTTGCGTTTCCCCCTGCTGTGTTGAGGCACAGGACTACTAAAGAGATGCAGTCACACCCCCAAATACAGGGTTGCCGATATTCCAGCTGCTCCTTCTGGGAGGGAGCAGCCAGATCGGGCGTGGCCAGCACAAGGGGGCGGGGGCGGACAGAGTACCAGTATTTGTGGGCAGAGCGGGGCGTGACATTTTGGCCCCGCCCCTGCTAAACAATGCCGAGATTACTGACATTGTGAAGCAGGGGGCGGGGCCAAAATGACACTTTCTCTGGTTAAAGCAGGAGTTTGGAGGGGTCGGCGCCACTGGGAGGCTTGCCTACCTCTCCGGGGGGCCGGGAGTGGCACCCGATTTTCGGGAGGCTCCTGGCCAAATCGCGAGGGTAGGCAAGTATGCCCAAATAGTATGACCACACCTCCTTCCACACCACTGTGGATGGCGCTACAAACAATTTTATGTGGCCTCACCCCTTCTATGTAATTTTTAATGGTGGCCCTGGATATATGTTTTACTTAGGTGTATATCTGTGGCATAAATATACATTGAAGGCCCCAATGTTTTGTAAGGGCCCTAATCTACCTCCCAGTGATTGGGTTGGGGGCTTTTCTCACCTACCATACACACCATAGGCATCTCTAAATAAGTTTGACAATATTGACTCTTCTCTCAGCATGCAAGGTTACACTAAACAGCAGATTCCTAACTCATCCCAGATAACACCATTGTTCCTACTAAGCATAGGGATTTTGGAATGATAATTCTAAAACTTTACTTATGTTTAAGAAAAAGAAAGCTGTGCAAGGTTACACTGAACAGCAGACTCACAATTCATCCCAGGAAGCCGAATGCTCGATAGATTAAGCATTTAATTATTATTACCAGATCATTCAGTTTAAAGGCAGGTGTAAGTGATGTGAGCAGACTTTCAGTCCAGTTAGGGAGGGGGGAGGGGCTGACAACTGTACCAATCAGTTGTCGACAGAGAAATCTGCAGGAGTGTAGACAAGAATTTTTTGTATTATTATTTTAATATTTGCCCAAACAAACAAGTGATTTGGACAAGTCACCTCTGGGCAGTGGATCGTGGTCTTGTTGTAACGTTCCAAAACTTTAATGAGGCATAATTGAGTTCTAAGGGCCAAATTTGAAGTAACGCTCTGGAGCTGCCATTTTGCCGCTGCCAATGTAAATAAATATAAGACAACATTGACGGGAAACCTCCTATTTAGAGCAATGGTAGTGCTCTATGGGTTAATGTCCTGGCGTTATAAAGCAAATTTTAGAAGTGCTTAATGTGCTTTTAAATACGTGTTTGGAGCATAATGCATATTTATGTTTTTTGGAAATTGCACGTAGCAAGCGATGCAATTGTCTCCTCTGGGGAATTAACAGGATTCCGAAACATTGAAACATATGGGTTTGTAAAATAACTGCGATTCAGATTTTCTCCTTCAGAAGTGGGTAATGGCGCATGAAAGACATTGCGTTTAAAAAAGTGTGGAAAACATAGTAGGTATCCAAAAATAGCAGTCATATTAAGACCGTACCTTTTCTGAAAATATAATTTATTGCAGGACATTAAAAGTTTCATTTGGATTCCAGATGGGAGGGAGCGGTGTATTATAATATACTGATATAATACTTCAATCAATTATCATTCTACTATCATTCAGCGCTTAACGTTGATAAGAAACATTATATCAAGGAGACAGGAGAGGCGGGTAATGCTGAGTAAGAAGACAATTTATAAACTGTACATAGATACAATGTGAAGCCATCTTCCCATAAGATAATGAGTAGGAGGTAGGCATACGTGCAGGATTTAAAGGGGTGGTTAAGTATTATTTTTTTTCTTAAAGTAGCACAACACCAGCCATATTTTCCTATATCTGTGTTTGTCCTTAAAACTTCAGCCCTAGGAAACAATGAGGTGTTGGTTTTTTTTTTAACATAATTGACTATGACTAGCTAGAAGATTACTAATGACCCTTTTCTATTTTTTCCCCTTCTCAGTCGTAAGCTACTTATTTACAATTTCTAGAGTCATGGTAACTGCCAAGGCAACCACAGGCACATGGCACATTCTGTAGTGAGAGACTTTGGAATGCCCCTCTGAGCTCTGTATGCACTGTGATATCCTCTCCCTCCTTCTCTCCTTTCTGTCATCACGTGACCTGCTGAGATCCTGTATCCTTATCCAACAGTTTTTGTTTGCCAGAGTGGTTTTTGAAAAAGATAATGATTTCTAGTAGGATAGCTAATGCCGGGTACACGCTAGACAATGTGTGTACCCAGCATCAGCAGATGCAACGGTGCGATCTATCGGGTGACCCGTACACACTGTACGATCTGGCGTACAACCGTCTGATATACCATTCCACCGCCGCATCCGGAAGCATGGTGTAAGCCGCCAGATCATTAGATCTGCCTGCACTGCAGGCAGATCTCAAGGGGAAGCAGTCGGGAAGCCGACAGAAGGAATCCCGACCGCCGACTTCCTGACTGTCTAATCCCGGCAAGGGTTAAATGACAGGTGTCGAAGTCCCGATGCCTGTCATTTTACCTACGCTGGGAGCCCGATGCCCGATGCCTGGCATCCCGATCGAAGGTAAGCTGGGCGCCGGGTGAGGACAGCTGCGCGGGGGGGGGGGTTAGGTTTAGGCTAGGGGAAGGGGGGGTTAGGGTTAGGCACCCCCCCGGGAGACTTAGGTTTAAGCAGCGAGGAAGGGGGGGTTAGGTTTAGGCACTTAGAGGGGGGATTAGGGTTAGGCACTGGGGGGGAGGTTAGGGTTAGGCACCCCTAACGGAGGGTTAGGGGTGGGAAAAGATTAGGGTTACTTACCTTAATCACTGTTCGGGGACATCACCCATGCGGCTGGCGGTAAATCATACCGATTCCGATCTCAAGATACGTTGAACGATGCACGGTAGCACGCAATAGTGCGTACACATGGGACGATGTGGACGAATTGTCATTCCGATTCGCCACAAATTGTCCAATATATCTGCTAGTGTGCACCCAGCTTTAGAACGCATGCCGCTGGAAATGCCACTTTGCTTTTTCTTTAACAGTCGCAAACTTCTAGCACAAACAAAATAAGGTTCCCCGTTTGAATTGAAAACTGTTAGAACAATATAACATGTAGTGCTGTTATTCATCTCTTTTTAGTTTGTATTAAGATTTAAGAACCTTCAAAACTCTAATGTTTTCTGTTCAAATGAAAAAAAAAAACCTGTTAAAACAACACAATAAAATGTAGCAATTTATGCCAAGGCAAAAGTTTACAATTTATTTTAACATTTTCAAGCTATCAGTGGTAACAGCCAGTGGGCCTGATTCAGAGACGGACGCAATAGCGATATTTTCGCAGATCAAGCGAGTGTTTGCCAGTGTGCTTGCGTATAAGTCACAGTACACATGCTCCGCGATTGGTTCACGATGATGTACGCTCAAAGGATCTACTCGCAAAGTGAGTGACAGGCAGTCAGCGTTTGGGGGTGGTGACGGAGAGGTGGTCAGAAAAACGCGAGCATTTCTGACCTTTTAAATGCCGTTTCATGGACGCGCATAAATTAGCCATTGCAATTGCATTCGAAACATGAGAGCTCTCAGCGTGCGAGGAGAAATGCGGTGTTTGAGGCTGGTCAGGCTGCTCGATGTGTGTCGACAGGGCTGCCATCAGAAATTGTGGGGCCCAGTACTGTCAAAATAGGCAGGGCCCCCCAGAGGTCGGGATGCCTGCACCAGGATTCTGACCGGCGTCGGTATTCTGGCGCCGGTAATGTAAGCTTCGGCATCCTGACTGCCGGGATGCTGAACGCATACCTTGGGCCCCATAGCTACACACCCACTATAACTACGCCCATGCTGCCGAGGTCATCACACAAAGGGGTCTATTCACTAGGCCTTGAAGAGAGATAAAATGGAGGAAGATAAGTACAGACCAATTAACTCCTGACTGTCATTTTTCAAACACAGCCTGTAAACTAACAGTTATAAGCTGATTGGCTGGGACTTATCTTTCTCCAATTTATCTCTCTCCAAAGGCTCCCGTTTTTTAATGACCGCTTTTGCAACGCGATCAGAGCATTCCAGAACCACCCATGATCGTATTGCAAACCGTGATCATAGTGGCCAGATATATCATTCGGGACATTCAGGGACACGGGCTCCGAAAGGAGCCGCCCCTACGATGTCTCCGGAGAGCTGCCGGCCAGTGCCGGGGCTGCTGCGCATGCGCAGTCCCTCCGGCCAATTATGCACAGTGTAGCCCATAGGCTACATCGGCTAACGCCATCTTCATCGAGGCACGTTCGTCCAGTGCGGTCAAACAGGGGCGCCACCACATAGAGGGCGCACCCCTCCCAACTAGGGGTGTGCACCGGCCACTTTTCGTGTTTTGTGTTTTGGTTTTGGATCTGGATCTTTCTTCGTGTTTTGGATCTGGATTGGTTTTGCCAAAACCACCCTTCCGTGTTTTGGGTTCTGGGTTTTGTGTTTTGGATCTGGATTTTTTCTTAAAAAATAAAAAAAAACGCTAAAATCACATAAAATTGGCCTTTTTTTGTTCCTACGCTATTAATAACCCCAATAACATTAATTTCCACTCATTTCCACTCTATTCTGAACACCTCACACCTCACAATATTGTTTTTAGGCCAAAAGGTTGTACCGAGGAAGCTGGATGACTATGCTAAGCGACACAAGTGGGCGGCACAAACACGTGGCCCATCTAGGAGTGGCACTGCAGTGGCAGACAGGAAGCCAATCAGCGTTATGGTGCCCATTTGCATGTAGCACGAACCCGGGAGATCCGTGCTACATGCATCTGTGTGATTGGCACAGAGCAATGACAGGTCCGTGAGACCCGTCTGTGCTGCTGTGGTAAAAAAAAAAAAAAAACCTGTGTAAAAAAAGAAAAAAATGGCGTGCACCCCCCCAAAAAAGAGCAACCAGCCCCGGGCATTAGTAACCCAGTGCTGGGTGTGCTTAAATACAGGGGACAAACGACGTAGGGGTCCCCTGTACTTAAGCACAACCAGCACCGGGCTAGTCAGAACCAGCACTGGTTGCCAAAATACGGGGGACAAACGACGTAGGGGTCCCCCGTATTCTGCGCAACCAGCTCTGGGCTCTGATCCGGTCCTGGTTCTGGAAATACAGGGGAAAAAAATGAGTAGGGTTCCCCTGTATGTTCCAGGACCAGCACTGGACTTTTTCTAGCGGGGGGCTGATGCCACAGCCAGGGGAGCCCTTTCACCGGGCCCCCCAGCCGCAGCATCAGCCCTGACCGCTAGTCAGCCCAGGCCGGGGATCCCTGGAGAGCTGGGGACCCCCCCCAATAAAGGGGTCACCCTCTCCAGGGCACCCCAGGCCCAGGCTGATAGCCCGGGGCTATCCCCGCCACCCCTGGTGGCGGTGGGTGGCGGGTTGATTGTGTGGTGTGGTGTAAATAAAAAATATCAAACATTGTCTTTACAAGTAGAACTGCAAGTCCCAGCTAGCCTGCCCCGCATGCTGGTACTTGGAGAACCACAAGTACCAGCATGCAGGGCATTAAGGGCCCACTAGTACCTGTAGTTCACCTGTAAAAAAAATGTTTAAAAAAACACAGGACACACACACACCGTGACAGTATAAGTTTATTAAACATACATACACACACACACACACACACACATGTACACATACTCACCTATGTAACCTGTAGCATCGGTCCACTTGTCCGGTAAAGTATCCATAGGGGACCTGTGAAAAAAAACATACTCACCATCTCCTATGCGAGGTTCTGTCCTCTTCGTTCCAAAGTAGGCATCCCCGGACTTGGCAAAAAAACAAAACGAAAACGCGATCCACGAACTTAGTACCGTTCTATAGTACGGTACTTCCCGAATGAGAGCTTAGCGGCGGGGTATCACCATGGAAACCCCGCTGCTAAGCGTTCATTGGCTGAGAGAGGTCATCTCCCGTCTCTCAGCCAATGAACGGCTCCCTCCATTGTAGTCAATGGTGGGAACCGCAGGGTAAACTTTAATAACCTTGCGGCTCCCACCATTGACTACAATGGAGGGAGCCGTTCATTGGCTGAGAGACGGGAGATGACCTCTCTCAGCCAATGAACGCTTAGCAGCGGGGTTTCCATGGTGATACCCCGCCGCTAAGCTCTCATTCGGGAAGTACCGTTCTATAGAACGGTACTAAGTTCGTGGATCGCGTTTTCGTTTTGTTTTTTTGCCAAGTCCGGGGATGCCTACTTTGGAACGAAGAGGACAGAACCTCGCATAGGAGATGGTGAGTATGTTTTTTTTCACAGGTCCCAAGTGGACCGATGCTACAGGTTACATAGGTGAGTATGTGTACATGTGTGTGTGTGTGTGTGTATGTATGTTTAATAAACTTATACTGTCACGGTGTGTGTGTCCTGTGTTTTTTTTAAACATTTTTTTACAGGTGAACTACAGGTACTAGTGGGCCCTTAATGCCCTGCATGCTGGTACTTGTGGTTCTCCAAGTACCAGC
Source organism: Taudactylus pleione (assembly GCA_031769625.1). Taxonomy (NCBI): domain Eukaryota; kingdom Metazoa; phylum Chordata; class Amphibia; order Anura; family Myobatrachidae; genus Taudactylus; species Taudactylus pleione. The sequence goes on along the minus strand of JAUIMM010000294.1, from coordinate 940,615 downwards.
ATGCGGGGCAGGCTTGCTGGGACTTGCAGTTCTACTTGTAAAGACAATGTTTGATCATCTTTATTTACACCACACCACACAAGGGTGGCGGGGATAGCCCCGGGCTATCAGCCTGGGCCTGGGGTGCCCTGGAGAGGGTGACCCCTTTATTGGGGGGGTCCCCAGCTCTCCAGGGATCCCCGGCCTGGGCTGACTAGCGGTCAGGGCTGATGCTGCGGCTGGGGGGCCCGGTGAAAGGGCTCCCCTGGCTGTGGCATCAGCCCCCCGCTAGAAAAAGTCCAGTGCTGGTTCTGGAACATACAGGGGAACCCTACTCATTTTTTTCCCCTGTATTTCCAGAACCAGGACCGGATCAGAGCCCAGAGCTGGTTGCGCAGAATACGGGGGACCCCTACGTCGTTTGTCCCCCGTATTTTGACAACCAGCGCTGGTTCTGACTAGCCCGGTGCTGGTTGTGCTTAAGTACAGGGGACCCCTACGTCGTTTGTCCCCTGTATTTAAGCACAGCCAGCACTGGGTCACTAATGCCCGGGGCTGGTTGCTCTTTTTTGGGGGGGGGCACGCCATTTTTTTCTTTTTTTACACAGGTTTTTTTTTTTTTTTTTTTACCACAGCAGCACAGACGGGTCTCACGGACCCGTCAGTGCTCTGTGTCAATGACACAGATGCAAGTAGCACGGATCTCCTGGTCCGTGCGTGCATCTGTGTCATTGAAATACACAGCAGCACAGACGGGTGTCACTGACCCATCTGTGCTCTGTGTCACTGTCAGTCACACAGATGCATGTAGCACGGATCTCACGAGTCCGTGCTACATGCAAATGAGCACCATAATGCTGATTGGCTGAGAGCCGTGACAGACGGCTCTGTCAGCCAATCAGCACTTTGCCCATTAAAGGCAAAGGCATTTTTTTTTAAATGGCCGCTCGAGGCAAAACCTCGAGATCCGACAGCAGATCTCGAGGTTTTGCCTCGGGAGAGGGATCCGGGGCAGACAGGGAGATCCGAGCTTGGGCTCGGATCGCCCCGGATCCCCGAAGTTCGGGTGGGTTCGGTTCTCAGGGAACCGAACCCGCTCATCCCTACTCCCAACCATTCCCAATTTCAGCGGGACAGTCCCGTTTTTCATGCACTGCCCCGCTGTGCCACACGCGGGCCAAAGGTTGGGCACCTCCACCTCCGTAGCGTGCTGGACCCTGGAGAAAAGAAAGGATGTCGCGTTCTGCACAGGGCGTGGCTCCCCCTGGAGCCGGCCCTGCCGCCTGAGGTGTATTAGCCTGGTGACTCACATAAGGGCACTATTTTATTTGCTGGTGGGTGTGGATACGGAGCTGTGCAGCCATGTTTGTGGAGCTTCTATGTTCTGGGGTGTTGAAGCTAAAATGAAGAAGTTGCTTGGATGAAACAAACCCATCTGTTAACTTAGTCTTAGAAATTGAGGGTCACATGAAATACACCCCAAAAATATCTCTAAAGGGAAATCATGCATAATGTAGCATTTCACACTATCCTTGGAATTCATTTAGTTTTCAACCGGTAACTGTAGTAATGGCATACTTTACTACCCTCCCGATTTGGTCGGGAGCCTCCCGAAAATCGTGTGCCACTCCTGGGAAGGCAGGCAATCCTCCCAACTGCCACCCACTCCTCCTATCCTCCGCAATAACCCCTGCAACCCCCGATTCGCGTAATTTTGGCCCCGCCCCCTGCTTCACAATGCCTATATTATCGGCATTGTGTAGCGGGGGGGCAAACTGACATGATTGCGTCACGCCTACAAGTGCCTGTCATGCGCCCGGCCACTGCCCCTTGTCCACGCCCCCTCCCCCCCGTCCTGTCGTTCTGACTGCTCCCTCCCGGAAGGAGCGGGCAGAAAGTCGGCAGGTATGAGTTAGTCATCATCCCAAGAGATTCTTTTCTCATCCCTATACTGTACATCACTCTGGACTAAGTTGGGGTTCTAGTCCTACAAAGTTTCTCTTTTCTCTGGTGCAAAATCCAGCGTTGGGTCCAGTTCTGATTCAGGGCAGATTGTGTACAATAACACAGCAGGATGAGATGTTGAGTGGTAACTGATCTCAGGGCCTGATTCAGAGCCGCTCGCTCTGAATCAGGGACGGGCTTGTTTTTTTTTGGAGCGGCCTCTAGGCCGCTTACATAGCTGTGGGTGACCACCCACAGCTATTGCGAGCGGCCAGGATGATGGTCGCGATGGGGCCCATCGGCCTTGCGACGAGACCCTTGTGGTAGGGTCTCGCCCACCGCTAGCCCCAAAGAGCTTTTGGCTCTAACAGAGCCGGAAGCTCTCCACTATCATCACTTGTGATGTCAATGGGGCCGCCCCCAAACGGCAGGCGTTCTCATGGGAAAGCCTCCGTTTGGGCAGCCACCCCCCGGCCCACCCAGCAAATGGGGCGAGCTGTCAATCAACATCGACAGCTCGCCCCCTTTGGTGCGAGATCCGGAGCGACAGAGTGGTCGTCGTGCGCATGCACTGTGGGCCACCATCGACGCGGTTGCGAGCGCTCAGCGCTTGCGACCAGGTCTGAATCAGGCCCTCAGTCCCTAGATTGTAAACTCTTAGGAGCAGAGGTCCTGATTCAGACCCGATTGCTATATGCGGCCGCTCGCTGGCTAAAAGGGGCCGGATATTTAAATCATACGCTCGCACTGCGTCACGTAAAGCCGCCCACTAAGTATTAGCGAGCGGCAGCACTATGCGCTCGCACCTGTATAAAGACGCCCCTTTGCCACTCACAACACACGTCATCTCCGGCAGTTGTAGGATTAATCGGGAACATCGAGAGCCATTGGAGCTGCTCGCAGCGCTTGTGGTAGCCTTTTCCCACCACAACATTGCGAGCAGTTCAGGCTAAAATACAACCCAGTCACGTGTGTAATGACGCTACTTCGCTAATTATGCACACCCACAAAACACCGTTCTGACGGTCGGGCACGCCTGCTTTCCCACATCCACACCCCCGTTCACAAGCACCTTCCCCTGTTACCACCCACAAACGGCACTATCTGCAACTCAAAATAGCGGCCCGACTACGGGCTACGGGTGAGCACTTTCCCATCGCACTGACTGGTTCGCGCATGCGCATTATACGCATGTGCAGTTTGTGAAAAATCGCTCAATGCGAGCAAGCGCAGCATAGCGTCCTAGTCTGAATCAGGCCCACAGTCCACCTCCCTACTGTCTCACAGCCCTCTTCTCCAGCACTTCAATGACAGCCTTCACCTTCCCAGCTGTATTGTGTATGGAGAATTGTGGTGCTAATTGTTAAAGCCCCCATACATCAGCAATTAATTGCAGCAATCGTGCAATCTGCAATCGATTGTGTATAAAAATCTTTCCATTTTTCAATCGATTGCAGATTGCAGAATTGCCACAATCGATTGAAAAAGGGAAAGATTTTTATACACAATCGATTGCAAATTGCACGATTGCTGCAATCAATCTCTGATGTATGGGGGCCTTTACTTGTGCTCTGTTCATGTTTTGGTTACTGTATTTTAATGTTCTGTGTAGAGATGAGCGGTTCGGATTCTGTGGAATCCGAACCGCTCCGAACATTGGGGATCCGAGTCCACCCGAACCCTGTTCGGGTGTTCACCGCCTGACTCGGATCCCCGTTCGGGGCCGAACGGCGGCCGCCTGATGTCGGAGAATCCGACATCAGGTCTCCTCGCGTGTAGGGCAGAGCGCAGTGATAGCGCTCTGCCCTACACAGACACAGACACACAGCCGCCAGCGGCAGCTGTGTGTTTGTTACAGCAGCCAATGAGAGTCACACAGACTCTCATTGGCTGCTGCACGGAGGGAGCCGGCTGGAGCTCACACATGAGCTCCGTCTTCCGGCTCCCTCCTCAGCGTGTGACAGAGCGGACGGCGCGGGAGCGGGGATACAGGTAAGTTTTATTTTTTTTATTTTTTTACTTGTCAAAGGTCCGGGGGCGCTACTGGGGGGGGGGGGGTCTGCACTACTGGGGGGGTCTGGTACTGGGGGGGGGCTATACTACTGGGGGGGCCATACTACAGAGGGGCCTGCTACTGGGGGGGCTATACTACTGGGGGGGGTCTGCACTACTGGGGGGGGGTCTGCTACTGGGGGAGGCAATACTACTGGGGGGGCCATACTACAGAGGGGCCTGCTACTGGGGGGGGCTATACTACTGGGGGGGGGTCTGCTACTGGGGGGGCCATACTACTGGGGGGGATCTGCACTATTGGGGGGCCATACTACAGAGGGGCCTGCTACTGGGGGGGGCTATACTACTGGGGGGGTCTGCACTACTGGGGGGGGTCTGCTACTGGGCAGGGCTATACTACTGGGGGGGCCATACTACAGAGGGGCCTGCTACTGGGGGGGGCTATACTACTGGGGGGGGTCTGCTACTGGGGGGGCCATACTACTGAGGGGCCTGCTACTGGGGGGGGCCATACTACTGGGGGGGCCTACTACAGGGGGGGCCATACTACAGGGGGGGCCCATACTACAGGGGGGGCTACTACTGGAGCAGCCTACTACTGGGGGGGCCTGCTACTGGGGCAGCCTACTACTGGGGGAGCCATACTACTGGGGGGGCATACTACTGGGTGGCATGCTAATGGGGGGCATACTACTGGGGGGGCCTGCTAATGGGGGACATACTACTGGGGGGGCCTGCTAATGGGGGGCATACTACTGGGGAGCATTCAACTGGGGGCACTGCATAGTGGACCGTACTACTAAGGGGACTGCATAGGGGGCACCACTGCTGGGGGACATTGTGTAAGGGACACCGCTACTGTGGGCATTGTGTAAAAGGGTCACTACTGTGGGCATTGTGTAAAAGGGGCACTACTGTGTGTCGTAACATAAATAAGAGACACTACTTTATGGTGTAATGTGAATCAGGCCCTATGTGCGGTGTAATGCTAATAAGATTGTGCACTGTGACTCCTAGGGCCGTAGCCCACTTTGTAAACAAGTACTGTGACTCTGCTGGCCGTACCCCACTGGGTGGGTGCACTACTTTTCATTTCTGCCACTGCTGTGTGGCAATGTGTCATAGATGTGCTTTATACTGTGGTGTCTGTGTCGTTGTGCCGCTGCTTTGTCGCTTAGTAACCAGTCAGCTCACTGCAACCTTTGGCCAATAATGTTGAAAACAATATTATAAGCTGTGATATGGTCTAAATTGACTGGAAATTAATGTTATTGAGGTTAATAATACTCTAGGAAGAAAAAAAAGACCAATTTATGTGATTTTAGCTTTTTTTGTCAATTTTTGTAAAAAAATCCAAATCCAAATCCAAATCCAAATCCAAACCCAGTCACCGCAGTTTGGCAAATCCAAATCCAAATCCAAAGCCGGACGACGAATTAGAACCAAATCCAAATCCGGCAAAAATGGTCCGGCGCACATCCCTAGTTCTGTGTACCCTGTACTGTCCTACTGTTGACGTAAGTATGGCACTGAAGACCACTTGTGGCACCTTATAAATAAGATGTAAAGATAATAATAATAGTGGGTCACAGAACATAATACAGAAATCGCATCGAGCATTGAAGTGGTGAACATTAATGGAAGCAACACCTGAGATTGGAAGAGGTTCAGATAACTGTGTTTCCTACATGTTAGAGATAATGCTGTACAGTACCTTGACCAATCATTTCATGCTACATAGTTTAGTAATCTTCAAGACATAGTTTTCAGTATGTTTTACTTTTAAATGGATAGGTAGCACAGGCATCCTGACTCCACATGTTCTGTATTTATTAACATGAGTGAGGATTGCTTACCGCTTCCTCATTACAATTACATGCAGGAGAGTTTCCAACGGAACAGCGCCCCCCTGTGGCCAGTTTTTCATGCAAAACATGACTTCTTTCCAAATAATAATTTGGAATAAACCACCATGGAGACTGGGGGTATCCTGGTTTTCTTCAGCAAAGAGGCTCTTCTCCACAAGGTTCATTTATGTCTTGTAACACTAGCACACACAACATACAGTACAACACTGACATGTAGTTTTGACATCTGGGTTGTGTTGTGATTTGCAGCTTGTGCATCAAGTCAGGGATAAAGGCACAAACACCGTGGGCACTGCAGTTACACTGTGCCCGGTCACTTGTAATGGAGTCTGATGAGCTGTTCAAATAGCTTCAAGGAGCTTCTGTTGGCCACAAGTGGGGTCTTCTTCATGTAGGAGTCCTGGGATTGTTAGACAGAAAGCAGTAAAAGTCTTTTCTTCTAGTCCCATCTGGTACAGAGTACATGAAGCTGCCAGTTGACATAAATACATATGAAAGGCTGTGTACTGTAATGTTGAACTGAATAATATACCTAAAATAGGTAGAGTGTTTACAAGTAATGAAAATGTTCCACCACCTTACACTGCTCCGCATCATGTTAGGGGGAAGAACATCTCTAAATTAGCAGGCAGAGTGTGACTGACAGCTTTGCAGAGCTGTTATAATTTGGTGCATGGATCACCGTCAACCATCGATTGTTAACAACCATCAATGGTTAACCACGGATGGACGATGGCTTGCCATTAATGGCAGACATCCAATGGTTTTTTTCCTGTTCCAGTTGGCACGGAGCTTAGCCAATGGTTCCGCGTGTGAGCAGTACTTAGTTAAAAGAGATAGGATTTTACCTCGGACCTCCCACCATCAATGGTAAAATGATCTGCCATTGAGAGGAAACCATCGATGGTTAAGAACGATCAATGGTTGCTGGCTGGCCATCCCTAAAATAAGCTCCCCAAGCTGTTGACCAGAACAGCTCGCCCTGTACTTATGAGGCCAAAGCAAGCTGAAACAGATCTGTCTGCAGATGAATTCTTTGAGCCTTCCCTAAAAATCCCAGCGACCAGAGCATTGATACCACACGGCTGCCATGTAAATGGCGTTTTCCGGTATTTCAGATTATCTTTATGTCCGATATGAATGTCTAGATGGTTGGGTGCAGCGACTATTCTTATAGACCACAACTCAGTCACAGGGCTGCTAAGAGCTGGCCCGGGTGAAGGGGGTGTGGCCTAATTGTGGGAGGCATGGCCTCGATTAGGCCACGCAACTAAAACTAGTTGCAGGGGGCGTGGGCGCTTTGTGCCCCTCAGCCCAGTGCAAATCCAGGGGGACTGGCACAATAAGGATGATTGTTCCCCCCCACAAGCAAAGGAGCTGCTCAGCTGACAGGGAGGAGAAAGAAGTAGCGCGGACCCGGATCCCCACCGGGCCCCTTCAGCAAGCCCGGGCCCAGGTAATTAGTACCCGCTGCCCCCCCCTCTCGGCACCCCTATGATTAAGGGGTCTATGTACTAAGTCTTGGGAGACAGATCAAGTGGATGGGGATGAAGGGCCTGATTCAGACCCGCTCGCGAGCGCAGGACGCTCGCAAGTGGGTCGATGGTGCCCTACTGCGCAGGCGGAGGGAGCTCCGTCGTGCGCATGCGCGAGACCCGGCTAGCGTCGGGGTAGCCGTCGCTCCGGGTCTCGCACCAAAGGGGGCGTGCTGTCGATGTTGATTGACAGCACGCCCCCTTTGGTGGGCGTGCCAGGGGCGTGGGTGCCAGACGGAGACGTTCCCACCGTCTGAAGCCGGCCCCACTGACATCAGTAGTGATGTCAGTGGGAGTGATTTTGGCTCTGATAGAGCCAAAATCACTCCAGGGCTTGCGGCAGCGAGACCCTTCCCTCCGTATCTCCGTCGCAAGCCCGATGGTCGCGATGGTCTTGACCATCGCGACCATCATCATGGACGCTCTCTATAGCTGTGGGTGGTCACCCACACCTATGCGAGCGTCCAAGAGGCCGCTCCATTTTCATGTAGGAGGGCCCTGATTCAGAGCGAGCGCTCTGGTCAGAGCATTCGGCTCTGAATCAGGCCCGAAGTACAAACCAATCAGCTCCTGTCATTTTTCAAACAGCCTATGAAGTGACAGGAGCTGAGTGGTTGGTAATTTATCTCCATGCTGTCACCAAGCCTTAGTACATAGGCCCTTCATTTTTACATTTCTGCTGCTATAGCTTCTCTGTGGATGTAGCTTCTCAAACTTGCTTCCTTCCCTGCACAGCTCCGGCACTGAGTGAATTTATTTACTTTAGAGAAAATAGAGCCTCATGCCTTGAAATTTATTGTGCTCACCATATATCAAACACAGCGGTTTGTTTGCTTGCTGTAACTCAAAGAACATTGCAGGTTTTCGGGGTTTTTTTTGTTTATTTATTTTTTTCCACAGGGTTTAATTCAGGTCTGGAAGTTAGTACTTTCTCAGGAACCATCTTGTCATTTGTTAAGGGCGGCTGACAGGTAGCCGCTGCGCCGGTGGGAAAGGTCGTTCGCTGATAAAAGGTGAACTGTGTTCATGGACAAACCAATCTTCAGTCAATATCCCACAAACAGATCAGATATACACAGTGGTGCTCGGTGTACTCATCAGCCGGCATGCCGGAAACTTGCTGTGCTTCCATTCTCCATTGATGCATTAGTCTGGGTTTACAGAGGAACTCATTAGCGAGCGTTCATACAGGTGCCAGCGTGTTACACATAGTCATATACATATTTATAGAGTTCTGCCGCTCTTGTTGGGAGTAGCTGCATGCATTTACTGTACTTCCACATATTCTGATAAAACGTTATCGCCAGCAACAGAGAAATGTAATGTTTTCCCAGTGTCACATCTACATTAAGCAGAGAGGGTTTATATATATATATTTGTATGTCTGTCTTGAATAATGGAGTAAAATCGGAGACGTCGATTTAACACGATATCTGTGTCAGTGATGCATTATTTGTTGAAGCCCATATGAGAACTGCTATCATCGTTTGCCTGTTTATATATACCACACTTACCAACTTTTAGGGGTCTATTTACAAAGCAGTGTTAGGAACAGAGTGAAAAGTGATAAGAAAGTGATAAGGTGCCAGCCAATCAGCTCCCAACTGTCATTTTTCAAACACAGCCTGTGAGATGACAGTTGGGAGCTGACTGGCTGGCACCTTATCACTATCTTATCACTTTTCACTCTGTCTCCTAACACTGCTTAGTAAATAGACACCTTAGGCTGTCCCCCTCACAGCAGGGGGGCGGTGCGGGGGTGTGAAGGCTCAATTTTGGTCATCGTGGCCCCGCCCCCCGCTGTACAGAGCCGTTGATACAGGCAAGGATGACATACAGTATACCGAAGATAGTAGTTGATTTTCACACTACCCAATATTAAACCGCTGCCTTGAATCTGATCGTCCACATTGCCCGACCAATTAGAGGGTCCCAATGCAGACATTATAACTAGCCCCCACCCCTCACCCCTCCCTCCATGCATCTGATGTATCATTTCTAGACTTCATGTGTAAGCATAATGGACCTCATTCAGAGTTGGTCGTTGCGGCTGCACGGTCGTACGCCACCGATTTTCGCTATACTGCGCATGTGTAAAGTTCGCAATGCGCGTGCGCAAACTAGCCGCTACGATCAGAAATTTCTCTCTCCTTGAACACAACCAGGTCGGTAGTTTGAGTGACAGAATGATGCGTTTGTGGGTGGTAACAGGGGAAGGTGCTTGAAAACGGGGGAGTGGAGATCCGAACACAGGCGTGCCTAATTATGCGAACTGCGTTTTATGGGAGTGCATACGGTTTATGGGAGTGTATAATTAACAAAGTAGCGTCATGGCACATGTGACATGGGAGGTTTTTACACTGATGATCGTAGAGCTTAAGAGAGGGTATGGTCAACCTTAAGCTCTACGACCAGTTTCGATGGTTCCCGATGGTCTCGATTAATCCTTATATACCCGGAGATGACGTGCAATGCGTACGAGAAGGGGGCGTATTTTTTTTAATTCCGACCGCTTCCTCCCCTTGGTCGGCCAACTACCGATCTTAGGGACGCAACTTGCGAGGGAATCATTTGAATATCCGGCCCCTTTTCCCGTACGACCGTGCGGCCGCTTCGACCGACTCTGAATGAGGTCCAATATGTAATGAAATGAACCATTAGCCGGCCACCTGTCCTGTTTGTGTATGAAAACCCTGTAGACATTAACAATACTTCAGGGAAATTTGGGGCTAATTAAATTTTGGAGGAACAAGGGGCCTGATTCAGAGCCGTTCGCTATTTGTGGTCGTTCGTTTAAAAACAAGGGGTGGCTATTCAAATGATCCGTACGCACATTGCAGTCTGTTCACACCTCTAAGTCTGAACGAGCGTGCAAAACATACGCTCGTTTATTTGTTAAAAACGCCCCCTGGCCGCTCGCACCATACGTCATGTCCGCTATTTATTAGATTAATCGAGTACATCGACCAGCGTATGAACTGCTCGCTATTCTTGTGGTTGGTGTTTGCTACCACAAATTTGCGAGCAGTTCTGGCTATAAAATAACCCAGTGACGTGGTCAATGACGCTGCTGTTTTAAATATACACACCCATAAAACGCCCGTTTTGACCTTTAAGCACGCCTGCGTTCGGATCTCCACTCCCCATTTTCAAGCTCCTTCCCCTGTTACCACCCACATACGCCTCATTCTGTCACTCAAAATAGCAGGCCCTCGCTATATTGCGTACCAACGATTTTCGGCCGCACTGACTGGTTCGCGCATGCGTACTAAAAACCGTACGCATGCGCAGATGTGCAAACATCGCTCGGAACGAGCGTACTGCCGCTAACGAGCGGCTCTGAATGAGGGCCAAGGTTCCCCCCAGAGCTGTAAAGTTTGGGTGATACGATCTTAGACTTTTGTTCCGTACTGTTTCTAGACCCGTATTTCATGCTTTGCTGAAGTTATAGTTTCTGAATGGAGGGCCTGATTCAGATGTGTACGCTAGGATCCCGCACGCGGCCGCTGTGCGAAAATACGCTAATGTTGTAGCCGGCTGTAAATGTATTGAGACGTCCAACGGCGGCTTGGCAGATCCAAGCAGGTACATACAAGTACACCAGGGCAGGCTCCAGGGGTAGTAGGCCTAATTACCATGGACCACGCCCCTAACTGACGCTATTTGGGGCCGTGCCCACATGCACCCACGTGCACCTTCAGGTGGCGTTACCCATTGGGGCAAAGCTAAGGAATGCAATTTGGGGAATGCAGTAAAACCCCCGAAAACAGCATTTTCAGAGGTTTTACCGCATTTTCCCCATTAGTACATCCTGGCCTTAGTATTGTGTACATGGATCCTTGCCATCCTGGGCCAGTTAAGAGAAAAAAAGGTCTGTAAAGCTACAATGTTCACCTTAGTCTCTGGTTCCTGTGACTGCTTCAGACCATGTACAAAGTGTAGGACAAGTGGAGGTGTTGCCCATAGCACCCTGTCAGATTCTATCATTGATCTAGTATATCTAGATAGCTAGTATATGGTTGCTATAGGCAATACCGCCATTTGTACTCTTTAGTAGGTTTTTGATACATCTTCCCATTAATGGGGATGACTCAGAGACAGATGCTGGACAGGGGCCAAGGGTGCAGTTGCTATGGGGCACACAGCACCTCCGGGGCCCGCCTCCCCTGCATGCAGGTTTGTTTCTATGGGCAAGCAATTGCACAGAGTGCACTGACCCTTGTTCCCTGCTGTCACCAGAAGGGCAGTGACGTGCGGTGAGATCAATGGCTGGGAAGGCACACATGGAGATGGGTCTGAGTGTTGGGAGCCTGTTTTACTCCCTAGTTATTGTAACTCTCCCCTCACTACACTAAGCTTCAGTGTCCAATGATTCCCCTACCTGCATCACTGTGTATTCTCTTGCTGCTGAGCTCCGATCTCTAAACACTGCAGTGCACTTCCTGGTCACATGACACATCCAAGGTGTCCATCAGTGCTCAAGGCACGCCCCCCATTCTCAGAGGCATGCCTCTATTAGCTCTCTTTCTTTGCAGCTTACTGCTTGTGGTGTGGCCATGCCCCCAGCTCTGCAAGTAGTGTCTGACTATACAGAAGCGAGGCTGAGCTGTTGCTGCCTCATGTCTCGTCTACCTGCAATCCCAGGGAACTCCACAAAGTGAGTGTTGATTATAAAATGATTACAATAAACAAAGAAGATGTTTATACATTATAAATTTATTTTTGTATTATTCTAATCATTTGTATATCAAATCTCAGTACCCTGACTGCACGTCCCTGCAGAATGTCAGTGTTATGCAGACACGCAGGGGCACACTTTATAAAAGGCCTGCCGGGACACTGATGAGGAATGTCCTCCATCTTTGGAGGAGAGTGGGGAGGCTGAGATGCTGGCATCTCAAGAAGAAACCAGACATAGGGCCTCATTCAGAGGCGGATGGAGGGTGCAAGCGGTCGCTCAGAAACTGGGCGGCCGCTTGCATCCTGACCGCCCGCCTCTGTTTCTGTCGTTAGGCTGTGGGTTTACACCCACAGCTCTAACGACCACTCGGGTGATGGTCGCGATGGTCAGAGACCATCGCGACCATCGGGGCTTAAGACGAGAGCCTAGGGTAGGGTCTCACTTGTCGTAAGCCCCGGAGAGCTTCTGGCTCTGTCAGAGCCGGAAGCTCTCCACTGACATCACTAGTGATGTCAGTGGGGCCTCCCCCAAACGGTAGGCGTTCCCATGGGAACGCCTCCGTTTGGGCTGCCACCCCCCTGGCCCGCCTTCCAAACGGGGCGAGCTGTCAATCAACATCGACATCTTGCCCCCTTTGGAAAGAGACCCGCTACGACCGGCGCTGTCGGTCATAGCGGGTCTCACGCATGTGCACGAGGGAGCCGGCTCCCTCGTGCGCATGCGCAGTAGACAAACATCGAGGCGGCCGTGCGGTCGTAGACGGTACGGCCGCCTCTGAATACAGCCCATAGTCTCTGGGCCCGCAGATGGCAAATCATCTCCTCCGGCTCCAAAGTCTGCAGCATACTTGCCTACTTTTGAAAAAAGCATTTCAGGGAGATTGTGAGAGCACCATCTATGAGTGCGGCAGTAAAGTGGGCGTGTCCTGCTACATCTAAGGGGCGTGTCATAAAATTGATTTACATCCAAATGTAAATAAGCCCCAAAGCAGTCAGTAAGATCTAATGAAAACACACTGATACTTTTCAGATATGCATGTAGCCATTGGGATCATTGTGCCTTATACCCAATGCAGGGACATGATACTAATGATCCAATTTGAATGTATATATCTCTAGGGGGAGTTTATATAACAGCTTCATATTGGTTGTAATGTGCAATCAGGGAGATTGCTAGTCTCTTCAGGGAGTCAGGGAAATGCTACTATTTCTGTAACATGCACCACAAAGTCAGGTCCACGTCCAACATCAGGGCAAGATTCAGACCCGCTCGCAAGTGGGTCAATGGTGGCCCAGTGCGAACACGCGGCGTGCGTAACGCGTGTGCGTGAGCCCCGTAGCGAGTGAGACCTTCACTCGCTTCGGAGCTCACAGCAAAACGGGGCGGCTGTCGATGTTGATCGACAGCTCGCCCCGTTTTGTAGGCGGGGAGTGGGGGTGGCTGAATAAACTGAGGCGTTCCCAAAGGATGTCAGTAGTGGACTTCCGGCTCTATTAGAGCTGGAAGTCCACTTGGCATTGCGAGTGCTGAGACTCTACCACAAGGGTCTCCTCGCAATGCCGATGGTCGCGATAGTCGCCACCATCGCCAGGCCGCTCTCACAAACTGTGGGTGGTCACCCACAGCTGTGCGAGTGGCCTGGAGGCCGGAATAAAAGAAAAAATAGGAACGCCCTGATTCAGAGCGAGTGTGGTGTAACAGAAAGAACATGGAGGGAATCCAGGCCTGTGTATTGGCTCTCCTCATGGACAAATCAGGGGTTAGCTGGGAAGGAATTTGTTTTGGGGGAAGTAGCCAGTAGCAAGAGGGTTAATAGAAAGGGGGGGGGAGTTATAGGTTTTTTGCATGGGTGGGAAAGAGGTTTCTCTCTCTTCCTTTCCTGACGTTGCCAACCCTCCCACCCTGTTTAAGGTTTGGTTGTCAGCTTTTCCTTGGATGGCAGAACGGCTTTTGCTGGATTAATTTGTGATGTTTTCAGCCCTGGGGTGCGGCTAATGCCGTGGAGAGTGATAGGCGTGAATAACAGCGATGAAGAGGGGACCATCAGTCCTGGTGGGTCCGTTACCTTCTCTGTGGACGGGTTGGCACTTCAAGTTGTTTTTTGGTTATGGCAGCAGTTGGCTGCTTGTTGTTTTAGTAAAATTTTCCCTGCTTAGGGTGGGGGCAGGTGGCCCGGTCACCCTGGCAAGTCGAAGGACAGAGATGTTGGCAGTTGGCCTCATCTTTGTCTGATGGGCAGATGGCCCTCATCATTACCAACTTTGGGCCTGATTCAGACCCACTCGCGAGCGGCTGTCCGCTCGCAAGTGGGTCGATGGTGTGCACTGCGCATGCGCACGACAGAGGGAGCTCCGTCGTGCGCATGCGCGAGATGCGACGAGCGAAGGACTTTCCTTCGCTCGTTGTGTCTGATCAAAGGGGGCGTGCTGTCGATGTTGATTGACAGCACGCCCCCTTTGGTGGGCGTGCCGGGGGCGTGCCTGCCAGACGGAGGCGTTCCCAAGGGAACACCTACCGTCAGAAGCCGGCCCCACTGACATCACTAGTGATGTCAGTGGGAGTGATTTTGGCTCTGATAGAGCCAAAATCACTCCTGGCCTTGCGGTTGAGAAACTCAACCGCAGGCTTCTGCTCGCACTGGCGATGGTTGCGATGGTCAAGACCATCGCGACCATCATCCTGCACGCTCGTATAGGCTGTGGGTGGTGACCCACAGCTATACGAGCGTCAAGGAGGACGCTCCATAATTATGGAGGTGGGCCCTGATTCAGAGCGAGCGCTCTAGTCAGAGCGTCCGGCTATGAATCAGGGCCTTTGTTTGTTATTTTTATTTAGTATTGCTTAGCTAGGCTGTTCTTTACATGCCACCATACCTTTAGTTTAAGCAATTTAAATAAATAAATCGTTTTAGGTCAAATTCCTTTACATTAAAAAGCTGACTCCTTTTCACTCCAACTTCTGTGTTGCGTTTTTATTTTAGATAAGTTGTGTGTGTGGAGAGTGGATGCATCGGCCGATAGAGAGTTTATTGTTTCTTACCAATCCACAGTCCTGGATAGTACTGTAATCCTCCAGATGTGATGATTAGATACAAGCTATAGTGTATGGTTAAAGAAGTATTTATTCAAGGGGACTTGTGTAACCAGTAACACTATACAATTGACTCAACCGTCTGGGGCCAGCCCCACTGACATCACAAGTGATGTCAGTGGGAGTGCTTTTGGCTCTGATAGAGCCGAAAGCACTCCAGGGCTTGCGGCAACAAGACCCTACCGCAAGGGTCTCGTCGCAAGCCCGATGGTCGCGATGTTCTTGACCATCGCAACCATCATTTTGCCCGCTCGCTATAGCGTCCGGCTCTGAATCAGGGCCATAGTTCAAATCGTTCATATCGTTCAAATCGTTCATCTGACACATCTGTGTATGCTCCATTAAGATGACAGGTCAGCACAAATTACTTCACTTTACTAGTTTACTAAATTTTTTCTGAATTTCTCAATAACAATCGTTTGGCTTAGGGTTGCCGTAAAAACAATGCTGATGCACTAGAGCGCCGTGATTTAAAAAAGTTTGGGAACCTCTGCTCTAGGGCTATCACATTTCAGGGAGTCTCCTTGACAATCAGGGAGTGTTGGCAAGTATGGACTGGAGCCAGACAGTCAGCAGCTGCCTTTGCAGTGCCATTACTTGATGTGGCTGCACAGCTCCGTCTCCTGGCGTCAGTGTTACCCATGGCTGAGGGTGAGGGAGGGGCTCTTTGCCTCTGCAGTACTGCCGGCAGGTCAGCTAAGTCTTCTGTGGGGAAGCAATCGGGAAGCCGACTGCCTATATACCGGCAGCCGGCTTCCCGACTGTCTTATCCCGGCATGGGTGAAATGCCGGGCGTCTAGATATAGACGCCCGCATTTCCCCGGCGCTGGGAGACTGGCGCCCGGCATCACGATCGTAGTGATGCCGGGCGCCGCGAGCGGACAGCCGCGGGGGGGAGGGTTAGGTTTAGGGCTCCCGGGGGGGACTTAGGTTTAGGCACCTTCCCGGGAGGGTTAGGCTTAGGCTAGGGGGAGGGAGGGTTAGGGTTAGGCACCCCCGGGGAGGACTAAGGGTTAGGCACCCCCCCGGGGGACTTAGGTTTAGGTACCGGGGAAGGGGGTGGTTAGGGTTAGGCACTTAGAGGGGGGATTAGGGTTAAACACTTGTGGGGGAAGTTAGGGTTAGGCACCCCTAAGGAGGGTTAGGGTTAGGGGGGTTAGGTTAGTGGATACTTACCTATCCATGATCGGGCTTTCCAGCGCTGTCGGGCTTCCGCTGCGTCGCACTCTGCTCCTGTCAGGCTGCCGCTGATGGGAATCGAACCATGCGGCCGGCGGTATTTCATACCCATTCCCTTCTGTGGGGGTCTGGGGCAACTAATGTATTTTTGGTTTCTTTTTTACTGTGGTGGCCATTGTGTTAGTTAATTAGGTCTGATTCAGCACAGATCACAGCTGCGTAATCGCACGCAATGAAGCTGCGAAAATATGCTAATGTCTGCCACCGCTCATCCAGCATAGACGCCCACTACTGCCTTCTCACATCCGTAATACCTCACAGTTCTTCGTATACATTGGCATACATCCCAACATTTGTCCCAGAGATTTTGTACTTTTGTATGGTGAGTGCAGTTCATAAAAGAATAGAAGCTCAGCTTTCCCTTCCTCTGAATGTACAGATTATGGCATCTCAGGATGGCGTAATCTGTACTGCGAACTGAAGTTGCAGACTTCCCTGCTCTCTGCCCGGCACCTGGCGCTGGCTCCGCCCCCTTAGGCTCAGCGGCCTTTGCAGCAGGTCTGACCTGCTGCTGTCAGCCGCCAAACATGCGCAGGAAGTACCGTCCTTCGTCTCCATGCTTCGCAGAAAGGAGCGCAGCTGAAGACAGGCCGGAGCCCTGGATACCGAATCGCAACGCAGGAAAGATACATGAATTGCTACTTAACACAGCTATATATCGCATCCAACTGATGCGTTATATAGTGAAGTGACAATTAATCTACGCTAAACTACATGAATAGACCCTTAGGTGTCTTAAAGACTTATGGATTTTATTTTTATTTATTTTTTATTATTTGTGGAACGTTAGATATAAATTGTTTCATCATTTTTTTATTACAAATTAGTGTACTGATCTTCTCTGGTCACGATTATGTACAGCCATAATATAATTATTTTTATTTACTATGCTTAAATTTAGGGGTGAGCGGGTTCGGATTTCTGAAATCCGAACCCCCCCGAGCCCCCCCGATCTGAGTCCGATCCGAATCAGGCTCGACTTTTCCCGCCTGACTCGGATCTGAAATCGAGGCAAAACGTCATCATCCCGCCTTCCGAGTCTCGCGGGTTTTGGATCCTATATAAGGTACCCGCGTCGGCGCCATTTTCTCACTTGGCTGTGGACAGTGAAGAGGGAGGGTGGGAGTTAGGGCTGTGTAGTGTAGTGTAGTGTAGTGCTGCTGTTGTCCACTACTTCAAAGTCCATAGGGGCTGGCTGTGTTGTGCTGTGCTGCTGTTGTTAATAGGGGCTGTGTCCACTACTTCAAACTCCATAGGGGCTGGCTAGACTGTGTTGTGCAGTCAGTTCTCCATAGGGGCTGTGTCCACTCCAAAGTCCTGTGCAGTGTCCCAGTCCTAAAGGGGTGCTGTAGTGTTGTCCAGGGGGTGCTCTGTCCATCAGGGGTGCTCCCCCCAAGTGCTAAAAAAATAATATATTTTCTGTGAATGTGAATTGTGTGCGCAGTAGCCGCACGTGCATCAACAAAGTAGTGCCAAGCGTGCGCCTGTGTCATAAGTAAAGGGCTGGCTGGCTTGACCGTTAAAGGGTGCTGTAACCCCCAAAGTACACTCCAGTCCAAACCAAAAAAAAAATTATTTTCTGTGTTTGTGAATTGTGTGCGCAGTAGCCGCACGTGCATCAACAAAGTAGTGCCAAGCGTGCGCCTGTGTCATAAGTAAAGGGGCGGCTGGCTTGACCGTTAAAGGGTGCTGTAACCCCGAAAGTACACTCCAGTCCAAACCAAAAAAAAAATTATTTTCTGTGTTTGTGAATTGTGTGCGCAGTAGCCGCACGTGCATCAACAAAGTAGTGCCAAGCGTGCGCCTGTGTCATAAGTAAAGGGGCGGCTGGCTTGACCGTTAAAGGGTGCTGTAACCCCGAAAGTACACTCCAGTCCAAACCAAAAAAAAAATTATTTTCTGTGTTTGTGAATTGTGTGCGCAGTAGCCGCACGTGCATCAACAAAGTAGTGCCAAGCGTGCGCCTGTGTCATAAGTAAAGGGCCGGCTGGCTTGACCGTTAAAGGGTGCTGTAACCCCCGAAAGTACACTCCAGTCCAAACCAAAAAAAAAATTATTTTCTGTGTTTGTGAATTGTGTGCGCAGTAGCCGCACGTGCATCAACAAAGTAGTGCCAAACGTGCGCCTGTGTCATAAGTAAAGGGGCGGCTGGCTTGACCGTTAAAGGGTGCTATAACCCCGAAAGTACACTCCAGTCCAAACCAAAAAAAAATTAATTTTCTGTGTTTGTGAATTGTGTGCGCAGTAGCCGCACGTGCATCAATAAAGTAGTGCCAAGCGTGCGCCTGTGTCATAAGTAAAGGGCCGGCTGGCTTGACCGTTAAAGGGTTCTGTAACCCCCAAAGTACACTCCAGTCCAAACCAAAAAAAAAATTATTTTCTGTGTTTGTGAATTGTGTGCGCAGTAGCCGCACGTGCATCAACAAAGTAGTGCCAAGCGTGCGCCTGTGTCATAAGTAAAGGGCCGGCTGGCTTGACCGTTAAAGGGTTCTGTAACCCCCAAAGTACACTCCAGTCCAAACCAAAAAAAAAATTATTTTCTGTGTTTGTGAATTGTGTGCGCAGTAGCCGCACGTGCATCAACAAAGTAGTGCCAAGCGTGCGCCTGTGTCATAAGTAAAGGGCCGGCTGGCTTGACCATTAAAGGGTGCTGTAACCCCGAAAGTACACTCCAGTCCAAACCAAAAAAAATATTTTTTTCTGTGTTTGTGAATTGTGTGCGCAGTAGCCGCACGTGCATCAACAAAGTAGTGCCAAGCGTGCGCCTGTGTCATAAGTAAAGGGCCGGCTGGCTTGACCGTTAAAGGGTTCTGTAACCCCCAAAGTACACTCCAAACCAAAAAAATATATATTTTCAGTGTTTGTGACTTGTGTGCACTGTGGCTGCATGTGCATCAACAAAGGAGCAGCGCCAAGCGTGCGCCTGTGTCCCATAAGTAAAGAGCCAGCTGGCTCATTTCTTAAAGGGTGGTGTAACCCACAAAGTGCACTACTCTCCAGCAAAAATAAAAAAATATTTTCTGTGTTTGTGTGCGCTTTAGCCGCCCGTATATATCAATATAACATAAATGGAGGACCAAACTTTCTCCGATAAAAATAAAATAGGGAAAGATCAAGAACCACTTCCTCCTAGTGCTGTTGCTGCTGCTGGGAGTTGTTCATCATCCCAGAGAGGATGTAGGAACATCACTACTTTTACTAAACAATTGACCCTCCAACAGTCCCTAGCGATGAGGATGAAGTACGACAGCAGTCATCCTGAAGCAAAACGTATAACTGAGGCCTTGACTGCTATGTTGGTGTTAGACGTGCATCCGGTATCTGCCATTAGTGCAGTGGGATTTAGACAATTGATGGAGGTAGTGTGTCCTCGGTAGCCGCACCTGCATCCTTAAAGCAGCAGCGACAAGCGTGCGTCTGTCTGTTAAAGGGTGGTGTAACCCTCAAAGTGCGCTCCACAAACAATAAAAATATTCTTTTTTTTTTCTGTCTTTGTGAATTGTGTGGGCTGTAGCCGCACTTGCATCCTCAAAGCAGCAGCGACAAGCGTGCGTCTGTCTGTTAAAGGATTACATCGGTGACAGCATCCAAGTAGGCATGTCAGACAGTCCGTACCTGTACTGGCAGGAAAAAGAAGCAATTTGGAGGTCCCTGTACAAACTGGCTCTATTTTACCTGAGTTGCCCCCCCTCCAGTGTGTACTCCGAAAGAGTGTTTAGTGCAGCCGGGAACCTTGTCAGCGAAAGGCGTAGGAGGTTGCTTTCACAAAATGTGGAGAAGATGATGTTCATAAAATGAATTATCAACTCTTCCAGGGAGACCAGCCTCCAGAACGTACAGAGGGACCTGTGGTTCCAGCAGGGACGAATTAATACTCTGTGAGGATGAGGATGTACACACTGAAGAGGGTGAGGAATCGGTGGATGAGGAGGATGAGGATGACATCTTGCCTCCGTAGAGCCAGTTTGTGCAGGGACAGATTAATTGCCAGCTTGTTTTGTGGGGGCCCAAACGAACCAATCATTTCAGCCACAGTTGTGTGGCAGACCCTGGCGCTGAAATGATTGGTTTGTTAAAGTGTGCATGTCCTGTTTATACAACATAAGGGTGGGTGGGAGGGCCCAAGGACAATTCCATCTTGCACCTCTTTTTTTTCTTTGCATTATGTACAGTTTGGGGCCTAGTTTTTCAAACTGCCATCCTGTCTGCCACTGCAGTTTCACGCCTAGATGGGTCACGTGTTTGTGCCGCCCACTCGTGTCACTTAGCATAGTCATCCAGCTACCTCGGTGCAACCTTTTGGACATAAAAACACTATTGTGAGGTGTGAGGTGTTCAGAATAGACTGGAAATGAGTGGAAATTAAGGTTATTGAGGTTAATAATAGCATAGGAGCAGAAAAACCTACAAATTCTGTGATTTTAGCTGTTTTTATGCTTTTTTCAAAAAAAATACAGATCCAAAACACAAAACCCAGAACCCAAAACACGGAAGGGTGGTTTTGGCAAAACCAATCCAGATCCAAAACACGAAGAAAGATCCAGATCCAAAACCAAAACACAAAACACGAAAAGTGGCCGGTGCACACCCCTACTTAAATTTAGTAGTTCCATACAGTAGCTGCTAGAGGTCCATGCGTTGCCTTTGGAATTTCATATTAACAATTGTCTGGAATATTCCAAGCACATGAGTAAAATAGATGTACAGTATCATGTTTCCATAGGAGTAACGTGATTACTTGTATCCGATCCCTCTCATTTATGTACCTTTTGGAGCATACGAGTTTGGCTCCTCCTGATAAATTGATGGGGACTGTCCATGCATTTGCCCTGGATATTAGGGATAATCATATTCTTTGTAAATGAACACAAACCTAATCAGAATTGCTAATTTTAATCAAAACTGTTGGAGTAGAAAACGGTGTAAATTGTTTGTTTCATGGCAGCAGCGCTCAGCAGGGGGCCCAGGACTGAAAAGCAATAAAACAGCCAACCAACAATTCCTGTAATGAATTTATAAATCGCTGCAATGAGGCTGTCGCAAAGGTCCAGAGATTAGATCACAGATTATCCACACGGCTGAGAGGGAAACACAGCATTTAATGGCAGATAAGTGCCGTCTGCTGGACGTCGCCTGCTCTCGTCCTCTCTGCTTTAAAGCCTCAGACATTCATTTTAAATTCAGGGGTCTTAGGTCTATAGCTCGTTACTGAATGCATAATAGTGCAAGTGCCGGACTTGGTAATATTTCCCTCTGAGATACAGCAGTCTCTCTATGTAGATTATTGCAAATGACGGACTTCGAAGACATTTAGTGATAAGTATCCAGTAACTGGGCCGGAGGACAGGTTGGCCCATGCCGTAGATGGAACACTTGTCTCTGACCACGATCTGAAATAAGTAAGAAAACACAATACACCTATTCTACTGAACATCTTAAGCTTTTATCTGTATTGTCAAGTGTGAAACCATCAAAGCAAACACTTGGTGGTTTAATAGGGTTTGGTTTAGAATGCAAGCTCTCAGGGTTCTTGTGTTATATCTGTGTATAGCCCTGTAATATAATACTTTGCAGGGAATAGGTACGGAATATCGGCGTTCGGGATCCCAGAGGTCAGAATCCCTCCCCCTCTTCCTACCCTAACCCTCCCTTCTTGGTGCTTGAACCTAGCCTCCCCCCTAGTGCTTAAACCTAACCCTACCCCTTAGTGCCTAACTATAACCCTCCCCCTAGTGCCTAGCCCTAACCTTCCCCCTACATGGGTCAGAGGTGATGCTTTGGCCAGGGAAAGTGGTGAAAGGATTTCCCTGTTGTGGCATTACATCCCCCCCCCCCCCCCCCGGTAGAAAGAGTCTGGTGCTAGTTAAGGAAATTACAGGGGACCACTACTCGTTTTGTACCCTTTTTCCACAACCAGGACCAGCTCAGAACAGCCCTGTGCTGGTTCTTAAGATACAGGGGCCTCCTGCATATTTTGGTCCCTGTATTTTCAGAACTATTACAGGCTGTACAGAGCCCAGGGCTGATTATGCTTCTGGGGAGGGGGTGCACGTCTTTTTAAAAAAAAAAACACAGGGCCTGATTCAGAGCCGAACGCTCTGAAAGAGCGCTCGCTCTGAATCAGGGCGTTTTGGGTTTTTTTGTGCGGCCTCTTGTCTGCTCGCATAGCTGTGGGTGACCACCCTTCCCCCTAACCTTCCCCCTAACCCCTAACGCTAACCCTGCTACTTACCTTCGGGATCCCGGAGGTCAGAATCTCTCCCCCTCTACCTACCCTTATCATCACTTCCCGGTGCCTGAACCTAACCTCACCCCCTAGTGCTTAAACCTAACCCTACCCCTTAGTGCCTAACCCCTAACGCTAACCCTGCTACTTACCTTCGGGATCCCGGAGGTCAGAATCTCTCCCCTTCTACCTACCCTTATCATCACTTTCCGGTGCCTGAACCTAACCTCACCCCCTAGTGCTTAAACCTAACCCTACCACTTAGTGCCTAACCCCTAAAGCTAACCCCGCTACTTACCTTCGGGATTCCAGCGGTCAAAATGCCGGCGGTTGAGATGCCGTGCTGGGATTCTAACGTGTCAGGATGCCGGCGTTGGCATTCTGATGGCCGTAATCCCCTCCATCAGCATTTTAACCACATCCCCTTCTAGGGCAACACAACACACAATGGTTCCGATTCAGCAAGGATCGCAAATGCAAAGCTGATCGCATCCACCCCCTGCTGAATTTGCGATCCCAACACTGCGACGGAGGTTGCAGGCTGGGATCACTGTGGCGACCATTGTGACCATCGGTGGTCGATGATCTCGATGAAGGATGACACCGGGCTGAGTAAAGTCTCAGTTTACTCGGGCTGGCCCGGCTTGCGAGCCCAGTAGACTGCATACGTCCACGCAGTCTCTGGGCTGCCCACTCCCAGAAAATGGTGCGGACAAACCCCGCTTCCGGGAACGCCAGCCTCCCCCGCCCCCACTCTGCCCATTAAATGCCTCTGCCTGTCAATCAGGCAGAGGCATTCAAGGGGTTGCGTACGATCGCGCAGGACCCATTCTGCAGACTCGCAGAATGGACTCTGCGCACGCGCAGATTCCCGATACTCTTGCGTGCACTGCTGAATCAAGCCAATGTATGTAACCCAGTAACCTCCCCTTTACACAGTTCAAGTAACATTTGTGGGGCTAATGCAGATGTGGACGCTAATTCTGGCGCAACAGCAACTTTTTTACACAGCGCAAATTCCTGCTAATGCCTCAGTCGATGGATTTCATACTGAGAGGCCGTTGGCTGCGGCGTTAATATGCCGCTTTACGTAAAAGTCACACCATTGGTCTCCGCCATCGAAAACTGCACCAGCCTTATGGAGGCGCAGAATGTCTGTCTGAACATGGCCGGCAAAATCAGTGCAACTGCGGAAAAGGTCGCAATCGCTGACAGCGACACACCCACTTCTGGCTAGTCACCCCTCTTTTACCACCCAGAAATCCCCACTGAAAGTAACTCCACCTTTCTGCGTCCAGATTTGTCCTAGGTCTCCTGGCGGTGAACCTTGTGGTTACATCATTGGATACAATGTACTGTAGCGGTTCCCACCATAGACTTCAATGGAGATTTCACACCATTGAAGTCTATGGAGGAGACAGGCTGACTGCACACAGCCAATCAGCGAGCAGCTCCGACGGAGACACCCGCTGATTGGCTGGCGGCTCCTGCAATGACTGGGCACATGCGATCGCGTCATAGTGGCCCCGCCCCCCGCTTTATAATGCCAATATTACTGGCATTATAAGGCAGGGGGCGGGGCTATGATGACGCGATTCACGCTGAATCGCGTCATCACACCCCCGCACCGCCCACTTTTGCGGCTGGCGCGGGGGTTAGCGGGGAGCCGGCATCTATTCCGGGGGACTTGCCTAGTCTTGCGGGGTGTCGGGAGCGGCACGCGAATTTCGGGAGGCTCCCGACAGTCCCGGGAGAGTAGGCAAGTATGGGTCAGAGGTGATGCTTTGGCCAGGGAAAGTGGTGAAAGGTTTTCCCTGTTGTGGCATTACATCCCCCCTCCCCCCCCCCCGGTAGAAAGAGTCTGGTGCTAGTTAAGGAAATTACAGGGGACCACTACTCGTTTTGTACCCTGTTTTTCCACAACCAGGACCAGCTCAGAACAGCCCTGTGCTGGTTCTTAAGATACAGGGGCCTCCTGCATATTTTGGTCCCTGTATTTTCATAACTATTACAGGCTGTACAGAGCCCAGGGCTGATTATGCTTCTGGGGAGGGGGTGCACGTCTTTTTAAAAAAAAAAACACAGGGCCTGATTCAGAGCCGAACGCTCTGAAAGAGCGCTCGCTCTGAATCAGGGCGTTTTGGTTTTTTTTGTGCGGCCTCTTGTCTGCCCGCATAGCTGTGGCGAGCGGCCAGGTGATGGTCGCAATGGTCTCGACCATCGCGACCATCGGGGTTTGCGATGAGACCCTTGTGGTAGGGTCTCGTTCCCGAAAGCCCCAGTGAGCTTCTGGCTCTTAATAGAGCCGGAAGCTCATCACTGACATTACTCGTGATGTCAGTGGGTCCGCCCCCAAACGACACTCGTTCCGTCGGGAACGCCTCCGTTTGCCCAGCCACCCCTCCTGCCCGCCTCCAAAATGGTGCGAGCTGTAGATCAAAATCGACAGCCCCCCTTTGGGTGCGAGACCCGGAGCGACGGAGTGCCCATTGCTAGCCGGGTCTTGTGCATACGCATGTCGGTGCCAACTCCGGCTTGCGCATGCGCAGTGGCCAAACATCGACTGGCTCATGAGCAGATCTGAATCAGGCCCACAGACAGAAGCCTTCACAGATCTCATTGATCTGTGAAGACTTCTGTATAACTCGCATATTTTAATGCTACTCGCAATAAAAGGTGTGAGTGTTACATAGGGAAATACTAGCACAGATTTGCATAGTGTAGTAGCCTCGAGCTCAAAAGTTCGCACTCGCAGGCTATTACATTTGCGAGTCCCGGCACCAACTCGCACCTTCAAAAAATGCCAGAAGGTGCGAGTTGGATTTTTACTAAAACTGGAAACCTATTACATTTGGCCCTTTGTTATATAGGCAGCATTTAACCTCATGTATCAAATTCCTGTTTCCCTAAAGATTGTAAGCTTATTGTTTATTGCGTTCCCAAATGTAGAGTGCGGCAGAATATACTGGCACTATATAAATAAATGGTAATAAAAACTCCTGCACTTCTATCTATCATTCTTCTTTCCTCTCTGTCTGTGTAATGAACATCATCCTATAGTTATTTGTGTCGCCGGAAAGGACATTATAGGTTGGTGGTTCTAAGGCAAATTGCACTAGTATATTTACTTCTAGTCATCTAGGTTTAGTTGGAAAATTTTGGGAATATTTAGCAAAAGAGAAAATGCTCAATATTCTCTTTTTTATGACTTGGGCCGTATTCAATTTCCGGTGAAAAGCCGTTTTCGGCGATGAGGTCATTTCGCCTGTCGGAAACTTTCCGCCGTATTCAATTGCAAAGACTTTTCGCCGGTGTAAAAAATCTGTGCCTTGTAACCAGCGGAAAAGATTCACCTCTGAATAGAGGCGTAAAAAAGTGCAGATTTGAAGTTTTGGGGTGCAAAGTTGTGGGAACAAACCTGCAGCATTGGGACAGTCCCCCAAAGGTAAACTGCGTCCAAAAAAAATGTAAAATTACTTTAGATCGCCACCAAAAAGTCCTTTTGTTTTGGGGGAGAAAAAAACAAAGTTAGGTGACAAACTTAAAAAACTCCAGGGGGTCCTCCAAGTATGCCCCATGTGTTTTTTTGGATTGCAGGTGTTTGCTGAAAGTGAGTTTTTTCCGTTTTTTAAAAACGCACTTTAGCGCTTTTTAACCATGCTTGCATCCATTTTCATGTACCTCAAATTTTCGCCGATTTGAGTTTCGCCGGGATGCGTTCTCGCGTCCTTTGCAATTGAATAGGGCGAAAAGTGGTGACGAGCGCGATACTTTCCTGGAAGGCATGCGAAAAGTCCGGGACTAGCACAACACTTTCCCGGAGGCAAAACAAACGATGACTGTGAAATGTCTGGCATGCGATAAAGTCCGGGACTTTTCGCCGGCAATTGAAAACGAGCAGTAGTGGTCAATTGATGGATGACTCCTAACTAGGGGGATTCTGTAAAGCGTCCTGTGATATCTGTACACTGACAGCATCCTGTAATACAGTATCTGTACACTGACAACGTCCTGTGATATCTGTACACTGACAGCATCCTGTGATATCTGTACACTGAAAGCGTCCTGTGATATCTGTACACGGACAGCTTCCTGTGATATCTGTACACTGACAGCTTCCTGTGATATCTGTACACTGACAGCATCCTGTGATATCTGTACACTGACAGCGTCCTGTGATATCTGTACACTGACAGCGTCCTGTGATATCTGTACACTGACAGCGTCCTGTGATATCTGTACACTGACAGCGTCCTGTGATATCTGTACACTGACAGCGTCCTGTGATATCTGTACACTGACAGCTTCCTGTGATATCTGTACACTGACAGCGTCCTGTGATATCTGTACACTGACAGCGTCCTGTGATATCTGTACACTGACAGCGTGCTGTGATATCTGTACACTGACAGCGTCCTGTGATATCTGTACACTGACAGCGTCCTGTGATATCTGTACACTGACAGCGTCCTGTGATATCTGTACACTGACAGCGTCCTGTGATATCTCTACACTGACAGCGTCCTGTGATATCTGTACACTGACAGCGTCCTGTGATATCTGTGCACTGACAGCGTCCTGTGATATCTGTACACTGACAGCGTCCTGTGATATCTGTACACTGACAGCTTCCTGTGATATCTGTACACTGACAGCTTCCTGTGATATCTGTACACTGACAGCATCCTGTGATATCTGTACACTGACAGCGTCCTGTGATATCTGTACACTGACAGCGTCCTGTGATATCTGTACACTGACAGCGTCCTGTGATATCTGTACACTGACAGCATCCTGTGATATCTGTACACTGACAGCTTCCTGTGATATCTGTACACTGACAGCGTCCTGTGATATCTGTACACTGACAGCGTCCTGTGATATCTGTACACTGACAGCGTGCTGTGATATCTGTACACTGACAGCGTCCTGTGATATCTGTACACTGACAGCGTCCTGTGATATCTGTACACTGACAGCGTCCTGTGATATCTGTACACTGACAGCGTCCTGTGATATCTGTACACTGACAGCGTCCTGTGATATCTGTGCACTGACAGCGTCCTGTGATATCTGTGCACTGACAGCGTCCTGTGATATCTGTACACTGACAGCGTCCTGTGATATCTGTACACTGACAGCGTCCTGTGATATCTGTACACTGACAACTTCCTGTGATATCTGTACACTGACAGCGTCCTGTGATATCTGTACACTGACAACTTCCTGTGATATCTGTACACTGACAGCGTCCTGTGATATCTGTACACTGACAGCTTCCTGTGATATCTGTACACTGACAGCTTCCTGTGATATCTGTACACTGACAGCGTCCTGTGATATCTGTACACTGACAGCGTCCTGTGATATCTGTACACTGACAGCGTCCTGTGATATCTGTACACTGACAGCTTCCTGTGATATCTGTACACTGACAGCTTCCTGTGATATCTGTACACTGACAGCTTCCTGTGATATCTGTACCAGCGTCCTTTGATATCTGTACACTGACAGCGTCCTGTAATATCTGTACACTGACAGCGTCCTGTGATATCTGTACACTGACAGCGTCCTGTGATATCTGTACACTGACAGCGTCCTGTGATATCTGTACACTGAAAGATGGTACACAGAAAATCATAGAGAGCACTAAAGAAATCTAATTGATTTCCATAACTACATTTTTATGTGGACCTAAATTATTATTTCCCATTTTCTCTCAGTTGTTTTGAATCAATAACGTCGGTCACTGAATAATGTATCTTTTAATGTAGAAGTTTATTTCCTGCTACTCGGTCCTATTTATTAAAACATGGATGGCTGTTACATATTTATTCAGCTCATTATCGCTCTGTGCGTCCTATCGGATCGGAATTTGAGTTGCAGATTTGATCCAAAATGAACGTGGGATTCGCAGCTCGTCGGCAGACATGGAGAACAATTGTCTTTGGCTCCGTGTCTAGCAGCAACCTGATGCCTAAAGCCGGGTACACACGGTACGATATGCCCCATGAGCGATATCGTTCAGTGTTGTCCCCTCTCCTGCCGGGCTCAGTGTCGTTCCCGACATTGAGCATACACACTGAACGATATCGTTAACAATATCGTTCAGTGATGTCACCGGCTGCATCCCCAAACCAGCAGGATCTGACGATATTGTCAGGTTTCCCTGCAAGTACCACCGATGAAAAATATCGTTAACGATCCACGGGAGCGCGCATCGTTAACGATGTCTTCAATACACGCAGTGCCAGATTAAGGTCCACATGGGCCTGGAGCTGAAATTGATGAAGGCCTATTGTGTGCCGTCACGGGGAGGAGGTGGGATGGCTAGTGATGTTGGGGAATATTCACACACACACACATATAAATATAATATTATATATATATATATATTCAAACTGCAGCTGGGCAGCACTCACTGTACAACATGGATTTCAATAGCCCTGGTGCCTTTCCGAGAGAACCCCATCATGCGGAATTCACCATATACAGCACAGTCGGCAGAACTCAATACATTGGAATATTCTGTGTCAAGAGCTGTTTTATTACCTGAGTGCCGCTGACCGTGGTGTATATACAGTATATATATATATATATATTGTGACACAGTCGGGATAGGGATCCCCCTCCTGGGGTAGACGCACTCCCTCTTTACACACACCGCAGCCAGAGAAACAGGACACATTTCTGGGGTTCTCCTACAATCTGGTCAGAGCCAGTCTTTATTGTGCCAGGTACATAAATAAAACAAAACATAAACAAAATCCTAACCCTACTGAGTTCTAACTAGACAGTAAGTTCCCTCACTATCAGAAAACTAAACAAAATCCCTGTCCACAGTACCTTCTGGTTTACAGCCAAGCGTGTCTCACAGCAAGATAACCTGCGGCCTGCTCTCCCAGGTATGAGAAAAATCAGCCAGTTCCAGGTGTAAGCCCTAATGAGCCTGCTATCAGGCTGAAAGGCCCAAAACCTGGAGTGGCCTGTGGATGGAGCCCTCCCTCTCCTCACATCCACATCCCCAGGACCCAAACCGGCTTTTCCAAAAGCCAATACTATGGTCTGTTTACAAAACAGACTTTTCCTGGGGGATTTTAGAACACATAGGCCAAAAACCTAGGACAAACTTACCTGCCATTGACCACTTTACCAGTGCTTCTATCACAATATATATATATATATATATATATATATATATATATAGTTCAGTGGTCTAGGAAAAAGGAGATTACTATCACAGCTGTAACGGCTATAGTAGTCAACGTTCCAGTTATTTATTTAATCTCATATATCCTAAAGTAAATAACTGTAGCTGCAAAATATGCATCCATATATCCCTATATATCACAATACATGTGTTAGAATCTTTGGTAAGTATCAGAGAACTGGCAGAGGGAGCATACCTTTTAGAGGCATTGCACTCAGGCTCCAGGACACATACACCAGGTTCCTGAACAGCAGCAGCCTGTCCCTGAATAGCTCAGCTCGGACACGATCATGGACACCAGCAGCCCCGCACCGCCTTCATGGAGCTGAGATAGTTGCTGGCGTTGGACATGATAGTAGCAGGAATGGCGGCGCTCATGTGACATCACGCAGTGCGGAAATGGAGCCCTATAACTGTGCGCAGTGCGGCGAGGACTTGTGAAGACTTCCACTGCTCCACAAGTATTATGCCTGGCGGCACTTGAACCGCTGGTGAGCATGCAAGTGGGGGTTCAACATTGTGATTTCAGTGGGTGGGTCCTGGGCTGCTACTTACCAGACTTTTTCCTGTCACTGGCAGCCCATTTATCGGCCATGTGCGGCACCCTCCAGTGGCCGGCACAACGTAAGGCTTAAATCAGGGGTAGCCAACCTCGGTCCTCGAGAGCTCACTTTTTCCAGATGACCTAGCTGGTGCATAGGTGTATTCATTACTCACCAAAACATTTAGAAAGATCCACAGGTGGAGTTAATTATTAAAGTTTTGATTCTGTGGGGAGACCTGGAAAACATGCACTGTTGGTAGCTCTCGAGGACCAGGGTTGGCTACCCCTGCCCTTAAATTATAGATCTTACACTTGTCCACATATCTGTGCAGGTTAAGTGGTACTTTGAGGCCACTAACTAACTATGTTTTTTTATGTCCCTGTACAGGTTGGGAAATGCCTTTATAGAAGATTTGCAAAGCATTATTTAAGTCAATTGTTTATTTTTTTTTGGAAAGCACGCTTCCTGGTCCCTTTCTGGGATGAGAAAATCAACTCCCAGCAGCAGCAGCCATGCTCAAGGATTCTTCTGTGGCAAGGACTGATGTAAATGTATTGTATTACATTTTTTTGTAAATGCCTCCTCACCTCCCCTTCTCCCTCATAAATTTTCTTTTGAATAAAAAAACTTAATAAAATTTACTACCAATCAACCCTTCCTGTCCCTGCCCTACCTTCAACTACATACATACTCCAACTCCCTCAGGCCTCTCTTGAATAATAAAAGTGTTTCCTGATGTGCCATGTTTGAAGTTGAACTGCCATTGTGTTTGTGCTGTCCACTGCTGCAGCTTAGCTTAGTCAGCCAGCTATCTTGCTGCACATTTTGGGTCTAAACAAGATGAACAAATTAATATTGTGAGCTGTGAGGTGGTCAAAATTGACTGGAAACGAGTGGAAATAAATGTTATTGAGGTTATTAATACTGTAGGAACAAAAAAAGGCCCATTTTATGTGATTTTACCTGTTTTTTTTATTTTTTTAAGAAAAAAATCCTTATCCAAAACCAAAACATGAAAACAAAACACGGAGGTGAGGTTTTGGCAAAACCAATCCAGATCCAAAACCAGGGGAGATCCAGATCCAAAACCAAAACATGGGGGTCGGCGCACATCTCTAGGTGGAATGAAAATCTGGTGAGGTGTGAAAGCAAATGACAATCAGCAATTTGCTCCCAAATGCCGGAAAATGGACAAAAACTGTTGTTTGAACAAATTGTTTAGATCAAACATTTAACAAACTTGTCTGACGTCCATTTTCATCTGTTTTCTGGCATTTAGGAGCAAATTGCTGATCATCAGTTACTCCCATACGTTACCAGATTTTTATTCCAACCAATCAACTAGTTGGATGGTTGGACAGAATATCTTTACATGTGTACCCAGCCTTAAACCATACTTGCCGACATTCTGGGCAATTTCCCCACATTATCTCTCTCCAAGACTTGATACATCCCTCCCTCCAATTAAATAAAGACTCTACCTAAGCCACATAGATGTGATGGTATCATTGCTTAAAGTGCTGTCTTTGAAGCTTACTGGTCTATTTACTAAGCCTTGGATGGAGAAAAATTGGACGGAGATAAAAGTACCAGCCAACGATCTCCTAACTGTCATATTTCAAACACAGCACGTGACATGGCAGTTAGGAGCTGATTGGCTGGTACTTTATCTCAATCCAAGGCTTAGTACATAGACCCCTGTGTTGGTTGATAATGATATTTACTCCCATAGCTCAATCTCGTTCTAAACGGCAATGGCTACAAAGATGGGCAGGGTGACGGTGCCTCCTTGTCACAACCAGGGTTTCGTGGCGTGGAGGTTTGCGGTCCTTACCGGTGAGGGCGCTGTGGCGCGGTCCTTCTGTCGGGGGAGCTGGCATGTGGAGACTGGCATTGGCTGTAAGCAGAGGTCTGCCAGCATTGGACCATCCTGGCAAGGGTAAGTCTAGCGGCATCTCTGCGTCACAGGTGTCTGGGCGCTGCCATGTTGTCTTTGGCCATGTGACATAGCAGGCCAATCATTTGTAGGTCACCTGCTCTCTCTGGCCTATCACGTTCCGCTACTGGGTACTTAAGGGTGTTTGGAGCTCCCTGTAGTTGCCAGTGCAAGGTGTTCACAGCGTAGCTGTGAGAGAGAGTTCTCTGCGCTTCTGTACCCAGACTTGTGTTCTGGTGCTAGCCCTAGCTCCTTGTCGGCCTCTGGCTCCCTGCATAGCCTGCACCGCTCTGCCTAGCCTTGCTCACTGCTGAGATCAGTCCTGTGCCTTCCACCAGACTCTCTCCTGCCTGAACCTGTCTCCTCAGTTCATGCATCACAGCATTTCCGGATCTCCATTTTAGCCAGCATCACTGCATTACTGGATATCCCCTTCAGCCACTATTCAGCAAACCAGGATTTTCACTTCACTCCCACAGTTCATCTGGATTAATCTCTGCCACTGATCTGGACATTTGTTACTCCCATTCACTGCAGCTCCCTTCAGCCACATATATCAGTTTGTTTATTACTGGACTTTAGTTTGAGAAACCGAAAGATTGCATAAGAAAAGAGGTGTTTTAAACCTCTAGGATGGGGGCAGGCATGTATGCAAATTACTTGTGGGAGTTAGCCTATGGCAAGCAGGGGCGGGTTTGTAACAGGAACATTATATGGTGGGCTAAAAGTATGGGCCAAAGCCTCTTTGTTCCAGATTCCCCACCCTCCCTCCCCTATAAATTTTGGTATGTTGTGGGTTTGGTTTTGGGTGGCGGGAAAGAACGGCAGGTCGCCAGTCCTGGGCAATTATGATTTAAGGGCGCTCCCTTCGTTGACTGGTAGTTGGCTGTACCAACCTAACGGGGGGCAGTATCACCACCTAAATGGGTGGGAAGTCAAGATGGGGGTGAGCGTTACCTTTTGTTGTTGACATGATTTACATGGTTATGTGTATGCACTCTGGGCGATCTACGCCTGCTATGCCTTTTGTTGTTAGCAGATTTGGTTGATTTCTGGCCATCCTTTCTTTGCCACCATACATCCTTAAATAAATAATAAATAAATAATAATTATTATTGCTCCAATAAATCGCCATCAAGTTATCTGCCAAATCCACGTCTCAGTGTCTTTATTTTATCTTAGTATGATAAGTGGTTTGCACACATGACAACACCTCATCCGATAGAAGGTTTAATCTTTATTCATGTCTACAAACAGTCACATTAAACAATCCATCTTTCAGTTTAAACCTGTGTCTGCTCCTGTTTCCACCCCAGGTCCACAACAAATACAGACTCTGACACTCCTGCTAAGTATGCAGCATATAAACCAGAATATTGAGGTTTTACACAGGATGAATATTGTGCATTGTTGTTTAACTACATGAATGGCGGTTTGCCATTTTTTGTATGTTATTTCGCAGTCAAACGTCAAAGATCAAATGACATATATTACTATTATTGGTGTTCCCTGTCTTTATTTATTTCCAGTTATATATATAGCGCACATATATTCCGCAGTGCTTTACAGAGAATATCTGGCCATTCACATCAGTCCCTGTCATGGTGGAGTTTACACTGTATATATATATATACTAGGGATGTGCGCCGGACCATTTTTGCCGGATTTGGATTTGGTTCTAATTCGTCGTCCGGCTTTGGATTTGGATTTGGATTTGCCAAACTGCGGTGACTGGCTTTGGATTTGGATTTGGATTTGGATTTTTTTACAAAAATTGACAAAAAAAGCTAAAATCACAAAAATTTGTCTTTTTTTTCTTCCTAGAGTATTATTAACCGCAATAACATTAATTTCCAGTCAATTTAGACCATATCACAGCTTATAATATTGTTTTCAACATTATTGGCCAAAGGTTGCAGTGAGCTGACTGGTTACTAAGCGACAAAGCAGCGGCACAACGACACAGACACCACAGTATAAAGCACATCTATGACACATTGCCACACAGCAGTGGCAGAAATGAAAAGTAGTGCACCCACCCAGTGGGGTACGGCCAGCAGAGTCACAGTACTTGTTTACAAAGTGGGCTACGGCCCTAGGAGTCACAGTGCACAATCTTATTAGCATTACACCGCACATAGGGCCTGATTCACATTACACCATAAAGTAGTGTCTCTTATTTATGTTACGACACACAGTAGTGCCCCTTTTACACAATGCCCACAGTAGTGACCCTTTTACACAATGCCCACAGTAGCGGTGTCCCTTACACAATGTCCCCCAGCAGTGGTGCCCCCTATGCAGTCCCCTTAGTAGTAGGGTCCACTATGCAGTGCCCCCAGTAGAATGCCCCCCAGTAGTATGCCCCCCATTAGCAGGCCCCCCCCAGTAGTATGCCCCCCATTAGCAGACCCCCCCAGTAGTATGCCCCCCATTAGCATGCCACCCAGTAGTATGCCCCCCCAGTAGTATGGCTCCCCCAGTAGTAGGCTGCCCCAGTAGCAGGCCCCCCCAGTAGTAGGCTGCCCCAGTAGTAGCCCCCCCTGTAGTATGGGCCCCCCCTGTAGTATGGCCCCCCCTGTAGTAGGCTGCCCCAGTAGCAGCCCCCCCCAGTAGTAGTAAGCCCCCCAGTAGTATGGCCCCCCCAGTAGCAGGCCCCTCAGTAGTATGGCCCCCCCAGTAGCAGACCCCCCCCAGTAGTATAGCCCCCCTAGTAGCAGGCCCCTCTGTAGTATGCCCCCCCCCCAGTAGCAGGCCCCTCTGTAGTATGGCCCCCCCAGTAGTATTGCCCCCCCCAGTAGCAGACCCCCCCCCAGTAGTGCAGACCCCCCCCAGTAGTATAGCCCCCCCCCAGTAGCAGGCCCCTCTGTAGTATGGCCCCCCCAGTAGTATAGCCCCCCCCCAGTAGTGCAGACCCCCCCCCCAGTAGCGCCCCCGGACCTTTGACAAGTAAAAAAATAAAAAAAATAAAACTTACCTGATTCCCCGCTCCCGCGCCATCCGCTCTGTCACACGCTGAGGAGGGAGCCGGAAGACGGAGTTCATGTGTGAGCTCCAGCCGGCTCCCTCCGTGCAGCAGCCAATGAGAGTCTGTGTGACTCTCATTGGCTGCTGTAACAAACACACAGCTGCCGCTGGCGGCTGTGTGTCTGTGTCTGTGTAGGACTGCGCTCTGCCCTACACGCGAGGAGACCTGACATCAGGCGGCCGCCGTTCGGCCCCGAACGGGGATCCGAGTCAGGCGGTGAACACCCGAACAGGGTTCGGGTGGACTCGGATCCCCAATGTAATATATATATAATCTAATATATACCCTATGACATGTACACGCACATACATACACACTGGGAGCCAAATAACCTTACAGTATATTTTTGGAGTGTGGGAGGAAACCGGAGCACCCGAAGGAAACCCACGCAAGCACAGGGAGAATATACAAACTCCACACAGGTAGGGCCATGGTGGGAATTGAACCCACGACCTCAGTGCTGTGAGGCAGTAATGCTAACCATTATGCCGTCTGTGCTGTCTTTATTAGAGTGCTATTTATTAGAGTTCTAATTTTTGCCATTGGGGCTAACGAACATTACGATGAACTTTGTACATTCCAGCTTACTCATTTCTCAACGCGCATTCACGATTCCAATGTAAACTCGTCATGTCATCCGCAAATGCGTTTTGTCCCAGGAATGGATCCGGTATATTTATGGCCAGAAACTGTCCCTGACAAACCACTGGTAAACTCTAGTCATTGCACAAACAAATTGATTTCTTCTCTTTTTAGCCTGTTATGTTTTGTACCATAGGGCTGTATAGATCAGACGTTCATTAATTCAGTAATCAATACAATAAACATGCAGCTTATTAATGAGAAATTGACCAGAGCATTTATGCTGTGCAAATATCCCACGTTCTCAAACATCAGGTTCTCTTGGTATAAAAGACCTTATTATGGATAAGCCATTAAACTTATACCAGGAATTAATACTATTATTAGATTTTCTCTGCAAAACTCCAGACGTGTTCTGCTACAGCCAATATTCCAGATTAAACAATACTCACCATATTATTCATTTTTAACATCTGAATTAGGTCCGTTGTCCTTTATCTTAGTAAATGCTGATCTATTTGTGAATTGAATAAGAGGAAATTACACTGCTTTGGCAATAGGTTACAGTTTAGTAAAGTGGAATGGGTATGAATTCCCGGGGGTTCATATCCCGACGCCGGCAGTTCGAAGGGAGAAGGTCCCGACAGGGCAGGTGAGTACCCTATCCCTACTACTCTTCCCCCCTAACCCTAAACCTCCCTTAGTGGTGCCTAACCCTCACCTCCCCCCTAGTGCCTAAACCTAACCTACCCCCCCCGGGGGTGCCCAACCCCCCGTTACCGCACCCTGAACCTAACCGTACAGGGGGGTGTCTAACCCTAACCCTCCCCACCAAAACACCTAACCCTAACCCTCCCACCCCATGGCTAATGCTAAGGGCGCCCCAGACTTACCTTGTTCGGGCTGGCGTCCTTCGGCGTTCCGGCTTTGGAATTAAGGTAGGCGTCGGTATTTTGATGCCTATCTTAAGTCCCTTGCCGGGATTCCAATGTCGGTATTGAGACCGGCAGCCACAACTACATCCCTAGCAAGGCAAATATATTTTGACATTGCTGTAAGTTGTGTTATTTGATGGTTTATTCACAATGACCTATTGTTTAATCTGTAGCTCACATAGCTGGTATTGTCTGATTTAATCAGACACTCATGTGTAACCTGTAAAATGCGTATGGTAACATATTCCTCAGTCATGTCAAGAGAAACATAAATGTCTGAATGTATATCTGGATCTGTGCAAAGTTTTGAGATAATAGAGGGAAATGAAAGTGGAATAAAAAGAGGGTAATAGGTCAGAACTGGTGAATTATGGTTGATGTTTGCATTGAGCCTCAACGGCTCGTAGCTACAAATAGAGCCCCCACACTTTCTGGCCCCCTAGTCTCCTCGTTCCATGCCATGCCTGAGCGAGACAAATCAGCCTATTCACTTCATATTCCCAATATTATAATAAGCTAATCTGCAGCCATGTTCTCTGCTGCTCTATGGTCGCATAACGACATTGATATTTATCAGGTCGTAATCTCCAGATCACAATTAGATCTGTTACAAACAACAACAGATACGTTGATGACATTAATTTGTTGTAATTTTTTATTTTATATTGATAACCAGCAGAGATCACGACTTGCATAAAATATGTAGTTTAGGTTAAAATATATAAAATTATTAACCATTCAATTTGCTCCGAGTTCTCTCTGGTAATATAATAATAATAATAAGGCATTTTACTGTAATAGTATAAATGTAGACTTGCCGAGGACACCAACGGTTATGGTTAGGTGCAGCTGGGAAGGTTAGGGTTAGGCTGTGGGGGGAGAGTTAGGGATTAGGGATAAGAGGAGAGATACTTACCAGAACTCTGGAGCATCACAGGTCCACACCGGAAGAGGCTGTCACATGGCCGCCGTGACCTGGAAGAAGATGCTGGAGCCGCCGCTGCCATCGGGAGAAGGTAAGTAACACTGGGCCACCAGGGACAGCTTGTAGACAGCTCATCATGTCGACATATCATCTGTGTAGACATGATGAATGTTGAGATGGTCACTGTCGACAGTTTAACCATGCCGACATGCTGCAACTTGGACCGAATGACTGTCGACATAACTGTCGGAATATCATACCACACCCCCGTAATGCAGGCCTCTGCAGCGCTTATAAACACATGTCGGAGTGTGATGTGTACATACAAAGGTCATTGATTAAAGTTGTGAGATGTGTATCTGAGGTCACGGAGTCTGGTAATGTCACCTATAGCCCCTCCACACTCAGTGATCCTCCAACACACCCACCCGAGTGCTCCTCTGTGATATCAGTGTTACAGATCCATTCTCCGAAACTTCTGTCTGTCTCTGCTTCTTGGGGGTATTAAAAAACATTTGTCAGTTTTATTCCTCAAGGGAAACTCGTCGGTTATGAAAATGACAGCCGAGACTAAATTCACTTCTAATTGTATCGCGCCATCTTGTAGAGATTTATACGTAATTCCAGGGACATTAGGAATCTGAGCGTCGTACAGTATCTGAGCACGTCTGACATATTATGTCCCCTGCTCAGAGAGAGAAGAGGGTAATTACATGTGAAATAGTCACGTCAGAAAGAAGAAAAGATTTGGAGTGCAGCCGGGACTGAAACATAGGGAAACTGGAGACTTTATATCTATTTCTTCAACCCACTTAAAATTGTGATAAAAAATCGGTAAGGACAAGGAAAAAAGAGCGATTTAGAGTGGAATCTGGAGCCGGAACTTACAGCGTAGAGTAAGAACTGTCACAGCACAAAAGTTAATTCCAAAAAGTAATGATCGAAAAATGTTAAAAAATTATTAATTTGGGGTGGAAGTAAAAATTATTGAGGGGAACCATTTTAGGATTGTATTTGGGCTCTGACTAAACGTAAAACACAAATGATATGGAAAAACCTTCTGGCCTGTTAATACTAGAGATGTGCGGTTCTGTTCTCCAGAAATCCGAATCCACTTGAATTTCATGAATCCGAGTCGCGGTTCTGATCTCCTGAGGAGATCCGGGTAAATCCGGGTCGCTTTTCAGATCTTTTTGCGGTTCGGAATCCGGATTTTAAATCCGATTTTCGGGTTTTGGTTTGCATAAATTACATGATTTTAGCTGTTTTTAAAACTTTTTATCTATTTTTTTTTTTTTTAATCCTGATCCAAAACCAAAACACTTGAGGGTGGTTTTGCAAAACCAAATTCAGATCCAAAACCTTGAAGGAGATACAGATCCGAAATCAAAACACGGGGGTCGGCGGACATCCCTAGTTAATACACAGCTGATGTACGAATGTAGATCATATTGTGCAATAAATTTTGAAGGATAAAATGGCCAATACATTTGGGCAAATGAATTTCTGGAATTATGAGACACAAGGCGGATTTTCCTGAACGGAGTGTGTGCGGTTATAGGCACGTTCAGTCCGTGACATGATTGGGGAGCCTCTTTCTACATTCATCTTAAAAGTTGCGTTATTGTTAAAAGTGGGGATAATCCGCCGCCCCGCGAGAAATTGCCAGAGTGCCCTTGGTTACAACAATGTGTTCCATTGTAACACGGGGAGGGTGGGAGCGCCGGTTCTGGCATGGAAGGCTTTAAGCAAATCCATTCTCAAGCTTTAGGAGTTAAAATGTCTTCAAAGTCGTACGGTGGAATTGGTGCCAAGTTCCTATTCTATTTCCCTCTTGGTAGCGGTTTGGCGGGAGGGGCTGGGTCACCTGGTACTTTTTTTACTGACAAAAGCTAGAAATCTGCAAATTGTATATTATTTCCTCTCCAGTTTTGTTGCACTGGTTTTTTTTT
This sequence comes from Taudactylus pleione, assembly GCA_031769625.1. NCBI lineage: Eukaryota > Metazoa > Chordata > Amphibia > Anura > Myobatrachidae > Taudactylus > Taudactylus pleione. The sequence continues at coordinate 900,927 of JAUIMM010000294.1, read as the reverse complement.
TCTCTTAGCATCGCTGCCTAATTTAGGAAGTGGGCACCCAGCTCAATGCTGAGCAGCAGGAGTGCAAGTAATTAGCAGATATACCCTATAGGCCTTTAGAAATTATAAGTGGATGTGCTCCGTCTTATGTTGAATAAAACTGATTGCATTCCTGCGTTCTATTTTTAGTTTCTCATATGTGGCCTTTGTCCCTTCATTCCAAACCATATTGTTAAACTCTGTCAGTGTGTTTTAAGGTATTAAGCCATGGTCTGCATTATATTGATTACTGGCTTGTATTTACAGATCCCAAAACCCATCCGGGGAGACTGTGGGGGCAACGTTGGAGGATTGGCGTTCAATATGAAAAAGCTTTTTTCCACGGTCCCTGAAGATTATTTGTGTATGATGGCTTGTTACAATAAAAGCCGCTTATTTTCACTCCGACGATCTTTATGGATTTTTTTTCGTTCCTAAGTACAAGAGGAGAAGAAGTGAGCTACGCAGATTTTCAATAAGTAGAACAGCAGTCCGGCTTCCCGGGGGGACATCTTTGGGATGGTACATCGCTGGGTCCTGGTGGCAGGCTCCAAGTCGCTCGTTCCCATACTAACAAGATATTGTGATGATACACGTGCGAACGTCATCGTTAAAGATGTTAATTCTCTTATATATGTACTGTAAGTTCTACGAAAGATACACAGAATAACAAGAAGACCACATATTGCTGCCTAATACATTTTTCACAAAGCATGCTGTAGGAGTACCCTAAAATGTATGCAGTCGGGATGCCGACGTCTAAATGTCGACTGTCTGCATCCCAACTGTCTAATCTCGGTAAAGGTCTAATGATAGGTGTCTAAATCCCGACGCCTGTCATTTTACCTACGCCGGAAGCTCAATGCCCGGCATCCCGATCGAAGGTATGCTGGGCGCGGACAGCCGGGGGGGGGTTATGTTAGGGGCTCCCAGGGGGAGGGACTTAGGGTTAGGCACCCCCCCGGGAGGGTTAGGCTAGGGGAAGGGGGGATTAGGCACCCCCGGGGGGAGGTTAGGGTTAAGCACTCCCCCAGGAAACTTAAGTTTAGGCTGCGGAGAAGGGGGGGTTAGGTTTAGGCACTTACAGGAGGGGTTAGGGTTAAGCACTTGGGGGAGGAGGTTAGGGTTAGGCACCCCTAAGTGAGGGTTAGGGGGGGTTAGGTTAGTTTGTACTTACCTTAGCTGCTGTCGGGATCTCACTGGTACCGGTCTTTCACTGGTGCCGGTCTTTCACTGGTGCCGGTCTTTCACTGGTGCCGGTCTTTCACTGGTGCCGGTCTTTCACTGGTGCCGGTCTTTCACTGGTGTCGGTCTTTCACTGGTGCCGGTCTTTCACTGGTGCCGGTCTTTCACTGGTGCTGGTCTTTCACTGGTGCCGGTCTTTCATACCGATCCCCTTTAAAATGTCACAGTGGAACATCCTAACATTGAATTTAAAGAGCTGCGAAAGTCCATTTGCAATCAAGTACAATTAATGACTTTTTTATCGGGTGATAAAGTTTTATTTGTCTTAAATTAAACTATTAAGCTGCGGATTAAGGGCCTGATTCATTACCGATCGCAACTGTCATTACGCACGCAATCGGTCGATTGTTGCGTTCTGCACATGCATATGCAATGTAGCACGCCTGTGCGTACTGGCCACTGTGATCGGGACAGCGATCGCAGTGACTACTCAGACCCATCGCAGAGAGATTGACAGGAAGTGCCGTTTGTGGGTGGTGACGTGGTGACGTGGGGGTGGTCGGCGAAACACAGGCGTGCCAGGGCATTTGAACGCTGTTGCAGGGGCGTGCATAAATTATCCACTGCGATGCCATAGGCAGCTTGTGTACTCATAGCGTGTGATGAGGTTAGCAATTCCTGAGTAAGGTCAGAGCTTGTGCAAGTGTGCGTGAGGCTGCGATGCCACTCGATGTTACCGATGGTTTCGCAGTCTTGCTAAGCATTATGGATGTGTGTAAGGTAAAGTGGGCGTCCTTATGTTGTGCTGTGATGGAATAGCGATCGCAGTGGATTAGCATACTATCGCAGTAAGACTGCGTTGCTTAATCGCTATTGCAATCACAGTTGCAATCCGTAATGAATCAGGCCCTAAGTATCAAGCTGCAGCGTTAAGTGATACAAAACAAAACAGCGGAATCAAATACGTTTCGATTCAAGTATTGATCAGAAATAGATGTTTAACAAAACTTTTTGTTTTATTTTTGTAGTTGGATCAACTATACGTAGGTTTGGCTGATCAAAGAGAGGACTGCGTTGAACTTGGGTGTGTTGGGATTAATGGAAGGCAGAAGGTAATAATGGGATTTGATTGTAACACATCTAAAGAGAACAAAAAGAACCGCTGTCATACGTAGATTACATCTCCCAAACTGCCCAGCAGCCTTTGCCTCCTTGCTGATGACAGTTCCTATATATTAGCTATAAGAGATCCTCATGTTATGCCAAAATGTTCCTTGAACCAACACTGAAGTTCAAAAATTTGTGATCAAATTTAGAGTTGAATTCCAAAGCAAAAGCAACAGGTTCCAAACTCAAAGGCTGCATTGTGTAATCATCTTAAGGTTTGCTCTCTAAAACCTGATGCTCAGGCTCATTACTGGCCTTGGCCTGCCTGACTACATTACTGACTCTTGAATCTAAAGGCCCCCATACATCTCTGATGAATTGGGGCAGTTCCCCTTTCTGAAGACACCGGGGTGGGGTCGGGGTATTGGTGAAACGCAACATGCTAAATATCCATTATTTGCCGATACCGTCTAAAATGTGATCGTGATCAACGAATCAGGGATTTTTAGCATGAAGAATTTCCCCGATTCCCCGACGGATCGACGTTCATCGATGGCTGCCGATCAGCATTTCTGATTGGCGGTTTGGCGGTTCTGGACGCATCAGTGAATCGGGGAAAGGACAGGCTGATGCATGGGATCCTTAACTCTTCCCAGTCTCCCAGCCATTGGAATTCTGACACGTTCCTAACTAATAATGGTTCCACACATGCAGTGAATTATGATCAGTTTGGTTCAGCCAATGGGCATCAAATTTATACTGGGTTCCTGATCTCTGCAATATAGACTATAAGTCAACTTGGATTCGGTTCAGCACCTCACTTTAACAAAGAGAGGCTTATAGAAACGGTTCAATCCTGTTATCTGTATCCATTGATGCATTTGTAGGTACTTTGGTCCTGAAAAATATTCTAATTCATTCAAAGAGAGAGAAAGAAAGAGAGAGAGAGAGAGAGAGACTCATAAAAGGACGCAATTTTTTGGACATTACGTGTTTCATTGATCAATAGATACTTTACTGGGGGATAACAGTATATGACTTGTCGAAGCCGGATAATTGGCTGAGACGGAATCTGTTCAAATTTAAATCTGCATGACGCCATTTTGCGAATGGCAACAAGACGCCTTTTTGCGAATGGCAACCCAACGCCATTTTAGCGAATCTCACACAATATTAGTACATATGGCGATGTTATTATTTAGCGTCATGCGATTCCCACGCAATAGAGCAATGTTAAAAGTCCTCATTATATAAATACATGCATTTACTAAAACATATAATATGAACAACCCTGCAAAACACTTACCACGGTGTACTCCACAAACACGTAGACGCACAACGCTAACTAGTGTCTTTTCTTAATATCTTTACACTTATACATTGCACACTTACATAAAAAGGTTCCCTAGCATTAAGGTTAATATTCAAGGTTTTATTTATTATTAATTATGTAATGAAGCGACTGTATTTAAGATCTCAGGTTTAGTACATGATAAACAGCGTGTTTGGTGCTATTCTAAACCACTGTTTATTTGCAGATCTCCGCTTCCATCGGCAGGGAGATTGCAACATGTGTCTGTAAATTATGGATCATAGAGAGTTAGGCATTGAAATGTACTCTGTAATGTAATGTTTATTAGCCAGTTTAGACTTGTTCTTCGGCGGGAAAACAGACACAAAGAGCTGTTGGAGGCTGGACTATGACAATACAAACTGACCTATGAACTGTATCTTCACAGAAGAACCAGGAAGAAGAACCAATGGGATTATGCCAACTTGTTCTATGGTATTGCCTATCTCTGTAAGGGTGCATAAGCAAGCACCTTGGATCTGATTCTTCTTTCTGCTGCGAGAACGTTTTGTGCCAACCAATGGACATGGGATCTCTGGTAACTCCTGTGGAAATACGTGACTGGAAAGGACAGGGTCAAATGGCAGATGGTTTTCAGGGAATGGAGAATTATCATATGCAGGATCGAGTTCAGATTCCGAGTCAGTATCTAAAGGTAGAATCGAAGGTTTAGTAGGACTTGAACATTGATAGGACTCCTGGGAGGAACTAAGCGAAATATAACCAATTTTGATGGTGTTTTGGGAGTTACCGCAGTATGAAGAGGACAAGGAGGTGGGCGCACATCTCATGTTCAGGGAAGTGGAGGACTCAGCAGAGGATGATTCTTTAGTAGAACTGACAGACTGCTTGGACCAATTTTCAGAACTGAGAATTTCACTAGAATTTCGTTTGACAGGTTTAAGACCAAATTCTTCACTGAAAGTCTTTGGCCCTCATTCAGAGGCGTACGCTCTGAGCATAGCGCACGCTCTGAATGAGGGCCGGGCTCCATGAAAATGGAGCGTCCTCCTGGACGCTCGTATAGCTGTGGGTCACCACCCACAGGCTATACGAGCGTGCATTTTGATGGCCGCGATGGTCGTGACCATCGCGACCATCGAAATTGCGAGCCGGAGCCTGCGGTTGAGGTTTTCAACCGCAAGCTCCGGAGTGATTTTGGCTCTATCAGGCTTTTGATGGGAGGCGTTCCCGTGGGAACGCCCCCGTCAGGGAGGCACGCCCCCGGAACGCCTACCAAAGGGGGCGTGCTGTCAATCAACATTGACAGCACGCCCCCTTTGATCGGACACAACGAGCGAAGGACTTTCCTTCGCTCGTCGCGTCTGGCGCATGCGCACGACGGAGCTCCCTCCGTCGTGCGCATGCTCAGTCCATAACATCGACCCACTTGCGAGCGGACAGCCGCTCGCGAGTGGGTCTGAATCAGGCCCTTTATTTTTAGAAGCACAGGATCTTTAGACTTGATGAGAGGATTGGCCCCAGTCCAATGCCTTACCTCTAAAGGAAGAGAGAAGGTACTTAGTAAAGTTGGTAGGAGTGATACCACAAGCTGGATCTGCTTCCATGATTGCAGCATATTGCTCCAGTAATGCAAAGTATTGCGATAAGTCCCCATCAAAATATATGCATCCTGGAGTATCCGATGAAGTTTGTGTGTTCGAGGATTGTGGAGCACATTCAGGTGCAGGGCTGGAAGAGACTTGAGGATGCTCTGATTGTTGAGGAATCAAAACAACTGAAGTTGACAGCTGTTCGGTACTTGGACCAACTAAAGGAACTGGAAGGAGTCCTGAGGAGCCAGAGACAGCAGCTTCAACATTCGAGGCTGAGAACAGGCTACAGAAACTGTCATCCTCTGGAACGATATTTTTAGGAGATGCTGAACAGGAGCCATGATCAGGATTAGTAGTACATGACACTGGAACCTGGAACCCACTCCTGGGGCATGAGACTTGAGACCACCTCCTGGGGTGCGATACTTGAGGCCCCTTGCTGGGGTGCGAGACTTGAAACCCCCTCTTGGAGTATGAGACTTGAGACCCCTTGCTGGGGTGCAAGACTTGAGACCCCCTCCTGGGGCACGAGACTTGAGACCCCCTCCTGGGGCGCAAGACCTGAGACCCCCTCCTGGGGCACGAGACCTGTGACCCCCTCCTGGGGTGCGAGACTTGAGACCCCCTCCTGGGGTGCGAGACTTGAGACCCCGCCCTGGGGTGCAAGACTTGAGACCCCCTCCTGGGGCACGAGACTTGAGACCCCCTCCTGGGGCGCAAGACCTGAGACCCCCTCCTGGGGCACGAGACCTGTGACCCCCTCCTGGGGTGCGAGACTTGAGACCCCCTCCTGGGGTGCGAGACTTGAGACCCCGCCCTGGGGTGCGAGACTTGAAACCCCCTCCTGGGGTGTGAGACTTGAGGCCCCTTCCTGGGGTGCGAGACTGGAGGCTCCTTCCTGGGGTGCGAGACTGGAGGCCCCTTCCTGGGGTGCAAGACTTGAGACCCTCTCCTGGGGTGCGAGACTTGAGACCCCCTCCTGGGGTGCAAGACTTGAAACCCCCTCCTGAGGTGCGAGACTTGAGGCCCCTTCCTGATGTGTGAGACTGGAGGCCCCTTCCTGGGGTGCGAGACTTGAGACCCCCTCCTGGGGCATAATTCTTGTAACCCTCTCCTGGGGTGAGAGACTTAAGGTCCCCTCCTGGAGTGCAGAACTTGACACTCCCTGTTGGAGTATGGGACCCAAAATCCCCTTCTGGGGAAGCTGACTCGACCTTTTGGGGTATGGAACATGAACCCCCCTTTTGGGATGCGAGGACAGAGACTTCCTCCTGGGGTGAGTGACTCAAAACCCCCTTCTTGGGTTACGAGACTTGAGGACCCTCCTGGGGTTGAGACTCTGGAGACCCCTCCTGGGGTTGCCAACTGGAGTCCCCTACCAGAGCAGGCAGAATCCAGGTTGGGACCGGAACAGGCAGAATCCGGGATGGGACCGGAACAGGCAGGATCAGGGCTGGGACCGGAACAGGCAGGATCCGGGCTGGGACTGGAACAGGCAGTATCCGGGCTGGGACCGGAACAGGCAGAATCCGGGCTGGGACCGGAACAGGCAGAATCCGGGCTGGGACCGGAACAGGCAGAATCCGGGATGGGACCGAACAGGCAGAATCTGGACAGGACCGGAACAGGCAGAATCCGGGCTGGGACCGGAACAGGCAGAATCCGGGACGGGACCGGAACAGGCATTGAGACATTGACACATTGTTATACTGCTGGAATTGCAAGGGGACAGCCTTTGATAAAGTGGTCAGAAGCTCCACAATAGCGACAGAGATGTAAATCTTTACGCCGCTGGCGTTCAGCCACAGAGAGCTTGGGAGCGCGGGTAACTTTGATGTCTCAGTTTACGTGGCATGGAAGAATCTTTGGTTCTTAGAGATTCCAAGACAGAGTTTTTAGTTGAGACAGAGGTAGCTCTAAGAAATTCAGGAATGAGCTGAAAGATTTTGCTGAGTAGAGCCTGTAGCTGTTCCAGCAGTTGATGGAAGTAGTTAGGGTTCAGGTAAGATTTGGGTATCATCTAGCCGGTAGTCAGAATTGCAGAAGCTGTAGTACTCGATGCTGTACCGCCTCCTGTGAATCCAAACGAGTGATTAGGTTACGGAAAGCACTTGATCCAGGATTAGGTGCTTGATCTGCCACCATCGTTAGGCTTCAACATACTGTCACAGTTGGTGGTAGTGAGTTACCTGTATCAGTTGATGAACTGGAATCATTGGAAGGCCGGCTGGACTGGAACCATGGGTAACATGAATAGCTCTTTTAATATAAGAAGTGGGTAGCAGTGAGAACTGCCTTTGGTGATGAGTGACTGGAACTGGAAACTTCAGACGTTGGAATGAGACCAGAAGGAACTTGGAGGGGACCGGACTGGGACCGGCAGGTAGGCTGACTGAGCTGGTCGGGGTACCATTAGATGAGCTTGCAGGTGGATAGTAGCACGGAAGCTACTGGTGCAGCTAATGAGCCATGAGGTGAGTGGACTTGGAGGAACCGGACTGGGACTGGCAGGAAGGCTGACTGAGCTGGTCGGGTTACTAGTAGATGGGCTTGCAGACGTATGGTAGCGTGGAAGCTACTTGTTGTGGCTTGGGAAGCCGTGGGTAAACGTTGGTAGCTGGGTGGCTCCGTGGAGCGGCTGGATAGCCGTGGGTAGATGCGGGTAGCTGGGTGGCTACATGGAGCGGCCGGATAGCCGTGGGTAGGCGCTGGTAGCTGGGTGGCTATGTGGAGTGGCTGGATAGCTGTGGGTAGATGCTGGTAGCTGGGTAGCTACGTGGAGTGGCTGGATAGCCGTGGGTAGACGCTGGTAGCTGGGTGGCTACGTGGAGTGGCTGGATAGCCGTGGGTAGATGCTGGTAGCTGGGTGGCTACGTGGAGAGGCCTGATAGCCGTGGGTAGACGCTGATAGCTGGGTGGCTACGTGGAGCGGCTGGATAGCCGTGGGTAGACGCTGGTAGCTGGGTGGCTATGTGGAGCGGCCGGATAGCCGTGGGTAGACGCTGGTAGCATGGAAGCTACTTGGTGCGGCCTGGGAGCCGTGTAGAGAAGCTGGTAGCGTGGAAGCTACTTGGAGTGGCCTGGGAGCCGTAGGTGAGAGATGGTAGTGTGGAAGCTACTTGGTGCGGCCTGGGAGCCGTGTAGAGAAGCTGGTAGCGTGGAAGCTACTTGGAGTGGCCTGGGAGCCGTAGGTGAGAGATGGTAGTGTGGAAGCTACTTGGTGCAGCCTGGGAGCCGTGTAGAGAAGCTGGTAGCGTGGAAGCTACTTGGAGTGGCCTGGGAGCCGTAGGTGAGAGATGGTAGCGTGGAAGCTACTTGGTGCGGCCTGGGAGCCGTGGATGAGAGATGGTAACGTGGAAGCTACTTGGTGTGGCCTGGGAGCCGTGTGGAGAAGCTGGTAGCATGGAAGCTACTTGGAGCGGCCTGAGAGCCGTAGGTGAGAGGCTGGTAGTGTGGATAGCTGAACGCAGCAGGCTTACAGATAGCACTGGTCTAGAAACCAGCAGGAGCCTGGGACATACTGGTACTCAGAGGTACAGCTATAGCATAAGTTGTACACCACAGAATGTAACAAGATGTTCAAGCACTGAGTGCTATTAGAGGAGGATCTATATACCTAGAGTCTGGCAGCGATTGGTGGATACAGACAGGTTGTCTGGCAGTGGCATTCTGAGTGGAGCAAGGCACAACATGCAGAGGGAGTAATCATCTCTGCAGCCCTTGAGAATCAGGACCACACCTGTAATTCCAATTAAGACTAGCAATGCTCACAGATAGAGCAGGGTCCAGGTGTTTAATCAGTGTGGGGGGAGAGCAGTCTGCACACACAGAGATGTTACAGCCAGCATTATTCAGCCAGAGCAGATGTCCCAGGAGAATTACAAACACAGATCCATGGAGCAGCTGGCAGAGGTTAGTCACAAAAGGTAAAAACTAGCCAGGATTGTGACATAGAGCTTCCGGGGGGATTTAGGATTAGGCTCCCCCGGGAGGTTAGGGTTAGGCTAGGGGAAGGGAGGGTTAGGGTTAGGCACCCCCAGGGGGGATTTAGGGTTAGGCACCACTCCGGGGGACTTAGGTTTAGGCGGCGGGGAAGGGGGGATTAGGTTTAGGCACTTAGAGGGGGGATTAGGGTTATGCACAGGGGGGAGGTTAGGGTTAGGCACCCCTAAGGAGGGTTAGGGTTAGGGGGGGAGATTAGGTTAGTAAATACTTACCTGGGGACAATCGGGATTTTCGGGCAGCCGCTGTCGGGATTTGAACCGCCGGACGCAAGTAATTCACACCGATTCCATCTGCCCTCTCCTCCTAGCTGCTGACTTTATCCCACAGCCGCCCTGCACTGTGCTGATGGTATGTATAATAGTGTAGTATTCTTAAAGCACTGCACTAGACAAGGCTATTTACAGTATATTACAATGGCCATATTTTGGCACCTGGTATGGCACTGTGTATAAGTAACATGATTTATGGCTCTAGTGTGGCGCGAGCGCTTGCCAAGTGTGCCGCGAGGTCACTGCAGTCAGAGCTGACTTTACTTGTACTGCTGGCACGGGCAGTACTGGGCTCTTCAGGAAGGCTCAGGTGCGCCCAGGCCGTAACCTATTGAGACACGGTGGCGTGACATAGGTCACGCATGCCGCATTGCATGTCTGCCTGCACACTGCTCAAAGCTCTGCGCTGTGTTTGTTTTTCTTTGGCAGCCAATGTGTGTTAATTTTTCCTGTGGTGGGCCAATTTGTGAGTGTTTTTGTCTGGGTCCCAATGTGTGTGTTTTTTTCCGTGAGGGACTGATGGCGTGCCTTAGAAATTTTCAAATCTTGTTCGGTGTGCCACGAGTTGAAAAAGGTAGAAAATCAGTGCTCTAGATACTTGGCACTAGATATAAAGATATATACTTGACACTAGATATGACCCTGTATATTATACATAATACCAGACATGGTGCTGTATATTATACATGGCACCAAATATAACCCTATATATTATACATAAAACCAGTTATGGCCATGTGCATTATACATAACACCAGATACTGTATTGGCGCTGTATATTATACTTGGCACTAGATATGAGCCTGAATATTATACATAATACCAGACATGGTGCTGTATATTGTACATGGCACAAAATATAAGCCTATATATTATACATAAAACCAGTTATGGCCATGTGCATTATACATAACACTAGATACTGTATTGGCGCTGTATATTATACTTGGCACTAAATATGACCCTGAATATTATACATAATACCAGACATGGTGCTGTATGTTATACAAATACTGTATAACCCTGTATAAAACATACCACCAGACATGGACTTGGTCATTATACATAACACCATATACTGCATGGCTCTGTATATTATACATAAAATCAGTTATGGCCATGTGCATAACACCACATACTATATGGCTCTGAGTATTATACTTGGCACTAGATATGACCCTGTATAATATACATAATACCAGACATGGTGCTGTATATTATACATGGCACCAAATATAAGCCTATATATTATACATAAAACCAGTTATGGCCATGTGCATTATACATAACACAAGATACTGTATTGGCTCTGTATATTATTCTTGGCACTAAATATGACCCTGAATATTATACATAATACCAGACATGGTGCTGTATGTTATACAAATACTGTATAAACCTGTATAATACATACCACCAGACATGGCTCTGGTCATTATACTGTATGGCTCTGTATATTATACATAAAACCAGTTATGGCCATGTGCATTATACATAACACCAGATACTGTATTGGTGCTGTATATTATATTTGGCACTAGATATGATCCTGAATATTATATATAATACCAGACATGGCCCTGATCATTATACATAACACCATATATTGTATTGCTCTGTATATTATACATAAAACCAGTTATGGCCATGTGCATTATACATAACACCAGATACTGTATTGGCGCTGTATATTATACTTGGCTCTAGATATGAGCCTGAATATTATACATAATACCAGACATGGTGCTGTATGTTATACAAATACTGTATAACCCTGTATAAAACATACCACCAGACATGGCTCTGGTCATTATACTGTATGGCTCTGTATATTATACATAAAACCAGTTATGGCCATGTGCATTATACATAACACCAGATACTGTATTGGCGCTGTATATTATACTTGGCTCTATATATGACCCTGAATATTATACATAATACTAGACATGGTGCTGTATATTATACTTGGCACCAAATATTACCCTGCATATTATACATAACACCAGATACTACATGAGTCTGTATATTATACTTGGCTCCAGATATGACTTTGTATATTATATGTAAGACCAGATCTGGCTCTTCACGTACTGTATATTATCAGTGGTGGCACAAGGGGGTGTGGTCCGCACCCGGGTGTCACCTGCCGAGAGGTGACACTAAAGTGCAGACTCCCCCTCACTGACAGGAGCCAGGTGCTGCACTGTAGCATTAAGTGCAGTACTAGGCTCCTGTCACTGAGGGAGCCCACTGGCACTGCAAACAGGGACCTCCTGCAGCCCCCTTCCCCCCAAGTAATAGCCACGGGGGTTCGGGCTGTGCGGGCATGCCCCTTCTCACGTGGCCATGCCCCCATATCACATGACCACACCCCTTTTTGGCAGCGCGTGCGAACATGGTCCTTCCCCGCACCGGGTGACACCTGGGAGGGACGCCATTGTATATTATGTGTAATTCTTGTCTCATGACTGGTAGCCTTTTTACTGGTTTGAATATTACATTTGAAGCTGAAAAGCTCCGGGAGCCGTTTGATAAAAATGTCGGTCTGTAGAGGGAGTTTTGAATCTCTTAACTGTGGGCCTAATTCAGAGATCTATGCAAACCCGATGGTTTACTTACATCTGCGACAGCAGTTGCAGTGCCCCCATAGCCGCAAAATGCTTCAAATGCTGCAGCTATTTGGGGGCGGCGACGGCCAGCGCCCCAGAAAACTGTGTCCATTTCTGATTTAGACCATATGTACCCTCATTATCAGTGCAGTGGGGTGTGGTCATTTAACAGACAGGGTTTAAAGTACCAAGGTTTTGTGCCTTGTATATGGATAGTACAAATGCAATAATGGTAGATGAAAGCTGAATAGGCTTAAGTATAGATAAGAATACTGTTTTTTTGCTGATTGTTTGTTGTTATGACAGCCGTGTTGCTGGTTAGTTTCTGTTGTTGCGAGGCCTGGTCAGCTGGTTTTACGAGCCAATTATATTGCTGGAGCGAGTGGTTAGATAGTTGGTATATATTGGCCTCTTTTGCATTTAATCAGCCTCTTTTGCTGGATCTTCACAACCCACCATCCCACCCGTTATTGTTCTATTGTGTCACACTAACCTTTTCTTTTCCCAACTTAGGGGAGGCGCAGCATGGCGGGAGTACGGTGCAGCTCAGTGGCTTTATGTGGTGCAAGATCACTTTGTGGGGGTACTTGCCCTCGATGCCCCTGGCGAAATTGTCCTTCTCCGTGTGGGGGGACCTGGGCGCTTTTGTACGCAAGTGTCTCGGATTGGCACAGGAGTGAAGTGAGACTTTAATGCGTCTAGACGGGGGGATGTTTTAGTCGTCCCCTGAGTATTTGAGCGAGGTGAAAGCTAGAAGTGAGCTTGCAGCATCTCTTGGCCACCCTGGTTAGGTTAATTAATTTAACTATAAATAAATAGCTGTGACCTTTTAGCCAAGCTCTGGTGTCTGTGTCGTTATTTGTAGTTTAAGTTAAGTAAGCTCATGAAGGTGTTAAAGTGTAGAGGCAATAAACCAATGTAGATCTTATTAATAATGATACAACAATGCATGTCTATATACTGAAATGCTGTATTTTGGGCTTTATCATTGTGTTATACTGGAACACAGAAAAAAAGGATTTGCCCTCCAGCACACTGTAGCAAAATCAAAAATACTTAAATCCTACATGATAATAGAGATTCAGAGGTATTAGTTACATACATTTGCAAATATATGAATAAGCGCCAGGCCAATCGTCAAGGCTCCTCTATACTGGCGTCTCTAACATTAAGGGGTTCATGTCCGAGAAGCAGGGCACCCCAAAAAATTCCAGCCAAGGACCATCCCCAGGGCATCACACGAAAAGGGGAAAAAAGGTGATAGTGAAGTGTAAAGGATAGATGTGTAAAGATAAATCAATTAGTGCCTTGCTTCTCGGACGTGAACCCCGTAATGTTACGGACGCCAGTATAGAGGAGCCTTGACGGTTGGCCTGGCGCTTATTCATTTATTTGCAAATGTATGTAACTAATACCTCTGAATCTATTATCATGTAGGATTTAAGTATTTTTGATTTTGCTACAGTGTGCTGGAGGGCAAATCCTTTTTTTCTGTGTTCAGTGTAAACCCCGCCCTTTACAAGCACCTGTGGTATGTCATAAAAGCTGATTTGAGCAACTACCATATTTTTTGTTTGCAGTTTAGAGAGGCATGAAGGGAGTTAGCATTAGGAGGAGGTGCTGATCCTTATAGTGCCATGTGGAGGTTTTTTGGGGTACCTCCAAGGTAAGTTAGCTCTCAGCTCGTACATGTGCTGTTATCATGCAGTACACCAATTTGTAATTATATGACCCAGAGTGGGTGCTACTATTATGTAGCAATAATTATTTTGGGGTGAGTGTTTGGGAGTGGGGCACCCAAGGTTGTTCAGGCTGGACCTTTCTCATGGCATCATCACTTAATTCACATAGAATATTTTTATCACTTCTCTAATTGTTTGTATATTATTTGTCATTTTAATTCTTTCACATTTCATTAACACTAATTGATTTATCTTTACACATCTATCCTTTTACACTTCACTATCACCTTTTTTCCCCTTTTCGTGTGATGCCCTGGGGATGGTCCTTGGCTGGAATTTTTTGGGGTGCCTTGCATCTCGGACGTGAACCCCTTAATGTTAGGGATGCCAGTATAGAGGAGCCTTGACGATTGGCCTGGTGCTTATTCATATATTTTCAAATGTATGTAACTAATACCTCTGAATCTCTATTATCATGTAGGATTTAAGTATTTTTGATTTTGCTACAGTGTGCTGGAGGGCAAATCCTTTTTTTCTGTGTTCAGTGTAAACCCCGCCCTTTACAAGCACCTGTGGTATGTCATTAAGCTGATTTGAGCAACTACCATATTTTTTGTTTGCAGTTATACTGGAACATCTTACCAAATTAATTGCCCTGAGCTGAGATTTTTTTGGAAGGAGTTGGGTCACTGTACTTACCTTCCAACTGTCCTAATTTGAGAGGAAAAGTCCAGATTTGAGGAGACTACCCCATATCGGTGAAGGAACTTCATGGAGAGGCGAACTAGCGTGCCTCGTTGCAAGGGACCAGTTTTATTACATTGCAGCGGTAACACATTTTAATGCATCAATACAAAGGGGCATAAATATCAAAAATATTAGCGGGAAATCCCCCTAAAACACCTGTAGTCTGTGTATGGGTTACCACAGCAGACATAGAAGATATCTGCTACCATCCCCCGTTCTCGACCACAAAAACCTGCCCTCAACCACTGCTAAACTGTCGACTTTACCAAGTTAAGCAACGGTACCTAACGCCATCTTCAGAAGACAGTAGCCATTATAATCTATAGGCTACATTACGCGAAAGCTTTCGGGAGAGGAATCCGAAGGGTCTCTCCCTGGTAAGGTCCGCTAGCAGGTGTGTGGTCTGATGGCTGCGCATTCGTAATAACCTGAAACCCAGGAAGTAAAGCGATCGCATTAGTGATCACTTTACTTCCAAAACAGGTATCTGGTCAGAATGTTGACACCAGAATTTCGTCAGGCTCAGAATGTTGATATAGATATATGGTCGACAACAATTTTTTTACATGTTTAAAATGCGACAGTCCATTTTTGTGTTATGTTTAGGGGTGTTAATCATGTTGACATTTGTGAAAGCGGCGTTAAGAAATGATAATTATCAGAAATAATTCCTGATGATAAACATGCCAAAAAGTATCTTATAACTGCAAAAGTGCGTTCCTTTACAAATAGAGGCCTCCAACGCTCCCAATATGCGCTGGGTGTATGGCCTAAAGATCCGAAGGCCGTAGATTCGCCTCGCTCAATGTTTCTACCTTGCAAAGAACGTCATTATTAAGGTGACACTGTATAATGAATTCAATGAGGACACCTTCTCGAGAGGTGAAAAATAGAAAAATGAAGCCGCTTTCAATAAACCTGTTACAAGGTCTTACGTGTGATGCTTTGCTAGAAGCTTTTAATGATTGTCTTCACTTCTTCCTAAACTCGGTTCTCTTGCAGGATACAACTCCCTGGAAAATTGAAGGACATTCTCTAACACGTTTTTTAATAACTCTGCATGATTTAAGCGTTCAATCTGCATTCCTTTTTTAATAATTGAAAGAAATGTATTAACAGCCGGCAAAGAAGGAAGAGAGAGAGAGAAAAAAATCCCCACGTTTGCTTCATAAACTTTTCCTTTCATTGCTTTGAATCCTTATTCATTTCCAATATGTAAGTTTAATGGCGTGACCCTTCCACGGAGCGATCAGCGAATGAAACGGCGCGCTGTGTAGCTCCACACTGTTACAAGTGTCAGCCTCGTCCTGCCTGCCATTAATTTTATTGTAACTCATTTCTCCAGGTTGAATACAGCACAATTTAATGTTCCTATTTCCCCATTCCTGCTCTGCATGACAAATTGTTTTAATAAACATAAACCGGGTAATAATATAGTAATAATAAGCCTTGCAGTCACCTTATATCACTGCAGCTAAATTTTCCCATAAGCCATCACTGGTTATATTGACAATTACACAACAGCCAATCGCAATCCAGGCAAGCACAATGGACAGATTTAATATACTTGGTAAATATGATTAGTGAGCTGTCGTCTTATTGCAGAATACTATTTGCATTTCTCTTTGGGGGTATTCACTCACCAAATCAACATTAAATAGTAGTTCCCTTTCTTCCCATCAAATTAAATATTTTTTTTTTTTATCGCCTGTTCGTGAGACGCAATAAACAAAATGGCATTGATTGTTAATATTCAGAGTATCAATCACAGTTTTTACACTCCCCCTCCCCAATAGACGTATGACTGACTTTGCAGCGCAGGGAGATTGAACCAGCGTCCACCCCCCTCCCGCCCTACACCAAGGTCCCCTCTCATCTGCCGAGTCCTTTATGAAAAATGTTCCAATAATGAATAGCTCTTGTTTACAGAAGTAATTTCATGCTACATTTCCATTATTGCCTGGATTTGTTTAGCTTCTGAGCCTTCTATATTCCCCGCAATGAACTTTTAAGGATATATAACCTGCTTCTATTACGTCTGTAATGAAAGCGCCTCTTATTTGTGACATATTTCAGAGCGCTGCGTCGCCTCTGCAAATAAGCATTCTTAAACCGGTTAAGGTCAATTAATCTTCGCGCACTAGTTTCCTCTCTCCCTCCTTCATCATGTTTATAATAACAGCAGTGACTGTAGCAACAAGGTAATATGCAAGCTATGTACATCGCAAATCTTCCCTTTTAATCCAACTGGTTTAGTGCCAGGGCCTCAGAAGTAAATGGGTGGGATTTGTTTCAAAATAGTACATTAGAGTAAATATCTATTCAATGTATTTTTTTCTTTTTTTACTTCCTATCTTCCAATTCGTAATAGGGGAGTTTGCGAAGACTGTTTTCCATGCCTAAGACGACATCCAGTTGTATCAGATTATGGTTAATTGTTTTGCGGTGCAACAACACGGTTTCAGCAAAGTAACAACTGGCTGCCTACCATCTTTTGCGATGGCAAATAAGGCAAGGAAGGGCCATTTGACACTGCTGTTTTTTTTTATTTGTTTCACAAATATAAGTAATAAAATATCCATGTCAGAAGTACATAGGTTAGAAATCAGGTGCGCAACTACCGTGGGTGCAGGGGGTGCGGTTGCTATGGGGCCCGCAGCACCTCCTAGGGCACGCCTCCACCTGCAGCCAGCTCACCTCAGCGGCATTTCAAGGAGAGAAGCCGCTGTTGATCCCTTCTGCAAATGACTTTTTAGTTACAGGCACACTTCAGCCTATGACTAGGACGCAGTTTACTGCACGGGCCGTATCATCAGTGCTGCGGACCGAGGGCCGGCTCCAGGGGTCTGAGCACCCTGTGCCGGCCCGTTACGATGCGCCCTGTAATAGCGCTCTCTGGGGGTCCGGCACCGTTGCACAACTGCGGCGGTGGGGGTCCCCAATCTCCCGATTTCACTACCCATAGGCCACTTCGGTCAACGGGTGGAACAGTGGAACAGTTGGAAATCGGGATGTTGGGGAGGGGTGCGCCCTCTATGGGTGGCACAACTGTGTGACCGCACTGGTCGAACACCCCTAGAGCCGGCCCTGTGCGGGCCCCTCTCTCCTGATACGTCTCTCACTAAGAGAAGCCGGGAGGAGGCGTGGCTATGAGGACGTCCCCGGCCACCGGCCTCCACCCAGCTTCAGTGAGGATAGATGGAGCGGCGTACCGGGCTCAGGAGAAGTAGTGTGGGGCTGGAGGGTGGTGGTGGTGGGGGGGTGATGGGAAGCATAGGTAAACCTATGGGGGCCCCGCAGAATTTTTGCTATGGGGCCCCCATATCTCTGGTTACACCCCTGTTAGAAATGTTTTAGTTTAGAAGTTTTTTGTTTTTGTTTTGCCCGACTGTAAGGCACCAGAACAATTCTCAATCAGATCTTTTGATATATCATCAGTGGACATGAACTGTGAGGAAATTGTTTATGTGGCTTTAGGATGTTTGTAATGATTTTTTATAAAACAGTAAAATAAATGGTCGGTCGGTTCATACACGCTGCACCTATATAGAGTATAGGCGAATGGGCCTATTGAGCAGAAGATCGTCTCTTTAACCCCCTCTGTAATAATAATTATCATCTAGTGACCTCATTGATTGTAACAATAAAGCTTCATTATTTTTTGCATGGGCTTGGTGTGACCAGTATATATATACAGTATATATTAGGGATGAGTGGTTCGGATTCTGTGGAATCCAGAACCGCTCTGAACAGCGGGGATCTGAGACCACCCGAGCCGCGGCTCCGGTGTTCCCGCCCGACTCGGATCCCACTGCGAGGCCGAACGTCATCCTCCTGACGTCGGATTCTCGCAAGAGTTCGACTCTTCATAAGGCGCTGAGACCGGGACTCGGTGCCATTTTACTCCCACACTCCACACGCTGCACACTGCTCTGCTGAAAGTGGCTGTGTACAGAGACTCACAGGTGGCTGTTCTGGCATAGTGACTGTGTATAGGGGGCACACTGCACGCTGATGTATGCTGCACTATACTCTGCTGATTAAAGTGTCAAGACTCACAAGTGGCTGTGTGTAAGAAAAAAAAAGGTTCAAAAAACTTTTAAGAAATATAAAAGTTTAAAAGAAAAAAAAATATATTTTTTTTTGGTTCTGTACCCCACTGTGTATACAGGCACCGTGACTCCTTGGGCCTTGGCCCTCTTTATATAAATGCACCGTAACTCCTTGGGCCTTAGCCCCCTGTGTATACAAGCACCGTGACTCCTTGGGCCTTAGTCCTCTGTGTATACAAGTACCGTGACTCCTTGGGCTTTAGCCCTCTGTGTATACAAGCATCATGACTCCTTGGGCCATAGCCATCTGTGTATACAAGCACAGTGACTCCTTGGGCCATAGCCCTCTGTGTATACAAGCACCGTGACTCCTTGGGCCTTAGCCCTCTGTGTATACAGCACAGTGACTCCTTGGGCCTTAGCCCACTGTGTATAAAAGCACCATAACTCCTTGGGCCTAAGTCCCCTGTGTATACAAGCACTGTGACTCTTTGGGCCTTAGTCCTCTGTATATACAAGCACTGTGACTCCTTGGGCCTTAGCCCTCTGTGTATACAAGCACCATGACTGTGGGCCTTAGTCCTCTGTATATACAAGCACTGTGACTCCTTGGGCCTTAGCCATCTGTGTATACAAGCACAGTGACTCCTTGGGCCATAGCCCTCTGTGTATACAAGCACCGTGACTCCTTGGGCCTTATCCCTCTGTATAAAAGCACCGTGACTCCTTGGGCCTTAGCCTTCTGTGTATACAAGCACCGTGACTCCTTGGGCCTTAGCCCTCTGTGTATAAAAGCACCGTGACTCCATGAGCCTTAGCCTTCTGTGTATACAAACACCGTGACTTTTTGGGCCTTAGCCCTCTGTGTATACAAGCACTGTGACTCCTTGGGCCTTAGCCCTCTATGTATACAAGCACCATGACTCCTTGGGTCTTTGTCTACAGAAAACCCCAAACTATGCAAGAAGGAAAGTCAAGCTGTTACTGGGAAGAATGGAAATTAGCCATAGATAAAGTGCTTACAGCTTTGAACAACAATGATATATGGACCATTGTGGAGAAGCCAATCAACTGCAAAACAGTCCAAAACAAGTGGATCTTCTGCAAGAAGTTAAATACTGATGGACATCTTGCTCTCTTCAAAGCCCGATTTGTTGCAAAGGGTTACACCCAGAAAACAGGCATTGACTATGGAGAGATATTCTCGCTTATTGCAAAGGACATTACTTATGGTCATTGCTATATCTACTTGGGTGATTTGATTCTGTACCTACTGGACTTTGATTTAGTCTTCTTAACGCTGCCAGTAAGGAGTATAGCAGTATCTGTGACGGCAAGTGTGTGGGCGGGGGGATTTCAATATTACTGGTGGGGGCCCCCACAATTTAGTTGCCCTTAATCCAACCATGGAACCAGGGTTATCACACTATGTCTTCACGGGATAGGAGTCCAGCCCTCGGTTCTAGCCTGCAGTGGCTAACTGATTGTAGTTGTAGAACTAGAGACCAGCAACAATTTCACAATTTTTCCACAAAAATATTCACCTTGCTCCACCTTTGACCACAAACGTGCTCCCGTTCCCAGTTCTACTCCAACGGCATCACTTAGGAGTCATCCCAGCTTTATTAATAGACTGTAAATTCTGCTGAAGGCAAGTTCACAAATACAATGCAGAACTGGTATCACCACAATTTGTACCTCCGCTAGACGTCCTTTTCCAATCTGCAATGTAATTTGGCTCCAAATTGTGCCACAAGTTCTCTCATTTCGAGTCTAGAGGTTGAATCAGGATATCCAGGGAACATATATCACTTCAGTAATTATTATATATATAATGGTACGTATAGTCCATATATTGTCCAGCCTATGTCTTATCAGAGACAAAATAAATTAACCTGCCAAAGTAACAAGAATTTAATACAGCAGATTTCTATAGATAATGGGTCATATAAGAAAAGACAATACATCTTTATCTAGAGAGGTCCTTGTAATACACCAACATGCACCCAACAAAGAGGCAGAATACTACATTTATATTACACATCTATGCTGTATACAGAGTGTATATATTATACTCAGTCTGAATGTATCAACCTACAATATAAACTTGTACCGTCCAGAACATCATAGTTCCTCATTTACAGATTATTACATTACTAACCTCTCTAGAGATCCGCAGAACATTGCTCTCTTCCACCTCTCCCTGACAGATACATAATGATATGGGCCCTCATTCAGAGCCGTACGCTCTGAGCAGAGCGCACGCTCTGAATGAGGGCCGGCCTCCATGAAAATGGAGCGTCCTTCTGGACGCTCGTATAGCTGTGGGTCACCACCCACAGG